>CM068763.1:10958200-11065549 GCA_035084275.1 Hydrolagus colliei | reverse complement strand
TCCCGATAACGATGGCAATCCGCCGGAAATGTTCTATACCTGTTATTTTCTGAATTTGGTCCTGATTTGGGAGGAGGTCATCGTCGAGGGACAAAAGGACTTCCGCGGCTCTGTGCAGTTTGGTGACGCTGTCTCGATGCTCCGCTAAATCTCCTTGAAGCACCTGCAACGTGATCACAGAGGTACACGGTCGACGACTGCTGTGGGGGCTGCCCGTGCGATCGGCTGCCGCGTTTTCGCTCCACAGGCGTACGTACAGTCACTTCGCTTTGCGCTACATTTTCGTGAAGCTCTCCGAGACGTTGTTAAACGTCCACGTTAAATTCGCAGGCGACATTATTCAACAGCCCGTTAACAGCTTTACACAAAAACAGTGCGGCCACAATATTAAATCGCTGGAAATTCCACTGAAGGCAATTTCAGCCGATCCACAGGATAAGTTACTACAAAACCAGAGTACAGCACTATATAAACCTTAGTCTGATCGATATGTGGCTGGGATTAAATTGGATTCATTACTGCTTATATGGTGCTTAGAAAGTGCTGCACTGATTACACATGTTCCACGTTCAGCGGCTTCTAGTGAGTATGACCTATCGCAAATACAGAGCAAAATAATAATGATAATAGTAAAATAATAATCCTCGCATTTGATGCAGCGTCTTGGCTCAGTGGTTAGAGCGCTCGCCTTACAAGCGTGAGACTTGTGTTCGAATCAAGCAGGTCAGGGCAAAACCTTGGGTAAGTTTCCTTACTCCACACACACACACATACACATACACACACACACATGCCTAATAATAATCCGTCCAAAAAAACCACAATAATAAAATTGATTATTTCAATCCACGACTGTTTGTGGGGGACGCTGCTGTGCGCAATTGGCTGCCGCGTTTCACCCACAAATACGCAGTCAATTAATTTTACAGTATATTCTGTGGAGTGCTTTGAAAAGCGCTATATCAAATGCAAGGATTATTATTATGTCTTCGAGACATCTCAAAGCGCGTCACAGGATACACTGAAAAGCGAATTAACCTTATTAAGGGAACCATGTCTGCATTTTTGCAGCATAATAATCACTAGTGTAACTGACAGCCACCGTCACACACGACATTACAGACACTGCAGTCACCGTGATTCTTTAGATAGAAAAGAATCCGTGTCGGTCAGCCCGACGAGAGTAAAGCTCTGTAAAGGTTATTGGTTGTTGCTGTGATATGACTATTTGGCAGACACAGGAAACATTTATCAAGATAGCTTTTCATGTTGAGGAAAACTCTTGATAATGTACATTATGAACACTGCTGCGCCCCCACTAAAAATGCATTCGGCGTAACTCACAGCCGACCACAGCTCAATCAGTCAACATTTTTGTGTCGCATTATATATACAAACAAACGTACGGAGAAAAACTATCGCATCAAAATGACCCTTGACGTTTGAACTCTGACATTAATATTCCGACTTAAATACTTGCATCTTCACTCCCAAATATATTTAGATTCATAGATTCATAGATCTATGAATCTAAATATATTTGGGAGTGAAGATGCAAGTATTTAAGTCGGAATATTAATGTCAGAGTTCAAACAGGACAGTTTAAAAAAAAACGCTAATGTAAATATATCAGATACAACAACATAGTAAGGATTTGTAACTGGGGTTTAAATATTGCTATGGGAACCCATAAAACAATCTTGAGAGAAATTACTTTAATAATCTGGTTCTAGTTTCCAACAACTGTCCATAATTGGCAGTATAAATGGCTGTGAAACAAGTTTATTCCATGACTACAACTGTCAGGGGAGCAAATGTAATTTATTCATTTTGTTTCAGCGCGAGTAAACAAATTAGGAAATTCTATTGTGTTACTGCTCGGGAGCTGTCATTTCCGTTCATATAGAACAACGCAGGCAAAGTAACCGTGGCAACGTTATCATCGTTAGGAAATTAGAAAGAAACAACAGCACCAACAATAAAATTACATTTGTACTGCGTCTTTCACGTCGGGAGGACGTCCCAAGGCGCTAAACGGTCGGGTCCCGAGCAAGGGCAAGAGGGGCAGGGTAGGTGGGAGGGCAGGGAGAGAGTTGGGAAGGGAGGGAGAGAGTTGGGAGGGGAGGGAGAGAGTTGGGAGGGGAGGGAGAGAGTTGGGAGGGGAGGGAGAGAGTTGGGAGGGGAGGGAGAGAGTTGGGAGGGGAGGGAGAGAGTTGGGAGGGCGCAGAAGGGCACGATCAATAAGGAAGGTCTTGAGACCGGCCTTGAAGGAAGCGAGGGAGGGAGGGAGGGAGGGAGGGAGGGAGGGAGGCCAAACGACAAAAGTGACTTTACCTTGTTATTGTCGAGCTGTCTCTGGAGGCTGCGAGAGTCAGACGAGATGGTTTCTGACGCGAGCCTGAACGCTGTGGTCTCGGAGAGCTGGAGCCAGGAGGTTAGGCCATTAGCCACGTCCTGGAAGTGCTGGTATTTCTCCAACATATCGGTTAAGTGAATGCCAAGTTTGTTGCACTGTGGACCCAAAACAATACACTCGCTTAGAATCCGCTAGGGTCTAATCAACAACAACCACAACAACATGTGTGTAGAGCCATTCACGTCAGGGGGACGTCCCAAGGCGCTGGTCGGTCACTGCTTCAGACCGGAGTTGGGGGACGGGGGTGGCAGGGAAGGGAGGGGGGGGGGGGGGCGGGGGAGGAGTTGCTGATGGATCCATCGTAGAGGAGAGTCTTGAGGCAGGACTTAAGGGAGGCCAGGGAGGGGGGGGGGGGGCGAGGCAGAGGGTGGGTGATGGAGAGCCGATGGGAGTCGGGCGAGTACACGCAACCTGAAACCTCTAAGGGTTCTGCGGCCACGAGATGGGAGAGGTTTTACCTTGGAATGAAGTGTGTTAGCGATTTTTGGCGTCTTCCAATTTACACTCGACCAGTGAGCTGGTGACAGAGGGATCTCGACGGCGGGCTTAAAGTCCTGACTTGTCCCGGTTTCGGCGAAGATTTCGCGGAGTCCAGCACTTTCTGTCCCGAGATTGTGATGTATCGCAGGTCGCCTTTGTGGGAGATAACGTCGTCAGAGAAGCTCTTCTGTCTCTGGAGTATCCTCTGGATTGAATTGGTGTCCGTCTCTCCGGCCTTCATCTCTTCCAGATCCTGCTCGGATTGAATCAACCAGGCCTCAAACTCACCATGGTCTGCGAGAGTCGGGAAAATCAAGTCAGTCAGTAATTCTTAATAATAATAATGTTAATAATAACACTTGCGTTTGGTACAGCGCCTTATCATGTCTTCAAGACATTGCAAAGTACTTTGATACTCTGTAAAGCGAATTGACTGTATATTTTGTGGCGAAATATACCTTGTATATACAGTGTAACTTTTATATTTATTTAACCTGGAGGGTGGGATTTACCCAGAAAAATAAGGCCATACAATGGATGGTGTTGGCATCAGATATTTTATAACCAATACTGTAAACAACTCTCTCAGTACTTTACACTGAAACAGTCCAGGCTACATTGCTATAGATCACAGTAACTCTAACCTCTTATGAAACATTTCAGTTTAATAATAATAATAATAATCCTTGCATTTGATATAGCGCTTTTCACGTCTTATCAACGTCCAAAGCGCTTCACAGAATATACTGTAAAGTGAATTGACTGTATATTAATGGGTGAAACGCAGCAGCCAATGGCACACAGCAGCATCCCCCACAAACAGGATTGAAATGACTAATTTTTTTATTATTGTGGGTTTTTTTGGGGGCCGGATTATTATTAGGAAACTTGCCTAAGGTTTCGCCCTGATGACGCGATAAGGCGAGTGCTCTAACCACTGAGCTACAGGAGTTCACAGGAAATAGAAAATTTGCAGTAAGAATTTCTCCTTCGGGAGACAGACAGTGGGAGCAGAAAATGTTGTCTATTTCAAGAACAAATGAGATGGATTACTGCTAGAAAATACAGTAATGAGTGGGGATACAGCGTATAGTTTGGGACTTGACATGTCAAGCGACTGGCAAGATGGTGTGGGTGGGAGGCCCTATCCATACCGCTATCCATTCGTCCACAAATATACAATCAATTGACTTTACAGCATATTCTGTGAAGCTTTGAGACGGCGCTTTACCTTTTAGGAATTTCTGAAAGTCTTCGTCCAGGCTCTGGACGTGCTTCAGCTGTGTTTCTGACCGAGCCAGTGATGTCTCGTAGCGGGCCTTCAGCTCGTTAAGGTTTCTCTGCAATCTCTCTCTCTCCTCGGGGGAAAGGTTATGGCCCTGTTTGTCCAGGAAGGACTGAGTGGACTGCGTTGCCAGTATGAAAGCTTGCTGCTGGGATAACAATTCTTCATGTCGCGCCTGAAATTAAAAAATACAGAAAAATGCAGTTGATTAACAGGAAATTGAGACGTTCCTACGACTTACTCCAATTAATTATTCCTAAAAAGACTTGAAGACCAAGAACGTATAATAATAATAATCCTTGCATTTTGATATAGAGCTTTTCACATCTTCCAGATGTCTCAAAGTGCTTTATAGAATATACTGCAAAGTGAATTAACTGTACATTTGAGGGAGAAACGCGGCAGCCAATTGTTCACAGTTGTGTTCCAACAAACAGACATGGATTGAAAATTATCCATTTTATTACTGCGGTTTTTTTTGGAGGGATTTTTATTAGGCATTTGTGTGTGTGTGTGGAGTATGGAAACTTGCCCAAGGTTTCGCTCTGACCCTGGCCTGGATTCGAACTCACGCTTATAAGGCAAGTGAGTGCTCTAACCGCTGAGCCACAGGAGTATTAGGGCACGAAGGGATTTTGTAAGGACAAGTGAAGCTTCCTGAAGTCAATCCATCGGGAGAGAGGAAAATCAGCAGGAAACAGCAAGGCCGGGGTTAATGAATGTAAGAAGCTTTGTGGAGTTACGGATGCAGGTGGCTGCATTTTGGATCTCACTTAAGAAAGCTGAACACAATAAATTAATCTTGTCAGACATTAAACAGGATCAGTTGCAGGCAGATTCCAATCTTATATGTAATATATACATGCGTGCTTATATACAAGTCCATGTGGTTCTGTTTTATTTCAGAATCATTTGCAGAGACGGGTCGCGTCATGTGTTTTGAGCTAATCACGGCAATTACTAAACGAAACCCGTTAGCTTTCCCAGGTTTCAGAAGGCAAATTGCTACAGCTCTCAATTCCTGTCCCAAACAGGTCGGATTCAGGTATTCTGGATCGGGATTCGCAAATGACAATTTATCGAAGAAATACGACATTTGCGGTTTGTATTAATAAGAATAATCCTGGCACTTGATATAGCTCCTTGTCACATCATCCAGACGCCTCAAAACTCTTCACAAAATGTATGGTGGAGCTGACGAGTTGACTGTACGTTTTGTGGGTGAAATGCATAACACTCAGGTTGAGAATGCTTTGGGCGCTTGTCGCAATCAAATTGAACTCGCGTTAAAATAGGATTAACAATTCTGACTCCTTGACAGTTTTGTAGAGACAGAAAGTGTTGCTTTTCTCAAACTTTCTGGTTAAAACCCGTGCTGAATTGCTATTCCACCTGAGAGACAATGTCGTTAGAAAACACTAAGGGCAGTGGGTGCAAATGTCAAAAGCCACAACTCTGACATCTAGTGGCAAATAACAACACTCGCAGAAAAGTCAATATGTTTCTCCCCACAGATTTTATTTGAGAATTTATGAAACCTACCCCAAAAATATATGATTCATGAACTGAATTTTCATTAGGTCAGATACGATGGAAAATGAAGCGATATGGAAAGGGTTATGAACTGCAGCATTCCAGAGATAGATTGCTTTTTGTTTCAAAAACACACGTGGCTATTTAGCTACCCATCAGTGGCTAGAGATCAAACGCAACACAGTCAAACGCTAGTTAACAAGGCAAGGATTCAGGATTTTTACAGCAATTTGAGGACAATACACAGTTCTCTACACGAAAGGTCATTAAAATTAAATAGAGGTACTTGAACTGAACAGTGGAACTAGATAACTAGATAACAGTGGAACTAGATAACTAGATAACTCTCTAATTTCACAATGATATTAATAATAATCCTTGCATTTGATATAGTGCTTTTCACGTATTCTAGATAAGGAGCTCCATCAAAACGCTTCACAGAATGTACTGTAAAGTGAATTGACCGTATACTTGCGGGAGAAACCCAGCAAGCCAATTGCGCACAGCGGCGGCAGACGGCCTCCACACAAACTGCGGTGGATTGAAATGACCGATTCATTGTCAGTTTTTTTTTTGGGGGGGTTGGGGGGGGGGGGGGGGGACGGATTATTATCGAGTTTGAAGTCCGTACCTTCAGTCCCTGGCAGTAGTGACTCAAGGTGCCCGCTGTCTCGGCTATTCTATGCGTCCCGTCAGTTTGAAGCTGATTTACTCCGTTTCCCACGATGTCTGCCTCCACACCGTTCAGTGACTCCAGCAGGCGAGAACATGGAACTGTCTCTTGTCCCAGACCTGACAGCCATGTTGACAGGCTATCTATTTTACTCTGGGATTCTTCAAACTCCTCGGCTGCCTTTGCCTGTAATAATAATCATAATATGGGATAATACAACCCCAAAGTGAATCGGGGAATCTGTGATGACAATCTGTGTTCCAAACTATTCCAATGTGGAAATAATAATAATAATGATAATACTAATAATAATTATTGCGTTTGATATAGCGTTTTTTCACGTCTTCTAGAGACGCCTCAAGGCGCTTCACAGAATATACCGTGAAGTGAACTGACTGCGTGTATTGGTGGGCGAAACGCGGCAGCCAATTGCGCACAGCAGCGTCCCCCACAAACGGTCGCGGATTGAAATGACCAATTATTGTTATTCTGTGTGTGTGTGTGTGTGTGTGTGTGTGTGTGTGTATGTGTGGAGTAAGGAAACTTGCCCAAGGTTTCGCCCTGACCTGGATTCGAACCACATGTCAGGTCATCCGGATATCACAAAGTGCTTCACACAGCAGGCTGTAAAGTGTAAAGTGACTGTGTGTTTGGCGGGCCAGACGCGGCAGCTGATTTTCGCGTCTCTCACCTTCTCGGTTTGCTGTTGGGTGGCAGCCGTCAGGGACGCGTCTACGTGTTTCTGCAGGTCCCCGGCGCGTTTGCACAGGAGCTGGTGGTGAGTCTTTGCGGAGAGTAGTTTACTCTCCAGTTCCGCTGTCTCCTTGGGGCCCAGCTTGTCCCTGTTCGCCTCCACAAACTGCTCCTGTGCCACGATCACCTCTTCCACAGCCCCAGCACGCGACTGGATCTCGCCTTTCACCGCCTGAGAGAGACAGCGAGACACCAATCCTTCAATGACTAACACAGCAGGAGAAAAAAAGAGCGTGTGTCCCTCCTCCTTGTCCCCCCGAATCCTCGGCTCCACCATCGGCGGCCGTGCCTTCAGCCACTACGCCTCCGAGGCTTTGGAACTCCCCTCCCCTACTCCCTTCGCCTCACCCCACCCCCCCCGCCCCGCCACTCCCCACCCATCCTGAGGGGAGGGGAGTGGAGGGAACAAAAAATTGGGGGTCGCTCGGATCAGATCTGAAAGGACAGGGAGTTTAGGAGGAACTTCTTCACACATGGCGTGAGGATAAGTGGCACATTTGAAAGGCAATTTAGTGCACGTGTGAAGAAGTGAATAGAGGGGTAGAGGGATTAATGGACTAATGGACTGAATGGCCTGTTTTCAGACCAATTTTACGCAACGGATTCCTTGCAAATGATTACTGTATTCATAATAATAATCCTTGCAGTTGATATCGGGCTTTTCACGTCTTCTAGACGTCTCAAAGCGCGTCACAGAATAATACTGTAAAGTGAATTTTGACGTGAAAGGCGCTATACAAGCGCAATTTTGTTGTTGTTGTAAAGTGAATTGACTGTACATTTGTGGGCGAAACACGGCAGCCAATTGCGCGCAGCGGCGTCTCTCCCCCCACCCTCCCCCACCGCTACCACAAACACTGTGAATTGAGTGACCAAATTATTATAATTTTTTCTGGAGGGATTATTATTAGGTGTGTGGAGTAAGGAAACTTGTCCAAGTTGTCACTCTGCCTGGAATCGAACCCGGGTCTCTCGCTTGTAAGGCGAGTGCTCTAACCACCGAGCCCCAGGACTCCACATTCCGATCACCCACCTGAATCTCGCTGGTCAGCTGCAGAAGTGCGTTCATGTCGTTAACACTGTCCATCGCGTTGACCTTTTGCTCACAGGAGGACAGGGTGTTTAGACTCTCTGTCAGCCAGAGAATTTCATGCTCCAGTTTTTGCCCGCATTCCTCTTGCTGTTCTTGGAGGGCCTGAGCAGAGACAGAGAGAAAGAGAGAGAGAGAGAGAGAGACCAGAACAACTTCGCTGTTAAATAAATCTCACACCACATATCGTTTCGAAAATAAACTTTTCTGAGATACTTAGGGTTTGGGAGACGAGCCACATTCTCTGCAGATTTTCAAATGCCGGTACAGGTCCAATCAGTCATTAGTTTTAAGCGTTTGTTGTTCGTTCGATACTCAAAGGTCGAGCTCTGCGAGTGATTAAGTTTCCGACCGAACGCGATTCAAAATACAAATTGCCATAAAACTGTGTGCTGATGAACTAACTCCGGGAGCTTCCTCTACGCTACTAACTTTTGGGGGTGAGAGCGAGCAGAGAGAGAGAGAGAGAACAAAGGGTGAATGATTTGACGAATTTTCGGATCACGCAATCTGGGACTTACGCTGCAAGTTCTTGTTGCTGCAGTGAGAGACTCGGTCTCAAGATACATACGCGAGTCTGATCAATAATCGGGTAGATTCTAATAATCAAATCGGCAGGTGTTCACAGTGTGAAAGCAATTTGTCTACTTGACTGCCAATTTTATATTTGTATCTGTCGCCAGAGCCGGACCCAAAGAGCTGACGTTTCACCTTCTAAAATCTGCAAAGATGTTTTGGGAACGCCTTCAAAGATCTCCAAAGACAGTTTACAACGTGTTCACATAATCCCCCTACATTCAATTCCTCCCCCCCCCCCCCCACCCACCCCTATCCCCCCGGACCCACCCTCCCACGTTCTTCAATAAAACACGTTGGCAATCACAGCATGAATTAGTATGATTGAGCAAGATGTGTCACACAGATACAAGGAATATATCACGAGCCATTAGCGTGGTGGAAACTCCACAAAGGTTTCGCGTTTGTTTTAGAAGCAGTGCAAGACTTCAGGTGTTATTGGACAGCGGCAGGAATTATGAGCGTGTGGTCCCGCAGTTTAAAAACCACAAGTCAACGCTCGAGTAAACCATTCTTTCAGATCCACGTCATAAAAATGTGAGCCACGCCGAGACACGGCACAAAGTATCTGGAAAAAGCAAGGCAAAACAGATTACAAAGTTGACACAATGAACGTTGGTTAGCTAGTAGGTGACTGGTTGCATTGAAGCTAAACGCAGAGTAAACACATACAAGAGTAATCCATACAACCGAGCAAACACTACAAGTTAAACACCTCTCCAACTCTCAACAGAAATGCTTTACCTGAGTTTGACTAACTCATTTGGACTAACATCATCCTCCCCTGGGGTTCTTAAGCACCATTACAATATCACCAAGTCGAGTGTCGGTCAGAAACTCTAATGAAATCGATCGATTGTGCTACAATACGTCACAATAATAATAATAATCCTTGCACTTGATATCGCGCTTTCCACATCTTATCAACGTCCCAAAGCGCTTCACAGAATATACTGTAAAGTGAATTGACTGTATATATTTGTGGGGGAATCGCGGCAGCCAATTGCGCACAGCACACAGTCATGGGTTGAAATGACCAATTTTATATTATTGTGGTTTTTTTTTTTAGGGATTATTATTAGGCGTGTGGAGTAAGGAAACTTGCCCAAGGTTTTGCCCTGACCTGCCTGGATTCGAACACAGGTCTCCCCAGCTTGGTTTCCCCAGCTTGCAAGACAAGTGCTATAACCACTGAGCCACAGGAGCTCCACATTCGACTTCGTCTCAATTACTGAGCTCTCGCTTATTTCCCTGCGAACGTTTCCCTGCCCAGCGGACGTTTTAAACGCTCGGACAGATTTCCGCGCAAACACAATGCGGGCTGTTATTGCAAGGCTGAATCAAATCTGACCGGGTTTACTGAGTTGCTGAATTGAGCAAACCTGCTTGGATTCCACGCACTCTTTATCCCGTAGGTGGACGCGTAAAGCCTCAGCTCGGAGCAGGACTGTCCGTGAAACCTCTCGGATTGACTTCTGCAGCTCGTTCAAGGTTCTGAGCAGCTTCCTGCTCTGCCGGGGGTTCAGATCGGGCGCGCGTTCAGAAATAAAGTACTGAACGTCAAAGGCCGCTGTGTCCGCCTCTGACTTTGTGAGTGACAGTGCTTCCTTCAGCTCCTTGGATGGAAGGGAGATTTCATTAACTGCCGTTGAAACTCGCAACACAACTCCACATGCAACAACCACTCGGGAAGCTGTTTAATGAGAATGAGAATCGTAATAATCCTTGCGTTTGATATCGCGCTTTTCACGTCTTCTAAGACGTCTCAAAGCGCTTCACAGAACATGCTGTAAAGCGAATCGACTGTGTGTCTGTGGGCGAAACGCGGCAGCCAATTGCGCACAGCGGCGTCCCCCGCAAACAGTTGTGGATTGAAATGACCGATTTTATTATTGTGTTTTTATCATTGTGCTTTTTTTTGAGGGATTATTATTAGGCATGGGTGTGTGTGGTGTGTGTGTGTGTGTGTAAGACGAGTGCTCTAACCACTGAGACACTATATTCTATCTAGAATATAACCAGTTGCTCAGTTTCTAACTGTTCCATTGGAAAGCATTTGTGCTGAAACGCCAGCCGTAACCAAGCCAATCGTTTAAAGCCTATTTGAAGCATTTGGAACGGTTGAAAAGAGTAACAAGGTTTTACAGGGAGCTGTTTGGTGTATTGCTTGCATTGATATTTACTTGCAGCGAAACGTCAATTGAAAGGGAGACTCGATAACTTACCTCGTATTGTTGCTGGTGTCTTTTCAGGATGACTGTGTCCTTTGATGTCTCGGACTCTATTCGATGCACAGATTGTGTGGTTTGAGTGACCCAATCCACAAGCCGTTCCAGTTTATTCTGCAGCTCCTCGCATTCGGTGTCGACTTTAGACTGCAAACAGAAAAACAAAATATCCTGCCTTATTTCTGACCTGCAAGTTAAACTTTTGCACATTTCATTTCCCGGATTTAATGAGCGCACGTTAGCCCGGCTCGCCTTCCCACTTCCACTCATTTCCAAGCAATCTCCTCAAATAGTTCAACAAAACAACTTCGAGTTCAGCTGCGTTACAGGCAATAATAACAATCCTTGCATTTGATATATCGCCTTTTCGTGTCTTTTAGCTGTCTCAAAGAATATACTGTAGAGTGAATTGACTGTATATTTGTGGGCGAAACGTGGCAGCCATTGCGCACAGCAGCGTCCCCCCCCCACAAACAGTCGTGGATTGAAATGACCAATTTTATTATTCTGTGGGTTTTTTTGCATGGATTTTTATTAGGCGCGTGTATAGTAAGGAAACTTGCCCAAGGTTTTGCCCTGACCTGTCTGGATTCGAACACAGGTCTCACGCTTGTTAGGCGAGCGCTCTAACCACCGAGCTACAGGACTCAAAAACACATCGGTAAAAAGTCTCCGTGAACAACACTGACAAATTTTTGCAGCGTTTTAATTCAAAACTCACTCTCTCGGTTTCCAATGCACTTGCCAGAGCAGAGTTCCAGGCCTTAGACACCTCACAGACCGAGGTGAAGGATTTCTGCAAGTTTTTTGAGTCTTTCTCAAGTGCTTTCAATAACTGTTGAGGTACGTTTGGTGTCGAGCCTTCCAGTACTTGAGCAACTGCTTCCAGCTCGCGATTTATTGGGTTTGAGAGTTCCTTCACTTCATCTTCCAACGACTGGAAAAAAAAAAGAGATAAATGACCTATTCGACTTCAGTGGTATACTGTGCTTCAAGTTTTCTAATTTATTGGAGCGATCGCAAGTGCAGTGTAAGTCAACCAAAGTTTTATGACTTCTCAAGACTGCTTCAAGATTTATCACTGAACCAAAGGAATTAGTTCCATATTCACACAGTAGGTTTGGGTGAACAAGGCCTTTTGGCCATCCTACTCATCCTCCCGTTAGACCATCGAGATGTTACATACACACTAATAATAATAATACTAATCCTTGCATTTGATATAGCGTTTTTCACATCTTATCAACGTCTCAAAGCGCTTCACAGAATATACTGTAAAGTCAATTGACTGTATATTTGTGGGTGAAATGCGGCAGCCAATTGTGCACAGCAGCGTCCCCCACACAAACAGTTGTGGACTGAAAATGACCACTCTTTATCAATGTGGATTTTTTGGGGGACAGATTACTCTTATACGTTATGCGTGTAGTGAGGAAACTTGCCCAAGGTTTCGCCCCGATCCGCCTGGATTCCAACACGGGTCTCACGCTTGTGGGGAGGACGCTGTTGTGCGCAATTGGCTGCCACGTTTCGCCCACCAATATACACAGTCAATTCACGTGACAGTATATTCTGCAAAACGCTTTGAGACGTCTAGAAGACGTGACAAGCGCTATATCAAATGCAAGAATTATTATCATATCCAGCTAGGACCAGACAAGTGAGATATGCACGCTTCAGAAGTATTAAAGATCAGCTAAGCTCTTCATTCAGATCGTTGAGCGTTTGATCCTGTGTGGACAGAAGACAATCGGACAAATTCAGTACACAGCACTCACCTGAGCCATAAGGAGTTGATCTTTCAGCACAGGTAGGCTAGTGCTTAACGGCAGATGTTGCTTCAGTCTGACCTCCACATCCAGTACAAGGGACAGGTAGGTGACGAGATTCTCATCGTACTCTAGGCATTGCTGTTTGCTGTACTCAGGCTGTGGTCAGAGAGACCAATGAAAAATATTGCCGTCAACATTCATCTTCACGCTTAATAATTCTTACGCCGTATAATTCTACTACAGTCCAACAAAACAGTAATGAACAATTATACTGAGAGTGAAAATTGCTATATTATAGATTTTTTGTTTTTTTTAGAGATTATTACCCCAGAAAAGCGATCTGTCAATTGACTAAGAACCGGATTCCTACTTACTGTTCGGTAAACAGAAACCTATGGAGAAAGGAAATTTGCAGGGCGAGTGCTGTAACCTCTAGCTACAGGGTAAATTCTAACTGTAGTTATTCTTACAAAGGAAGGGGAGGAAACCATCTGGACTAGAGAGAATTGCCTGGCTTCGGTCCCACTCTTGTCCATTACTATTCCTTGTTCCATGATTAAATTAAAGCCTGTGCGGTTTCTCCCCCTTCCCCAGAACCTAGAAATGTGTCTATCAAACTATCAAACGCAACCGTTGGATTCATAAAACGGGGTGAGTGTGTGTGTGTGTGTCTCTTTATCCTTTACCTGCTTCTCTTTCGCAGTCATGTCTTCTTGTCCATTCTCGTCTTTTCCGGGAGGTTTAGCTTTCCCTTCCTCGCGGGTGGCATTCAGGTTGGGAGTTACCGTCTCCTCCGCGCGCCTCGCTGGTTGATTCCGGGTCAACGGGGGTTCGGGATCTCCCAGTAGGTCGCTTTCCTCAGCGTCTTTCAAGTCCGACGGGTTTCGCTCGTTCGGAACGGTTTGCGGCTTCCCCGCAGACTCGGCGGCCTGTCCCCGCTGTCTCAGAGCGGTTATCGATTCCTCCTCATTTACCTCCGCGCGGGAGACACCTTCGGACTCAGGACTGACGCGGCCGCGAGCGTCTTCCATCGTGTCCTGACGGGCAACGGGGGTCGGAGGAATTTCTGCCGTTCTAACCCTCGAGAGTTTATTTTTAACAACAGCAGCAGTTTCCGCGGCCATGTTGTCGGTACCTCCCGTTGCCTCATCGCCGAGCGCTTTGTGTGGCCCCGAGTTTGTCCCTAAGTCAACAAGCGACCTCTTGACTCCAGCTAGATTTTCCTCCACCTTCTGCGCAACTTCCTCCTGTGTTTTCCTGGCAAGCGTTGTTTGATTGTCCCGGGCCGCGGACGTTTGTTCCACTGACTCAACCTCAGTGTCTGTTTCTTGTTTCACCATTTCCTCAATCGACTCGGGTTGACCGGTCGTCACATCTTCCCGCACAGCTCCCGTTCCTCTCTCGTCGGGTTCGGCTTCTTCCGCTCGATCCAGAGGCAAGCGGAATCCACCGGCAGCCTTGCACTCCACGCCCTTGAACAGCATCGCCTGCGTTCCACTCGCGGGGCAGTCTTTCTCGTGGGCAAATTCGCGCCGGGCACCTGTTTCAGAATCATTCGACTCCCGCGCTTCACGGCTAACGTACGAATGTCTCACCGATCCGTCGGCAAACTCCGGATCCTCCGCGACCGTTGGGCTGAGGGTCTCGCCGTTTGTCTTTCGCTGCGTACGTGCGTGCGCCGAAGCCGGCTGTAGACTATGATGGTCAACCCTGTGTGCGGAATAGTTTATCGAACCCAACTGATGTTCGGGGGTTGACGTTTGGTTGACGGCCACGAGGTGGTTTCCGTTTCCTCCTGTGGCGTTGGCAGTGAGCAGACGCTCCTCGTTCTCAGCTCCGACATTCCCAGAAGTTTCCGTATTCCACTGCTCCGGCTTTCCCGAGGCCGACGCTTGGATCCGCGGGCTCGGCACGTTGCCCTGGGAGGGCGCTTTGTTCGGCGCGTTCCGAGGCTCGACCCTCTCTTCCTCTTGGCGCGCCAGACCGGACGCGCATTGACCGACGTCCCCGGTGCCTAAGGATACTCCGCCTTCTCTCGACGCTCCGTCCGGCGTCCTGCTTTGCGTGCGCGGACAGGGCGGCTCGGGGGCGGCGAGATCTAAACCCGACCGCATCTCCTCGGCTACCGTCGGGCTTATCAAACCGCTTCGGGCCGCGTCCGCAACCGCCAGCCTCTGCCCGGTAACGGTGTGGACCACCCCGCCGGCCAAGATCTGATTGGTGACGATCACCTTGATGGTGTCGCCGTCCAGCAGCCCGCGTTCCTCGGCTTGGGCCAGAGTCAGCCGGTCACCAGCGGTGTTGCCCAGGACCCCACCCGTGTCGGCTTGAGCCTGAAGCACGCGGAGGGCCGGTACCGGGTCTACCTTGGCTGCCTCGAGGGCCTCCGGCACCGACAGGGTTTTGCCGGTGAGCTCATCCCTGATTCCCGTGTCGTACCTGCTCTCCATGTACCTCCGGCCCGAATCCAGGTCGATTTTGCCCTTGTTTATCAGCTCGGAGTAAGATATTACGGTGAGGCGTTCGGGGTCCACGATCCCCCGGTTCAACTCGGGAGACGCCATCGCCTTTTCCAGGACGGACTTCTCCAACATTCCCCGTTTCGAGGCCTGAGTCAAGGTTAGCCTTTGGCCGCTGCTCGGATCCGTAAACGCGCCGCTAAGAGCTTGGAGCGTCTGCATTTCCTCAGCGAAGGCCGGACTCACGAGGCCGAGCGAAGCGGCTGCGGGTAACGTGACGGGTTCCATGGTCTCCGGATGTTGGTACCCGCGCTGACGCGCCCGTTCCACCTCCGCCAATTCGCGGGCGATCTCCCGGTCAATCAGGCCGCACTCCACAGCGTCAGTCACGGATATTCTCATCCCCGACGGGTGATGAATCACTCCCCCGTCAACCACCTGCCTCTTCAGCGCCTTCAGGAGAGTCTCTTTGTCCGACACCCCCCTCTCCCGAGCCTCCGCCACAGTCAGAAGTTCTTTGGTCTGTGGGTCAACGAGGCCGTTCATCTCCAGCTGCAACGTGACCATCTTGAGTCTGGTGATCTCGTCCGAGCCCTTGCCTTTGGCCGCCTTCTCCAGCCTGGTCAGACCGTCCAGGTGTCGAGCTTCCACCAAACCCATCTTGGAGGCCAAAGTCACCGACAGCCGCTTGCCTCGTTTCAGGTCGATGACTCCGCCGGAAGCCACCTGCCCTTCCAGGATTCTCGCCGCCGTTTCGTGGTCCACGAGGCCGACTCGGGCGGCGTCTTGCACCGAGAGCACGGAGGATCGGCCGCGGCCCATCACGCCGCAAATAACCTTCTCCGAGTTGAAGACCTTCTGAATGAGCTCCTCGTCCATCAGTCCCTCGTCGACCGCTTCCGACACGGTCAGGATTTCGCCCGTCTGCGGGTCGAAGAACCCACTCAGGGTGCCCAGCTTTTCCATTAACTTGAGGGCGGTGTGGCTCGACAGCAATCCTTTGGTCATGGCGTCGTTCAAGGTGAGTCTCTGTCCAGTCCGTTCATCTGTGATGCCGCCGCTTTGAAGCTGGGCGGTAAGAATATCTAAAGCCGATTCCTCGTCCAGATAGTCATCGCTCGGAACTGAGCTCAAGGCCGGTGGTTGGTCTGTTGAGGAGACCTCGGAGACAGTTCCCTCTGAGGTTTGCACCGCGCGAGGCAACCTTTCACTTTTACCTTTCGAAGTCCAGTTCGGGATTTCTTGTTGAATCCCATCTTTTGCGTCAACTGGTATTGCTTCAGCCCTGTTAACATCTGCCGCGTGAACACGCGTGTCATCGGGAACGTTGGCCGGGAGATTTTCAACGCCACCGAGTGGACCTCGCCGCCGTAACTCACGGGAACCCAGCGCTTCCACGTCTCCCAACTTCACCGCATCAGTTGACGTCGTTCGGGAGTCTGAGTGTCGCAATGCCCTTTCAGTGTGTCGGTGCCCAGGTGGGAGTCTTGGTTCTTTCCCCTCAAGGTGATCACCCTGAGATGGCAAACCGTTTCCCTGGGCGTTGGCCGTGGGAAGTGAAATTTGAGCCTCGGCGTCGGATACGGTTACACTTTTTGAAACGTCTGCAAATGTTTGAGTCCGATTTCCTCCGTCCTCTGCCCCGGTGACGGATTCCGATGTATGCGACGAAGCCCTCGCTCTCCCCACTCCGCCCTTGCCGCGCTCAGCCCTCTTCTTTCCCTTACGAGCCGCGGATTGCGTTAAAGCTCTTTCGCGGGCTTCCACTTCGCCGACCGACACACCTTGATTTTCACGCAGGGCACTTTCAGTGTCCGGTGGATCCATTTTCTTCTTCTTTGACAGCCTTTTACGGCTTCTAGAGACGTTGACGCGAATATCTACGGGTTGTTCGTGAGTGCTTTTGGTTTTCTTAATATCACTGGTACTTGATCCCAAATCATCGCTCAGTGTAGATTTGATCGAATGGTATATTTCTTCTTCTACTTCCTCTTCTATTTTCTCCTCTATTTTCTCCTCTATTTTCTCCTCTGCTTTGCTTATCTCCATTGGAGTCTCGTAGGCTTTTCCATTGCACGCATCCGTCGCATCTCCTCCGCTCACGACCGCAGCACAATCTCGTGCCTCGATGAAGCGTTTCGTCATGTCATTCAGCTCTGCGTCGACCAGAAGGATTCTGTTGCCGGTGTGCACATCCACATAACTGTGGGTCATCAAATGAGACAGGAGCCTTTCCTCCGTTACCCCGCTATCCGAGGACCCGGGGCTGCTGTTTGCATTGACAAATTGCTGACTCGAATAGGTTAGCCTTCCACAGGCAGAGTTCCAGCTCAGTCTGTTCACGCTGGTAGTCCCCGGTTCGTTCAGGTTCGGTATGGCGTCCGGTATCTGCGTGGACGCCAATAACGTCGCAACATTCTGGTCCAAGATTCCTTCCTGAACCGACGTGGCCCAGGACATCACCTCGGTGGACTCCGGGATGTACAGCTCCGCTACCGTGGCCCTCTTCTTGAGTACCTGGTGAGCCAGCTCTGTCGAGACGATCCCCTGCCGCAAGGCGCTCACCGTCGGCAGGGCCTCGCCGGACTCGGGCCACAGGAGACCCCGGAAGGACCACTGGGACTCGAGAACCACCAACGCGCTCCTGGACGTCATCAAGTCTCGCCGCACGGCCTCGTCCAGGGCCAACCGTTGACCCGTGACCGGGTCGATGACCCCGCCCATCTGGATCTGCCGGATTAACATGGCACAAGCGATGTCGTGGTCCACTAGGTTGTGCCTCACCGCCTCGTCCACCGTCAATCGGTGCCCTGTCCTGGGATCCACAATGCCTCCCGCGAACAGCTGAGCTTCTAAGAGCCTGACCATGACTTGTTGGTCGATGAGGCCTTCCTGGATGGCACGGAAGATACTGACTTGCTTACCGGACGTCAGGCTCACCATCCCGCCGGCCAGCTGCTTGATTGGGAATAACCTCAATCCGCTCTCCCTGTCCACAATGCAGCGTTGCGTCAGTTCGGGGAGAGTGAGTTTCTCGGCCGTGTTCGGATCAATCAGATCTTTCTGCATCTTGGTTCTGGCCAAGAGCTTAGAGCGTAGAGGCGCGGTGATCAGGCCTCGCTGGAAAGCTTGCTCGAGGCTCACGGCCTCGCCCGTCGATGGAATATGGAGACCTCCGCTGCTGAGCTGCGCTTCCAGAATCTTCAAGCCCACACTTTCTTTGATGGCCTTCTCCTCGATGGCGGCCGCGGTGGGAAGAAGTGGGGCGTTCGCAAAGCCGGTTCGCTCGATGGCCCTCAAGGCCGTCTCCAGTTCTCGCAAGGGCCGATACGTTCGCTCATCTATGGCGCCCTTTTCGAAAGCTTCATCCACCGACAGACGCTCGTTCGTTTCGGGGATGGTGAGGCCACAGACGATCACTTGAATCTGTAACAGAACCAGTCCAGTGTCCTGGTCTATTAAGCCCCTCTGCATGGCATGAAATATTGGGAAGATTTCTACTGTTCGCAGGTCAATCACACCTGCAATTGTTTCACGATCCTGGAAAATGTAAATCACAAGTCAGCGATTTGAATCGCCATCAATCTAAACAATATTTCCAACTAGCTTTTGTTTTTAAGCACCAAACAGAGCTGGTATAACGGCATTAACCCGAATAAAATATATATACTGCTATATATATATATATTTTCTAAACTTAACAAACCTTTTCCAGAAGAAAAAAAAGTTCAGAAAAAATTTGCAACGGGCAAAATTATCAGAGAGAACATTTTGTAAAATCTCTCCCTATTTATAATGACATCAATAATAATCCTCGCATTTGATGTGGTGCTTTATCAGGTCTTCAAGACGTCTCAAAGCTCAGTGTAGCTCACTGGTTAGAGCACTCGCCTTACAAGTGTGAGACCTGTGTTCGAATCCAGGCAGGTCAGGGTGAAACCTTGGGCAAGCTTCCTTACTCCATGCGCACAACAAACAAAAATCCCTCCAGAAAAACCTAGAATAAATTGCTCATTTCAATCCACGACTGTTTATGGGGGACACTTCTGTGCGCGATTGACTGCCACGACTCGCCCACAAATGAGGGACCGGTTCCCCTGGTAGGAGAATCTATAACCAGAGGTCACAGTCTTAAAATTAAGGGTCAGCCTTTTAGAACAGAATTGAGGAAACATTTCTTCACTCAGAGGGAAGTGAATTTATGGAATTCACTGCCCCAGAAGGCTGTAGATGCTCAGTACTTGAACATTTTCAAGGCTGAGACTGATAGTTTTTTTTTAAATAGAGGGATTAGGGGATATGGGGATGGGACAAGTATTTAAGAGTTAGGTCAGAAGATCAGCCACGGTCTTATCGAATGGCGGCGCAGGCTCGAGGGGCTGAATGGCCTACTCCTGCTCCTAATTCTAATGTTCTTAAATATACAGTCAATTCACTTTACAGTATATTCTGTGAAGCACTTTGAGACTTCAAGAAAACGTGAAAAGCCCTACATCAAATGCAAGGATTATTATTATTCTCATTGTGAAATTAGAGAGTTATCTAGTTCCGCTGCTCAGTACCTCTATTAAAATTTTTAATAACTGTATTATTATTAAGACCCAGGGCTCTGTATGATTGGACTCGCACAGGTCAGTTAGCTCTCTATTCCAATTCCCTGGGGGAGGATGGCCGCTCCTCACAGCACACGGCCCATTCAACTCAGCCGTAGCCCACGCGGACTTGTTCGCTGTGTAAATTACTTTGATCAGTGGGCGAAGTTAGACCCCATGGCAACTTCCCGCCATGTAAATACATGGCTTTCTGGGGGCTGTCGCATTTCAATCCGCTCGACCGAGCAGCTGCCGGACTTGGGAGTGTCATGCTGTGACTGACGTGGCTTCGAAGCGAAGCAGCTGAGTTTGATGGGATTCAGCTGTTGAATTCTGGTGTCAAATGAAATGCTCAAACAAAAAGCCCAAGTGATTCTGACTGACGATAACTCATCCTCACATTGTTGGCCGCGCGGTCATATCATAAACCACCCAAACAGCTACTCTGACAGTCAAGCATTCTTTGTTTTTTAGAGGGTGGTGGGTGATTCACTAATCCTAAATATTTTTGCCCTGACCTGCCTGGATTCGAAACGCTGATCTCATGCTTGTAAGGCGAATGCTCCAACCACTGAGACACAGAACTCTGTTAATGAGAATCGCAGTGTTTGAAGTTCAGCGCACCAAACAGATTGTCTACTTCACGGCAGTGAATTTGAATCACTTTCATCGAGTTTTATTTCTTGGCCGACGAAATAACCCGCACTTTTTGCACTTACTGGTCTCTACACAAGACGGTATATGACAGAGTATCTAAATGGAATCATTTGCAGGGCTACAGGAAAATGGCAGGTAAATGAGACTGAACGGGTCCGTCTATCAAAAGAGTCAGCACCGATGGGAATGGACTGAATGAATGGACCTATCAAGTGGCTATTCTGGGCTATAAATATTTATTTCGGACTTGAAATCATTTACCAATGGACTTACTCTGGCAAACATTTCATCTGCAGTGCCTGGGAATTGCCGACGGATCAGGTTAGGTTAAACAAGGAGCTCAGAGCACTGTACGAAAAAGCAAGCAACGCTTAGCCAACATGTAACAAACATCTCGTTTCTCTATAGAAAAAGCCCTCATTCAAATGTTTAATAGAATACTGTTTAGCAACTGTTTCAAACAATTCCTAATTTGGACTGTCTGAAGATACATTTCAACGGGAATTCTGCTCTTCTAAGGCAGATAACCATACTGTTAATAATGACAATAATCCTTGCATTTGATCTAGCACCTGATCACGTCTTCGAGACGTCTCAAAGCGCTCCACAGAATATACTGCTAAATACACAAAGACTGTATTTGGTGGGTGAAATAGTTATACGTATGTGTAGATATTAGTATTATTTATTGGACTTTGCCTTTGTGGCTCACGGGAAAGCAATTTACTCAATGTAATTAAACCTTTCTACCAAACTGGAATGGAATCATTGTTTTTTTTATTCTCTCCTTCTCGATTTTCTGCCATCTCCTCCCGAAGACGTTCTGATTTAATGTTACTCCCTTCTGGTGGAGAACAGGGAGGCTCTGTTATTTCCTCTTCGCGTAGAACACGGTCTGAAGCTTCTCAATGCAAGATTGTTGAAAATAAGACACACATCTTCTATCTCGTTGCCCCATCTTCCTGGTCCCTTGCCAAAGGAATCTCTTGAAACCTCAATTGAAAGATGACCTTTCGATCCCGTTGTCCTTTCAACTACTAAGCGTGATGTATCTTCAGATCTCTGGATTACTATCAAATCTATTCCCCCCCAATGTATCTACAGTATGTCTATAATATAGATATACAATATATATTTGCCTGTAATTTGGGACATAATATGTCAAGTAACTGCCAGGATAGAGGAAGGAAAACTAGATGGACCTTTAGTTTTTCTTTTTCCTGGTAAATTCTTATTTTCTTACGTTTTTATGTAACCTACCGATTGACCTATTGAGATAAACCCTGGAGGCTGCCACCAATCCTCAAATTAGCTGTCACTTCTAAAAGTTCTGATCAAGTTTGCATTACGTTTTTGACCGTATGTTTTTGCCAATGAATATATATATATATATAATCATGCCTTACTCCTGAAAATACAGTTCTGTGCATTATAAACCAACTTTAGCGCAAGTGGTCAGATTATTTGAATTTTTAAAAATGTATACTCTTGTGTCTGTCAGCATCCGGTACTGCAATCAAGCAAGCATAATTCAAGCACAATACATACAAATACAGCAGTTAAGTGACACGGACACCATATAGAAATGCACGACAGGAAAATACATAAAGAAACATTTACTTACCCACCACTTGTAGGCTTGTAGGCAGCAAAACAGAGCTAATGCGAGTGTTTCAGCAGTCACACACAACAGTGTAAGCTTGTTGTTAAGTCCAGCATGCGGCTTTTATGAGAGGTTTTTTGGGGGGTTTTGCGTAAAAAAACAATCTGTCTTCTATTTCAGAAGGGTTAGTTTGAGTTTGTAAGCAAGGATGCTGGTTAATTG
This sequence comes from Hydrolagus colliei, assembly GCA_035084275.1. Lineage (NCBI taxonomy): Eukaryota > Metazoa > Chordata > Chondrichthyes > Chimaeriformes > Chimaeridae > Hydrolagus > Hydrolagus colliei. Next base: position 11,043,210 of record CM068763.1, on the reverse strand, counting down.
GACATCATTATTCACAAGTAATTCATAGTGACACATCATGCTCAACCTTTCGTGGACATTTAGGATCGGACAATGACCACGACACCGTCATTATTATTTTTCATTTGAAAACAGAATCGCCTTCCACACTGAGGCGGAAAAGAGCCACCATACCCACCTGCTTCTTCCCTTATTGGCAAACGGAAGAACAGCTCAAAGAATAACCAGTTAAAAAATAAAATCAATCCTCTTCAAAATACTCTCCGCAATATACATTCAAACAGATTTGGAATGGAACCAACTGGTATTCTCACTGACGACGTGTGGTACATTTGGGTTACGTACACACACACACACACACGCGCACACTCACACACACATCCTCAGAAAAGATAGACTGCAGAAGTCAGGAGATATATTGGAAAAAATTAAAGAAACCTTTCAGAATTGTACCACTCTCACTCCCACACTTTGTTTCAAAGTCCAAGTCATGCAGTGACCAATGAGTAATAGATGAACATGAGTCTGAATGAATTCAGTTTTTATGTTTCTCAGGCAATGTGCAGTCAGCTTCTTAGCAAATGGGTCTCGGTGATTAAAAAGGTTGATTTCATTATTTATAGTAAAGATTCATTCACTGAAAAAATCGAATGATACGTAACATAATTAATCTGAAAAATTTTCAGTATGACGCCAATCTCAGCAGAATCTGGAATAGAATCCAATTCAACAGACAGAAAAACTGTCATTATTTGTTCAAATAGTTTCTCTTACGCACTTACAAATTTCGAGTAGCATTCAGATGGAATCCAGTTGCAAATACATAGATAAAAATGTTTTAAACTGTTTACTTACTATACTTTAATCAGAAAATTTCTGAGATGATGTTATTTCATAATGAAACACCATAGACAAATCTTATTGGATATTTTCAATATTATTATTTGGAGGAATAGTTCAAAATTTTAAAAATATGTTTCTGTTCCACGAAAGAAGGTTTCTGATCACTCGATTGGGAAATATTCGATTGAGTTGCCTTTCAAAATAACAAAGCCTACTGGATACTCCAGCTTACCAGATACGTTCAAGATATTTAACATTACGCATCCCCTACGTTACTGTGCGATACTGCAAGGTTACGATCTGTGAAAGACACCCAATTCTGGCAAAGCATACATCAAAGCCGCTATATAGGAGACACAAAGCTCCGTCTTATCGTTCTGAAGACGATTGACTGAGAAACGCAAATTTATTTTACGTGACGGGTAGTTCGATGTTGATGTGAGTAAAGATGTACATGTAAAGTAGTGAAGCTTACTCTGCTAGTACTAGTAAAACACACCATGCAACATAAAATGACACTCATCTATCATGTCCACTCACAAACTCATCCGCACACTTAGCTGCACAACGAGAAGCAATTGGTATTTGAGGTGAGAACAACATACTTGAAGCAATAACACCTTTTAACCCCTTTTAAGCCTTCTCTTCCCCGCCCACCCACCCACCCCCACCGCCTTCCGCGCCCCCAAATAAGTACCTTGCGTTCAACTTCGTGAGCGAGTGTCTTCTGTATTTGCTGGCCCTGTTCTGCAGACTGTTCGCAAAGTTGACTGTACGTTTCCTTCAGGTCGTTCAACTGCGAGGTCACTTGGTCCCGTTCTTCTTCAGACATTCTAACGTGAAAGTTAAATGAAATTAACGTTCATGTCAGAAAGTAAACCTGTTTCGCAACTCCCCGCCTCGCCACTGGTGGGTGAGCTTGCCACTAATTTTCCCCCAATCTGTGGAGGGTTCTGGTAAAATCTCTCCCTCTCCCTCTTTGAGAAACCCTTTCCCAAACTACCTCTTTGACTGCCCTCAGTTGCCTGACTCCCTTCTATCCCCCAGTCTGGGCTCCCTATTCGTTTTTTAGTTTGTTTGAACGGATTGTCAAAATGTCTGTCATGTTAATAATAATAATAATAATAATCCTTGCATTTTGATATAGCGCTTTTCATGTCTTCTAGACGCCTCAAAGCGCCTCGCAGAATATACTGCAAAGTGAATTGACTGTATATACGTGGGCGAAACGCGGCAGCCAATTGCGCACAGCAGCGTCCCCCACAAACAGTCGTGGATTGAAAATGACCAATTTTATTATTGTGTTTTTTTGGAGGGATTATTATTAGGCGTGTATGTGATTGTGTGTGAGTGTGCGGAGTAAGGAAACTTGGCCACGGTTTCGCCCTGACCTGGCCTGACCAGCCTGGATTCAAACACAGGTCCCTGCGCTTGTAAGGCGAGCGCTCTAACCGCTGAGCTACAGGAGCTCCACCCATATTGTAAACACTGTGAGTTTATTGTCAACTATTGGAAAAGATGCAGCATCCCGATTGAATTCTGGCTTGAAAACAGCAAATGCCATAGAAACAGCAATTTCTATGGCATTATTACACATTGTGTAGTAATAATAATACTACTGACAACAATCCTTGCATTTGATATAGCGCCTTATCACGCCTTCCTCGCCAGATTTTACGTTGAGTAGTACAAGTCACTGTTGATGCTTGGCTGGCGAGCTTGACTCATTGGTGTGAGTTGTGGGGGGAGCGGAGGGGGGCAGCAGAGCTGGTGAAAACTTCTACTCGGTGATGACTGACCCTGTAAATCAAAGCTGCTCGGTGGGCAAATCCAAGCTGGACAAACAGTGGGAAGCTTGCGAGTGTTGACAAAGGTTTTAGTGTGTGGTTTTATTGGGTCTTATTCAGCAGTAACTCCACGTAGACTGTGAGAGGGTGGTGGGGGGGGGGGCTGGTTTACAAGCTTTGACGCTTGGCAGATTTGGGGCCTCAACTTTTCAGCTTCAAAGCAAGAAGGTTGCGCCCCTTGGTGGTTAACACACACACTTCACGCCAAACAAGACTGAAATCAGACTCGAGCTAAACTCTCAGTGGTTTGATTTCGCAAGCTCTCGGGCGGGCGTGATGCATTCCCGGTCGTTACACAAGACGAACTCTCTGACCGACGACCCCCAAAGACTTTAATCGAAGGGGATTTTGTGTTTTGGGAAGAGGATAATGAGGAGAGGAAACTAAAACGTTCCTTCGCTGAAGTCGCGCTTTAGAGCTCCGAAGAAATGTCACCTTGCGCTGGTGTATCAAAAGGAAATCATTGTTCAGTTCTTATACCCAGTCTCGGGAGAAGAAGCAAACCTCTATGTATTCCCTAGTTGTGAAACTTCAGCGATGTGTTTTGTTGTCATGGAAGCAACTGGATATTGTGTGGAACAAACGTACTGTATAGAGAGAGGGACACATTAGACAACTGACCTGTTCCCATGCTTGGCGAGAAAGATCTGGGTGGTTTTGACCGCCTCGGTCACTTGATCCTGCTTTGCGTTGAGTTCTTCAGTGAGGACCTGTGAAGGAATGAATAGGATTTGCCTTACATTTCTTTCTCTCGGATGAGCACAATGAACTACATTCAGGGCTTCATTCCCCCCAAAAGTGACTCGTAAGTTTCTCTCTCTCTCTCTCTCTCTCCCCCCCTCGCTCCTTCTCAACCACCAACACATCAATTTCAAAGCTCAAAGACTGGACACTGCAACCTTGCACACAGACCCAAGGTCATTGTGTGTGTGTGTGTGTGTGTGTGTGTGTGTGTGTAGTGTGTTTTTTTTATATATAAAGAAACAAAACACACTGTGGTTGAGAGAAAGTAAATGTTTATCCGAGGATTTTAAGAGGATTTTTTTTCGGTTTCAAAAGTGGTGGAAAAGAAAAATCAGCAATTAAAGTAAGAACTATTCCAACAGCCAGTAGATCACTCGGAACATAGATTCATACTTAACTATTGGTCAAAATTGATCTGTTTATTGAAAGCTTTTTCGAAATTAAACGTGTATGAGATTAGTTCACCAAATCAAATCCCTCCCCAGCTATTCAGCCATCGCAGGTCGGATATTTATGAGAGTTTATGTGGATAATAATAATAATAATAATCATCCTTGCGTTTGAAATAGCGCTTTTCACATCTTATTGACGTCTCAAAAGTATGTCACAGAATACACTGTAAAGTGAATTGACTGTATATTTTGTGGGCAAAACACAGCCGATTGGATGTAGAAACCGTAGAAATTGCCAACTTAAGTAAGTATCTGGGTCACCAAAGCTCCTGATGTGTCTATCGTTGTGCCGTTAAAACTGAAAGGTTTAGGTGGCAGCAGAGGGCTGTTCTCGTGTACCTGCTGCTCCGAGAAGGATTGTTCGATGGCTCTCAAATCTGCTCCTTCTGTGGGAAGGTTTTGCTTCTGTAGGTTCTGACCTGTGTTTAGTACCCAACCCAGCAGCTCCTTCAGTTTCCCAACTCGCTCGAGTTTCTCCTCCTCGATGATTTTCTGTAATCGGGGAGGGGGGAAGGGTGGGGAGGGGAGGAAGAAATAAAACTAAATCAATCTTTATTTATAAAACGCTTCACAGAATATACTGCAGAGTGAATTGACTGTTTATATTTTTGGGTGAAACGCGGCAGCCAATTGCGCACAGCAGCTTGCACAAGCAGTTTGTGGATTGAAAAGACCAAAATTATTATTTTTTTTGAGGGATTATTATTAGGTGTGTGTGTGTGTGTGTGTGTGTGTGTGTAGTAAGGAAACTTGCCCAAGGTTTCACCCTGACCTGCCCTGGATTCGAACGTGGGTCTCAAGCTTGTAAGGCGAGTGCTTTCACCACAGAGCTACGTGGAGCTCCACAATTCCCTGCAAATTGACAATTCACGGTAATAATCCTAAAAACTCCTGCCACCCCCCCAGCCAGCCAGCCAGCCAGCCAGCGAAGAGGCTTTGAGTATCCTAATGAAGCCCACTAAAAATATAAAGATACCTCCTCTTCCTCCAGGCGTCTCAAAGCATCGCTGATGTATTTGACGTGTTGGGTTGTTAGGGTCACGAGAGCCGTGTATCGTGTCCTCAGGTCCATGAACTGGGAAGAAGGAGAAGGATGAGAAGAATAACGAACGATATTTATTTAATAATAATGAATAATAATCCTTGCATTCTGTATGGCGCTTTTTCACATCTTATCGACGTCTCAAAGCACTTCACGGAACTTACTGTAAAGTGAATTGACTGTGGAGATTTGTGGGCGAAACGGGGCAGCCAATTGCGCACAGCCGCGTCCCCCACAAACAGTCCGTGGATTGAAAATGACCAATTTTATCGTGTGTTTTTTCGAGGGATTGTTATTTGGTGGTGTGTGTGTGTGTGTGGTGTGTGTGTGTGTGTGGTGTGTGTGTGTGTGTGTGGGTGGAGTAAGGAAACTTGACTGAATCGTTAAAAACGGAAATTTCAAAGCATTGCGTTCAGAGTTTTTCACGACGAATGTCCCACCTCTTGCGTGATGACGTCGGAGGACGAGTTGATTCGCCGACGTTTAATGGGCGACTTTTGATGGGATTCAACGCAAGCTCTGTAGGTCATCAACTGCAGCTCGTAATCCTGGGGAGATCAAAGATCTTGAATTTGAGTTGTTTTTTTTCTCAACAGTAGAAACAACAGCCAACAACAAAATGACATTTGTTTAGCGCCATGCACGTCAGGAGGACGTCCCAAGACGCTAGAAATAATGAACCTTGCATTTGATATAGCGCTTTCCACGTCTTATAGACGTCTCAAAGCGCTTCACAGAATATGCTGTAAAGCGAATTGACTGTATATACGTGGGTGAATCGTGGCAGTCCATCGCGAACAGCTGCGTCCCCACAAACAGTCGTGGATTGAAATTGACCAATTTATTGTGTGTGTGTGTGTGTGTGTGTGTGTGTGTGTGTGTGTGTGTGTGTGTGTGTGTGTGTGTGGTGTGTGTGTGTGTGTGGAGAAAGGAAACTTGTTCAAGGTTTCGCCCTGACCTACCTTTACAGAAGAAGAGTACTGTTTAGATAGTTCTTGGCATTCATCTAATTTGGCTTGATTTTTTTCGATCTCAGCAACCAGGGCCTGAAACAAAAATGGGTCATGTCACCCCCAAGTTGCAAAAGGTAGTTTTTTGGGAGTTAAAAAGAATTTTTTCCCAAAAAAATCAACGACGTTTAAACCGGGAGTTGTACATTCAGAGCGGTATTAGGCTTGGGACGGTTTGGAACGTGTTGGAACTGAAGAACGGGTCAAAAATGGATCGTAGCAAACACAAGAAAGCTTCGGAAAGGAAACGAAAGGATAAAAACACGCAGAAATCAAAACGTGGGAGAGGTTGAATTGCCTTTTTAATTCCTAGCGTCGAATCATTTAAAAAAAAAAAAAATCGATGCGTCGTTTTTACCAGAACATTTTGCGTTTCAGCAAAAATAAATAACGATTAAAACCACTATCGGGCGATTGCAAATTAATGTCGGATATCCTGGCGTTGGTTTCAATACCGTTTCTTGGCTGAGTTGCTCTGCGAGGGCTTTCCTGTCCTCCGCCTTGCCGGGCTCCATCTTTTCTTGTTGCAAAGTGGTTTCCTCAATCCACTCAATGAGCGACTGATGCCGGCCTCTGTAGTTCTCCAGCACCTCCTGAATGCTCTCTAACTCAGACTGTCTGCAGATCGCACAGAAAGGATTAACGCACGACTGTTAGACACACAAGCTGATAACCAATTTCCTAAGTGCTTGTTGCAGTAAATGAAATGGATCGGGAGTGGTTTTAAGCCTCCGTGGTTCAATACTGAAACGTGTAAGTATTCATATAGTATACAACAACATGTAGCGTATATAAGGTAATAAATGAAATGCACCTCACTCAAGAAAGTGGGTCTGATAACGTATAATACATAATAATAATCCTTGAATTTGATATAGTGCTTTTGATGTCTACTAGATGTCTCAAAACGCTGTACAGAATGTACTGTAAAGTGAATTGACTGTATATCTGTGGGTGAAACGCAGCAGCAACGTCCCCCACAAACAGTCGTGGATTGAAAATAACCAATTTTTTTTTTAGGGATTATTATTAATTGTGTGTATGTGTGGTGTGTGTGTGTGTGTGTGTGTGTGTGTGTGGAGTAAGGAAACTTGCCCGAGGTTTCGCCCTGACCTCTAAACCACTGAGAGCCACAGGAGCTCCACAACGGATACCAACGCATAACCGACCTGGTCTTAATCTGGGAACCGACATGTCGCCAACGTTCCTTCAACTGCTCGGCCTTCTCTCGATGTCGCTCCAAATCCGGGCTGCGGTCGTGGTGCAGGTGGAGGAGGTGTTCACAGGCTGCGTTCGCCTGCTTCACGTCCTCCCCCAAAGATGAAAACACCCCTCGCTTTCCTTCCGCGTCTTCGCGCCAATGCTGGGAACGAGAAGGTTCGCAACTTATTAAAAGTTTAATTCAAAATTAAACTGAAATTTAAAATGGTCCGCTCCGTGCAATCGGCTGCCACATTTATGATATTAGTAATCCTTGCGTTTGATACGGCGCTTTTCGGGGACGCTGCTGTGCGCAATTGGCTGCCGCGTTTCGCCCACAAATATACAGTCGGTTCACTTTACAGTGTATTCTGTGAAGCGCTTTGAGACACAGTCTAGAAGGCGTGAAATGCGCCGTATCAAATGCAAGGATTATTATTAATATTTTAAGAGATAACTTTACGTTCTCTTTAAAGTGTGTCGGGCACTGCGGAAAGATATGGAATGCCTAAGAACGTCTGCAGGCTAAACGCTCCAAAAAGAGCCACCGACTTAATTTCACCACATTTTAATTGCTATTATTATTATTTTCCTTGTCTTAGTGGATGACCGTTTTAACTCGGTGTCGATGGATAGCTGTAGGCGTTGAGGTGATTCAAGGGCTCGACGATCTGACCTGCAATACGTTTCTGTGCGTTTCAATCGCCTCCTGATCAGCCGGTACGAGATCCTCCTCGCTCAGTTTCATTTCATACAGTTTAACCAGCTTCTCAGCTGACTGACTGCTTTTCAACACCACGTCCATAGTCCTCAACCTGAAAAAGACAAATAAAAATCATAATAATAACAATCCTTGCGTTTAAGAGTTTTTCACATCTTCTAGACGTCTCTAAGAGAACGTCAGTGCTGCGCTACGTTTTAACTCCGCTGTGGGGAGTTTGGCACTTACTTCTCCCTGTAGCTGGAGGACAGAGCGTAGACTTGACTCATCTTCTGGACGACCAGATCCATCTCGGAACGCAGCCTGGGGACACCGGCTGCCGAGGGAGACTGGTAGAAAAAACCCTCGCATTTCTTTGTCAGCTCATTCAGGTCAGTCCTCAGTTCGTCCAGCTCCTTGTGCGATTCCTGAAAACAGTCCCATTGAAAACGAGGACGCGGGTCAACAGCGGGAGGTTTGCAGGCCTTAAAAACAGCAAATTATTCACCAGAATTCCTTGTGACCCCCCCTTCTAACCCCCACTTTACTGACCTGCCTGCCCCCTCCCTCCCTCCCTCCCTCCCTCCCTCTCTCCCTCCCTCCGCTCAGCTCGCTCCGGCCTGCTCAACATCCCTCCGACCCACCCTCCAGCCTTCAGCCACTCTGCCCCCCCAACCTCTGGAACTCTGCTCCCTCGATCCCTCCCTCCGCCTTTACCCCTTCCTTCCCGCCCCACCTTCAAATTTGCCCAACGACCTCATGCTTCACCCCCGCCCCCCCCCCCCCACCCACTCCGCCTCTCACCTGGGCTCGTAGTCGGACTCCGCCACTGTAAAGCGCTCCGAGACGCTACCCTGCGTATCGGGCGCTGTATAAATGCGTGTTGTTGGGTTCTATTGAGACTAACCTCTTGTTCAGCAATTCTTAAGGCACTGTCTTGCACAGGATTCCCTTCCAGTGGAGCCTGAAGCCTCCGTATTAACCGATCCTCGCACCTCTCCAGGTTCAAGCTGATGTTTTGCAGATCGGAAATGTACGTCTTACTCAGAGTCTCGTCCTTTGCCTCTGTTTTGAAAAGCGCAAAGTATTCATTCAGACATCGGAAAACCAGGCGACCGTTTTAACTGCGCGAATTTCCCGACTGCTACTGGGGAAGGCAAGGACGATTTTCGAGAGAAACAGAAAAGCATTCATCGAGAAGGATCGCCACCCTTGCTCCGTCGTCCACTCAACTATTAAATGCCAGAAATCGTAAGAACATAAGAATAAAAGGAGCAGGAGTAGGCCATTAGGCCCCTCGAGCCTGCCCCACCGTAGAATAAGATCACGGCTGATCTTCTAATCTTATCCCACCTCATCCCTTTATCGTAGAATTGTGCTAACTGTGTCTCTGCGTGATTGATGTTTGCTCTGACCTGCTACGGTTGAGACAAGCAGCTGCTCAAAACGTTCTTTACAGTTGTCGACCTCCTCCTCCAGCCGCAGTCTGTCCGCGATGGAGAAGACTTGCGATTCCTGACTGTCCACCAGGAAATCTGCGTAGTGCATGTGCAACTTTTGCATCACCTGCTGCTGCTCACCGGTTGTCAGGGTTTTAAACTGAAGGTAAGTAAAATAAAATGTATATATATATCAAGACAGGATTAAATTCATCATCAATGAAATACCCAAATGTATTTGTCCTTGTTCTACACCTGTGCACGTTTCATCCACAAAATATACAGTCACTTCACTTTACGGTATATTCCGTGAAGCGCTCTCAGACGTCCATAAGATGTGAAAAGCGCTACATCAAATGCAAGGATTATTATTATATTATTCTTATTCTAAAATATACAGTCAATTCATTTGATAGTGTATTCCTTGAAGAGTTTAGACGTCTCGAAGACGCGATGAGGAGCTATATCAAAACGTAAGGATTCATTTTCTTATATAAAAATTCCAGGATTGTTATCCAGCTAACGATACATCGATGCAACAAATTATTATTACAACGTATTAATTATTATTATTTGTCTCCACCGTTTCTTTGAATCTTTTTTTCAAGCCAGAAGTGGGTACGTACATTTTCTTTGTTCCAAGAGCAAACAGTCTCGACGTCTTTCACCAGATAATTCCACGACACCACGCTCTTCATGTTAACGTGTAGTTGATGCCACAAAGCCATCACGTTCTGATACATTTGCTCAACCCTGAAACGCAAGGAGTTTCAGGGAGAATGAATAATCGACTTTTGAAATAAAAAAGCGTAAAATAGTTTCCTAAAGTGACCAGAAAGTTGTGATTTCCTCCCCACTGTTGTCTCTAAAAACAAACCAAAATATCATCGTTGCCCCGAGACTTGTTACACATTGTGATGGTATCACAAGTGTTTTGGTTCCCTCTGTACAATTTTAACTGAATTCTACACATAAAACTACAAATAATTGTAGTGAAATAGTTAATCCCAAATTATCTCCAAATAACATGGTGTAGTATTTAGATAGTTCGGGATGTAATAATCCCTCAAATAAAACAATTGGTCATTTCAATCCGCAGCTGTTTGTGGGGGACGCTGCTGTGCGCAATTGGCTGCCGCGTTTCGCCCACAAATATACAGTCAATTCACTTTACAGTATATTCTGTGAATTACCTGGAGCCCATATCAATGGCTTCCTGGTTGGGTGCAGGGATTATGAAGCAGACAGATGGGACCATAGCCTCGTTCCCTGTAGGACTGATCACCTTCCACTTGGTCCGATGAGAATTATCCTCGAGAACGCACTCGTCATTCTTGCAGACCGTGATCTGTTAACCATAAGATTGTATTATTCCCGTTTAATCACGGCACCCAGACGCACTCCAACCGGCCCATTAATCTCAATGGAAATGAAACTACAGTTGAAAACTCTTTCGTGGAGTCAGGATTCAATAATGCGGTTAAAACAAAATACCGGTCCATACAAAATCATATCTTCGCGAGAGATAAAATAATGGATGAAAGTGTCTGGGAGAAATACGTGGCACATTGGCATTAACACTGATTTCAAATAACCCAAAGGAACAAAAATAATAAACTGATAAATGGCATCTTAAGTGAGTATTTTACAAGTGTTATTCAAAGTAAAAACCCATGTTTTGTTCCAATAGATAATAAGGTTTGAGTAACCAGGAAACAAAGCAACACTAACCACTGATGAATAGTATTTATCAATTATTTTTAACTGTTTAAATTTTTCTTTTAATGTTTGATTCCCAAACATTACGGGCAAACTGTAACCCCTCAAACCAGATGGTTCAGGAGTTTGAACAGTGACCAGTGATCACTAGAGTACATGAACCACTTCAAGGCTGCCAGGTGAAGGGTTTGGACGCGCTCTCTCTCTCTGATGGAAGGGGAGGTGGGGGGGGGGGGGGGGGGAGGTGAGGGAGGGACGGGGGGAGGGAAGCCTGCCATGCTTGGATGACCCCATTGGAAACATACCTCCTGTTGGCCATTCCTGAAGCAACCCTGACAGTGGTTATGGAGTGTAGACAGCGGCCCAGACCATCTAACCTCCCCAGTTGATGGAGCCTGCTTGGTGCCCAGCGGCTCCCATGAGAAATATAAGGGATGGGTTGGAGTGGGGGGAGGTGGGGAAGGGTGGGTGGGTGGGTGGGTGGGTGAGAGGCAGTGGTGGTGGTGGTGGTGGGGATGGGAGGTGAGGAAATGAGGATAAAAAAAATTGTTTACAAAAAATGACCATTAAATGTCTTCGCCTTTAGATGTACTCAGTTGATAAGATCGGCACAGAGAGAAAAGCAAATGTTACGATGCGTAAAAGGAAAATGTACACAAGTCCGCGTTTAACCATAGGAAGCTGCCGTCTCTGGGGGAGTGGGAGGGGTGGGGGGGTGGTGCGGAGGTGGGAGAATCAGAATTAGCCGGACCAGAGCGGAAACCCCTTTGGAAAGAACGGACCATTTCAGCAGAAGCACAGTTTAGATTCACGCCATGATCAGAAATGATTGTTTTGCCTTTTTTGTCTGGCTCGCTGGGGTTTTAGTGAGTAGGGAAGTTAAAAAAAAATAATAGTAATATTTGTTCTGCACACGTTCGCCAATATCTCGTCCCCCCCTTTCCTGAACTTTGACCTAAAGAGCGGCTGGAGAAGTCATACCTCAATTTGCCGATAGTCGCAGATGGCTTTGATTGGGATGGTGGTTTTGAGAGTATTGTCAGGATTTCGCGGGTTCAACTGAACGATTATTTTCGCTCTTCCGACGAGGCTTGCTATGGAACTCTTATACTGGATCAGCTGTTCCTTTTCATCCTTGAAAACAACACACAAGTTACAATCCATTGTCGCGGTTTGTCATCCGCTAGTTTTTCTTACCGTGAAACCCATGCAACCGAGCCGTCACTCTGAGTGAGCCACAGGCTGAACAAGAACTTAACTCTCCTCTGCCCACAATCTGCCAACCCAACACCAAACCCATCCAGAGCAAACTCTACTCAGCGTACAATGTCTGTCGGCCTATTCTGCATGAAGTCACTGCATCAATGTAAGTTGTTGGTTCTTCATTTCCCTTTCAGCTGTTTTAATGATAATTTTTTTTGAAATTGTCACTTCTAAAAAATGTCACTTCTAAATACAAAGCGAGTGATAAAGTGATAAAACCTCATCACAAAATGGTTGGAAGAATCCTAATTTTAAGCCCAAATCTGGCATGAACACAGGCCAACTGATGGAACGCACAATGTAATAGAGTTTGGTTTGAAAATCGACAAGAACGTGAAAATTATGTCTTTTTAAAAATAAAAATGATAGCCACAAACGGAGGTTTTCGCACCAGAAACAATAACTGTTGTGTCCTGTTTTTTTTCTTATTGACAAACTACAGGTAGACCTCGCTTAACGTTGCTTTGGCCAAGGTTGTTTCATTATTACATCGCTGATACATAGGGGGGAACATATATTTCACTTGCGGTCGTGATGTTTGCTATTATGTCGTTCGCCAGAGGATGGAAACAAACTACTTTGGGGTAGCGTAGGCGTGCATACATAGACGCTGAACGTCCAGTGTCCTCGCGCGGGTTCGCTTAACATCATCTCACTTAAAGTCCCACTTTTCGCAAACGCAACTGCGACGTTAAGCGAGGACTGAGTGTGATATTTACCATGGAATCCTGCAGCAGATCTTCCAGTTTGGACAAGCCGCTGTTCCGATCGCACTTGTACTTCCTTTTGATCGTCTCCTGCAGGTTCCGTAAATACAGATCCGCTTCTTTAACGTCGCTTAAAAACTGCAAGGAGGAGAAGGGAAGGCAGAAAATCCTATTAGTCTTGACGGTAGAAAAAAAGCCAACAAAAAACAAACAGATTACATTATTCTGCCAACATGTGGGGCAGCACTGTCCTATTTTTGCAATGTACAGACTCTAGGTAGAGGTCCCTCACTGAAGTATGGATTTGTGGATCTGATTACCTGCAAATCAAACTTGGCTGCCTCAGTGTGGCAATCGTACAGATTGCCACAGTAACTACAGTCCAAACTTACCTGGAAATAGGAAGTGTTCTCCTTCAAATGCTGCTCTACGCAACAGCAAAGCTGTTTAATCCAATGCCACTGTGTCTGAAGTGCCGCACTGTACGCCTTCAAGGGCAACAAGGAGACAGTTAATTCGCTAAACAAGTTGAGCAAAAGCAACAACAATACTTTGAAATCGTTTTTTCACCCAAATGGTAGTGGAAATCTGGAACTCTCGGCCCCAAGTGGATGCTGGATCCATTGCCCCGAGGCTCTGGAACTCCCTTCCTCGCTCTCTTCGCCTGTCCCCCTCTCTTCCTACTTTCAGGTAATCTTCCTCCCCCTCTCCCTCCCCCCTGACTCGGCCCCGGGATCCGTTATTGGGAAGCGCTCTGAGTCACCATCTGGCGTGGAGTGAGGGCACTATATAAATCCAAGTTGTTGTTTTTGTTGTTGTTGGATCCATTCACACCTTCGAGTACGAGGTGGATAGACATTTGTTAGGTCAGGGTATCAGGTGGTATGAGGCAATAGGGCATTGGGAGTTGAGGTACGAATCAGCCGTGATCTTATAGAATGGCTGGAACAGGCTCGAGGGCCTGAATGGCCTCCTCCTGTTTCTCTCCGTTTAAGGGATGACGGCTTCACGTACATTGATTTCTCAACCTGTTTTGATATGAACTGAGCCGAGTACCTCCACGGTTTGCCTGGCAGGATGGTTCTCCAGTGAAAGTCGCTCTCCTGTTTCCTGCTGGGATTTGATCACCTTCTGTTTCTGCTCCAGTTCTTTCATGAGTTCCTGCGGGAGTTTGGGAAGCGAGTTATTTTTACACAAAAACGTTGAACAAAGGAAAAAACACACACACCTTCATGCAACGTGCAGTTCTAAAGTGATATTAAAGCCACGTTTAGAATCAAGAGAGGAACACAATGAGGGAGACAAGTACAGCTTATTCAGTGACACACGATCCAGATCAGAAATCCAATCAAATTGCAATTAAAAAAAAGGTTAATATTACCACATAAAAGGAGGCACGGTTCCCATGAGGACTTTTATTGTAGTTTTAATAACAAAGGTGGTATTTTCACCGCTCCACATGAGTAGGAGAGTTTTGTTTAAACTCCCCCTTCACTCCCCCCATCCCCCCCCCCCACCCCCCCACCTCCGCCTCCCCCACAATTTATTATGTAACGGGGATGAAAGGACTATTATTTGAAGTTTGGCCCGGAATGAAAAGAGCTTTTCAATTTGAAATTGAAATGGTGGTGGTGGGGGGGGGGGGGGGGACTCTATGCTGACCTGGAAGTTGCCACTGTTGCCAAACAACAAGAGAGAATAAGTTTAACAGTCGCAATCATCAGCCCGATTGGCAAACGCAAACGGCGCGAAACACGACACCTACGACAAAATAGTCTTTCTTCGTCGAAATGTTGGTGTTCCAGTCGCTCCAGTCGTAAGCCAACTCTTCCTCCTCCTTTTCGTTCAACCAAATCAGCTCAGTGGTGGCTTTCGACACGAAACTGTGCAAACTCGTCAGATGTTGCATACGCAGTCTGGATGTTTCCTGGGAGACGAGAACAAACGCTGTGACATACGCAAGTGAGATCCACTTTGACGACATGCAAACTATAAACTCACATCGGTCCACGTAAAGGGAGATTGCTCGGCGGCTTGTCATCATTTTTTTTGTCGCTTTAAATCCCCCCCCCCCCCCAAGTAAATTTATTAGAATCCAATTGCGTGACGTGCCGAACCGGACCGGAAAGATCTCATTCGATTTCACAGGTGGTCGAAAGTGCATTTGGGATTACTGACACACAGAGAAGCAGCAATGCTTTCATACACTGTTTTGTCTCACCTTCCGCCTGACATCTCTCTCTCTCTCTCTCTCTCTCTCTCTCTATGTGGAGGTGACATCTTAAAAGTGATTCACACAGTGGCTGTAAAGTCAAGCGACTGTGTGTTTTTAGATGAACACACTGTTCCTGTCCATGTGTTCTATGACTATTCTAACCAGAAGTATGTAGAGCAGATCAGTAAATTTTAGCAAGGCATGGATTTATTTTACGACGCCCGCCACTATATTCCATTGAGGTGTAGATGTGAATAGCCTGGATTGAGAATGACTGAAGTGGTTAACTTACCAGTAGCTTTATGTATTGTATCTCTAGTTTATTTAGCGTGTCTGAATAGCTGGTCTTGAAGTTGGTCGAAACTTGGCTCTGGGAACAGGAAAAATTGCAATAAGAAAAACTGCGATTCGAACACAGGTTCTAGATTTACAGCCATAATAATCTTTGCACTTGTTACAGCACCCAATCAGATAGTCAAGGCGTTTCAAAGTGCTTAGCAGCATTTTGCTGGATTGAAATGACAATTTTTAATATTTTTTTATTATTGAGGGATTATTATCAGGCATGCGGAGCAAGGAAACTTGTCCAAGGTTTCACCCTGACCTGCCTGGATTCGAACACAGGTCATAGGGTCTTAAGCTTGTAAGGCGAGTGGCCTAACCATTGAGCTGCAGGACTCCACAAATGATCTGATGATCTGATTTAAATGATCTGATGTTCTGAAATGGCTACACTCGCACTTTCATTGCTCTGTGGCAATGAAATGTTTGAAGAAGGACTGTACTCACTTCGTAATGTTTAGCTTCTTTGAGACCAGATTCCAGTTCTTCCACCGCAGTGTGGATTGTCTTATGGATATCGAGCTGCGTTTCCACACTGGGCAAGTCACTGCCCCACTCGGCTCGTTCAAGCCTGACCTGTGAGATAACCCAACAAACAGCCCATACATTAATACGAATAATAATAATAATATTAATAACCGTCGCATTTGACCTAGTCACTTCATTATCACGTCGTTGAGATCTCTCAGGGTTAAGTTAGAAAAATATAAAAGTGATTAATTTAACTGGAATGAAACGTAGTTGAAAATAAGAACAGATAATTTCATCTCTCGTTCATGATGATGACAACAATAATAATAATCCTTGCATTAGATACAGCGCCTTATCGGGTCTTCGCCACATCTCAAAGCGCTTCACAGATTGTACTCGAATGTGGGTTGACTGTATGTTTTGTGGGCGAAACCCGGCAGCCAATTGCACACGGCAGCGTCCCTCACAGTCAGTGACCAAATCAGGGGTCATTTATTTTCATTAATTTTTTTACCTGGATTTCTTCCACCCAAGCTAAAAGCTCGTAGACGAATCTCAAGTTTCCTTCGTCTTGCGTTGACGAGAGAGCAACCAGTTCAGATCTTGTCATGGGTCTTTTGAACCACGTCAGGGAGGTGGTGTGTAAGGTGCCCGAGCCCACATCAGTGGTTAAATCATTGACAGTGAGGTTCAATGGTCGTAGACTGGTTTGTTCCGTGGAGGAAATGAAGTGGCCTTTTCTGTACAGGTTGGTGCATTCAAGCCGTAAAGCCACTAGTTCATCCTGAAGCTTAATGACTCTGTAAATCAGACACGCAAGTTAGGAAAAACAACAGGGACATTTGTGAATATAAAAAAAACAAGATGAATTTCAACTTCTGTGTGTAGGGACATTATAATGTATATTTTATATATACATATAAATATATGAATGACCAAACTGTTGTGATATTTACCCTTTTAGCTAAATAAATCATAATTTCTTTTAGACTTATTATAATAATAATCCTTGCATTTTGATGTCTTCTAGATGTCTCAAAGTGCTTCACAGAATATCCTGTAAAGTGAATTGACTGTATATTTGTGGGTGAAATGTGGCAGCCAATTGTGCACAGCAGCGTCCCCCACAAACAGTCGTGGATTGAAAATGACCAATTTATTATAGTTTTTTTTTTGAGGGATTATTATTAGGCGCGTGTGTGGAGTAAGGAAATTTGCCAAAGGTTTTGCCCTGTCCTGCCTGGATTCGAAACACAAGTCTCACGTTTGTAAGGCGAGTGCTCCAACCACTGAGCTACAGGACTATATATGTATATATGCATATAACATAAATATACACACAATATATAAAATATATCTTTATTTCTATATCATTTTATTTATTGACAATAGTTCTGTAATCTAAACTGCAACGATCTGATGGATCACTGTAATATTGTGAGTGGAAAGATCATCCATACACTATGTATTCCAACACTCGCACTCCATGTCTGTTAATAATCTGTACCAAATAAATAATGATTTTACGAGGACCTGCGCATTTCCGTCTGCGGAAGTCTGTGCACAGGTTAATCAGCGAGTGTCTCGGTGTGTGCAGGCAAGCGGGACACCTTACCTCATAATAATCTGTTCCACCTGATAATACTTCTCATCGCGGAGAATCTTCACGTCGATCTGCAGCTGGCGGATTAACCCCTCGCACTCCTGCAGGTACACGACCACATCCGCTTCATACTGGACCTGCTGGTCAGACTCCAAATGAGCGGCGTCCTAGGTTAAAAAATTTGGGGATTGAAAAAAATTATGACGTGTGAAATGAAGTGATAGCTGAAGTGCGTACTTGAGGCAAGTAATGGCCAAGTCAAACGTGGCATCATAAGTTGACGATTTCTTCATTCGGACGCTTTGCTTTGATTATATATATATTTTTAAATTTATATAGAATTATATTGAATTATAAATATATTATAATGTACAATATATTACAGCATATTCATATGATTTACTGCATGTTCTGTGACGCGCTGTGAGACGTCTAGAAGACGTGATAAGGCGCTGTATCAAACGCAAGGATTATTATTATTATTAATATTTTCTCTAGGGAGAAACACCAATCTATGTTCAGTCACAAAGTCTTATTCAAACAAATGTAATTGAAAAAATAATTTCATGTAATGATCGGCGAGGACACAGAGAGAGACAAACGGAAAATCGGTCCCCCTATTCAACGTCAAACTTACCGCCTGAAGTGTGTTCCTCGCCAATGTCAGCTTCTCCTCGCAGCTTAAAACTCCATTTTGAATTTTGTTCGCAATTTGCAGCAGCAGTTCCAGCCTGTGGCAGTTTGAAGGGACAAATGCGTTAATATGAAAATGCAGAAAAATCAGCCTTTTTTGCAACAGCAGCTCTAGCTCAAAAGCGCCCACATTCCCGACAGAAAACCAATGTTGCAGTCATGACAACAGAACTGGGGCAGAACAAGCAGCGACTGTCTCCAATCTGGTATGATTGTGGAGCTCCTGTGGCTCAGTGGTTAGAGCACTAATAAAATTGGTCATCTCCACCCACGACTGTTTGTGTGTCGGGTGGGGGGACGGGACGGACGCTGCTGTGCGCAATTGGCTGCCGCGTTTCGCCCACAAATTATAGAGTCAATTCACTTTACAGTGTATTCTGCAACGTGAATATTTTATCCTTAATTCCATTGCCAGGCAGAGCCGGTCACCGTCGCCTGATTGGCTAGTGTGGGGGTGGGGGAGGCTGCGTTGTGACAATCAAGTTGGAGATGGTTTGGAGATGGCCGCCAGTTGAATCACCCCGGTCTATGTCATTGGTCCTTCACCATCGCACGCTAACAAGTGTTCGATTCACGTCGTAACGATGTAGTAGAATACACTGCAAACCTTTCCACTGCAGGTCGGAGTGCTTTCTCCCTCTCCAACATTTCAATGATAAGTTTACCCCATTCTTCCTCCACATCGTTGGGGTGGAATCCTTGCGGGAGCTTTATTCGACCAAACTCCATCCAAATCTGACTCGAGATAAATCAAATGGCTTGTTCACAAGAATATTCAGTAAACCCCGCTTAACGTTGCCCCGGTTAACGTTCTGTCATTAATACGCTGCTGATGCACTGGGAACGTATATTCATTTAAATTTGCGACGTTCGCTACTACGTCGTCTCGCCAGCAAGTGGAAAGGGGGCACGACAGGGCTAGGATCTGGGAGTGAAACAGGCGAGTGAGGGAGGGAGGGAGGGAGGGAGGGAGGGAGGGAGGGAGGGAGGGAGGGAGGGAGGGAGGGAGGGAGGGAGGGAGGGAGGGAGGGAGGGAGGGAGGGAGGGAGGGAGGGAGGGAGGGAGGGAGGGAGGGAGGGAGGGAGGGAGGGAGGGAGGGAGGGAGGGAGTATAATGCATTTTTAAAAGAAAATTTTGACAAAAAGTATCCCAAAAAAAACTAGCTCCAGTTTGTACATTCATTCTTATGGGAAAAATGTTTTCGCTTATCAGCGTTTCGCTTAAAGTCGGACTTTTCAAGAACCAAACTACGACGTTAAGCGGTGTCTACCTTTATTCCAGCATGCAATGTCTCAATCAGAATTTTAAAAAAAATTATTGAAGATATTTTCAGTTGCGGGAGGGAAAAGTTCAGCTGTTCATCGCCTTATTTCACAAGAGGCCCCACCCACCCAACGCTGAAATCTTACCTCAAATAATTTATATAAATGTTGTATTTGTGACTTCTCTGCTTCTTTTGCTGGGATTTCAGTTTCTTTGAAATGTACATATTCATTATAAAGTGCCTAAGATAGAAACAGAGGGGGGGACGGGGGGGAGAGAAATGATATCGTTGGAACATTTCAAACAGCTGGATTCATAGGAATATTATTATTATTAATAATTTCACACAAATTCCCAACAAAGTGGCATAACTCAATTGGAGTAACAATTATTTCCCTTATGAGTAAAACAAGACAACAACTTGAATTGATAAATTAACAAAAATACATCACAACTCCCCTAACACCTATAAAATAATACATAGAGAATATATAATCATTTAATCCAATTCAGGTGTTGCAGCGCAGCGCAATAAGACAAGCTGTCCAACAGTTAGGACAAAAAAAATGATTATTTTATCATTCGTTCAAAAATGACTACTTTTGTTATCGCAATGACTAAGTTTTGAACTGATCCATGACTTTTAATCGTGGTCATTTAAATTAGAACTTCCTTTGTTTGAGCCGTTTTCAGGGCCACGACAAAAACAAACAAACAAATGTGCGGGCGGGGGCGAAATGGTCACCTTAAGTTCTACAGGATTGTGTGGAAAAGTTTTGTCAGACATCATTGTGATGTGTTGCCTGATCCACTGGAAGAGGTAGATTACTTTATTCTGGTATTCCTGCCACTTGTCGTCCACCTCCTGAAGAATAAACAGAAGCAACAGTAGTCAGCGAAGAAAACACTTGAAAAACTCCTTTAGATAATGATGGATTAAGCTGCCAGAGGTGGCCACCGTCAATAATAATCCTTGCGTTTCACTATAGCACCTTCTCATGTCACTGAGGCGTCTCGAAGCGCTTCACAGAATAAACTGTGACTGTGTATTTTGTGGTGCGAAACGCGGAAGTCAATTGCGCACAGCGGTGTCCCATAAACAGCCGTGGATTGAAGTGACCAATTTATTACTGGGTTTTTTGAGGACTTATTATCAGGCATGTGGAGCAAGGAAATGTGCGCAAGATTTCGCCCTGACCTGCCTGGAATTGAACCCAGCTCGTAAAAGCGAGTGCTCTGTAACCACTGAGCTACGGGAATCCACAATACGCGGATCGAGCGACCAAATGATTATTGGTAGTTTTGTTCGATTTATTTATGTTTCAAAGGGATTGTTATTAACCCCAGAAATGCGATCCGCCAACCGACCGGCAATAATCACACAGGGAGTGTGTGTACAGTGGTGGGATAGAAAAATGGAAACCTTTGCAAGTCTTACATTTGCACTGATGCCTTCGCCGCCCTCTGGAATCTTAGGGAACGCATCGTATATGGAGGACACGTAAGTAATCACAGACTTCTCATCGGGGGACGGGACGTCAACATCTGAAAAAAAGACGCGTCCACACATTAATGCCTCGGGGTCCACGATGTTAGAAAATGATCCTCGCGTCCGATCATTTTCACGTCTTCTAGACTGCGTTCTCAAAGCGCGTCGCAGAAGGTACCCTCAAGTGAATCGCACGGCAGCGCTCCCCCCCCCACACAAACAGTCGTGGGTTCGAGTGACCAAATTATTGATGTTTTTCTCTCGAGGGATTGTTATCAGGCTTGTGTGTGTGTGTGTGTGTGTGTGTGTGTGGTGTGTGTGTGCTGTGTGTGGTGTGTGTGGTGTGTGTGTGTGTGTGTGTGCGTGCGCGTGTGTAGTAAGGAATCTTGACCAAGGTTTCGCCCTGACCTGTCGGGAATCGAACCCAGGCGAGTGCTCTAACCAATTTGCTACAGGACTCCACAACACTGAACTCTAAACCCACATAATCAGTGCATTCAAATATTTTGTAAATCTTATGCAAGTGCAACATAAAAAAATCATTGGTATGTCTAAACTTTGTTCGGGTAAATATAGACAAGGCAAAATCAATCCTCCTTGGCGAGTGAGAACGTCTCCTAGATTCTGGCTCTGATTTCTGGCGCCTCTCTCTCTCTCTCTCTCTCTGTCTCGCTCTCTCATGATCTCAATGAGCTATCATTGGTATTCATTCCTGCATTGGCTCTGTTCCCTCCCTTAACATTCGATGCGAAAGTCACGGTATCAAAATGCAATTTTTTTTGTCATAAAAGGCAAATGCATCCCTGACATCTCCTCCCTTCATTACAGTCTTTCAGTAAAATCACAAATATCAACACATGGGGTAGAACCCAGGGGTGTAGAAAATGTAACCTGAGCAAACGGTGTATAATGAAAGGCACTGCGAATGTTAGTGAATGTTAGTGAGATGTCTCGGCGATTGCAGCGCCTTGGGACGTCCTCCCGACGTGAAAGGCGCTTTATAAGTGTAATTTGTTGTTGTTTGTTGTTGATTGATTTAACAAACACCAAATTAACATCAAGTTTCCTTGAATTTCGATAGAGCGCTTTTCACGTCTTCTAGACTGTGTCTCAAAGCGATTCGACTGGATATTTGTGGGCGAAACGCGGCAGCCAATTGCGCACGACAGCGTCCCCCACACAAACAGTCGTGGACTGAAAATAACCGATTTTACTATTGTGTTTTGTCTTCCAAAAAAATGATGTTTTGCATAGGTAGAGTGTTTTGTACTCCTCGCGCCAAGATGATTAGGTTCCGTGATATTTGTTAACAATTAAAAAAGAATTAGTGCTATATAGCATTACCGCTGGAAGTTCTCAATACGTGATTGCGCTGCTCACCTTCAGGATCCAACAGTCTTGTGACCCCAAGCTGTTCAGCTACAGCAAAGGCCTGTTCCAGGTTCTCATAATTGCTTTGAATTGCAACCTTCTCCATATCAATGAGGTCTGGTCTATAAAAACAACATGCAACTTCGAGTTTTAGAACATAGAAGAGTTTTAGTAAATTAAATTGTTTGCTTTAAGTCTCTTTGTTTTTTTTAACAATCCTTTTCTTAAAAAAGGGAGGGAATAAAAACCAGCAATCGCAGTGTCAACTGTTGCAAAGAAACACCGAGAGAAGATTGATTTAGGATTAAACATTTTAAAGAGGAATGTTAAATACAGTCTCCTTGTTTTTAAAAAGCAAGTTCCCCCTCTGCGCTCACTCTATTGAGTGTTTAAAAAAAATAGCTATTTTAACAACAGTGGCAGCCAGTTTGGTTGGTAATTCTACAGAAACCAGAGGAGGAAACTGTACCCGCCACCTTTCCCCGCCACCAACCAACCCACCCCCCACCCCTGCCTTCTCCACACTTCACTTCAATTGCATTGAGATACCTGTACTTATGGATGATAGCATTAAACACTTTTCCATCACTCCAGCAAGAGCTAAAATTGGAGCATTTCAGCCCGATATAACCAGCCGTCAATTTCTGCGTCCAAAGCAGCAGCTTTTCTTTAGCAGACATGTCGCCCGACTCACCACTGACGTAGATCTCTGAAATCTGCGGAGGGACACAGACACAGACGGGCCGTAAAATAAGCTGTTCCTCACGTTAACATTTAAAACGAGTCAGGAAAGTGTAGGTGGGGGGGGGGCAAGCTTCACTACTTACCTGTTTGGAAAATCCTAATTATTTATACAAACCGCATCACCCCAATAAAAATCTGCCTTAAAAAAAGGCTCGCGACAACATTCGGTTATTCTGCTCAAGTACTCGTACATTGGTTCAATTTACGATCCATTTCCCCCTAACCAGTGGGTATTTTTCAAAGTCTGTGCCTTTGAAAGGCAGGTAACCCCCCCACTTCGCTCCACCCACCCCCCGCACCCCCCACCGGCTCGGGTCTGACCCAGTGACTTTCCAGAGCCTTGGGACATCCTCCTGACGTGAAAGGCGCCGTAAAAGTGTCCTTTTTGTTGCTGCTGCTGTTGTTGGTCTAACCTTTTGGCTGCTGCGGGATGGACTTTCTGTCTCGAGAAAGGTCCACAAGCTCGCTCGCATAAGCAATATTTTTATGTTTCCCTTCCGGAAACATGACATTTACACGGCGCCTGTTTTCACGTTGGAAGGACGTCACAGAGGATTCGTCAGAGCTGCCTTGGGCAACCAAGGGGAAAGGATGACTGGACGCACGCTCAAAGAGTGTGCGGCCTTGTAGCTCAACGGTTAGAGCACTCGCCTTGCAAGCGAGAGACCTGGGTTCAACTCCAGACAGGGCGAAAGCTTGGGCAACTTCCTTACTCTATACACACACGCGCACAAACACACGCGCCTGATAACAAACCCTCGAAAAACAACAATAATAAATTGTCATCTTCAATCCACGACTGTTTGTGGAGACATCGCTGTGCGCAATTGGCTGCCGCGTTTCGCCCACAAACATACAGTCAATTCACTTTACAGTATGTTCTGTGAAGCGCTTTGAGACGTCGAGAAGATTATTATTGGGAAGCCTAACTCTTTGACTGCGCTGACAGTCGAACTGACCACCACAAAACCCCAACCTTAACAAACCCCAACCTTTGGACCCACAGACAAACCCCCCCACGCCCCCCCCCAAAAAAAAATCACGACTTTCTGACAAGCCTTAACTACGGGCGGAACCAGAATCCTCAAGTCTTTGAAGTTAAATATCGCACACGGTTAGGAATTCGCTTTCCGACACTTAAAACGTCTTGAGTTTTCGAACTTGGAAGGGAAACAGAGGCAATGGTGGTGGAGGAGCTATCTCACGTAGCAACACACACACACACACACACACACACACACACACACACACAAAACGCAGCCCGGCTGCCTTGCCAGCATGGTTGCTGGATGTCAGAAAATACGGTCACCGATAAACCATAATCTGAAGCAATTTCCAAGAAGACGCAAACCATCTGTATTCAAATAATGGCTGGCTGGTGAGAGAGCGTTTTACTTGTAGGATGTCACCTAACCCAGAGAAATGCTGCAGTCTGCTGCATTGTTAAGAGCTAGATTTGTCGCGCTGAATGTGGGTGGATGACAGAGTAGGTCATTTCATTTCCAGTTAACAAGTGAATAAGATGGCAGCAAAGAAAATCTATATATATATATAATTTTTTAACTGCTGCTGCGTTTAAGAGACGAATATTGCCTGCGAAAGCAACTCACTGGGGTTCAGGGCACGTACATTCACTGCTTGCAGAAAATGATCAGAAACAGTACTTATCCAAACAATGGTTTTTAGCCATAAAATATTGGTTCACTCTACAGTTCTGTATATTCCGTTTACGAAGCGCTTTGAGACGCTTATCGAAGATACGATACGGCGCCATAATCGAATGCGAGGATTATCATTATTATAACCGTTAAACAAAACAGCGCGAGGCCAATTTTAACGTACGTTCACCTTTTTTTTTCTCTCCCTGGTTTCAGCGCTCGCAGAACAAACTGTTCTTGGTTAGGCAAAGATAAACTGTGGTTGGTCAAAAAGCCACGCGGGGAGAAAGCCGTGTTAATTTTTAACGACACTCGAACGATGGCGTCGTTGAGCGGAGACACATTGGCGAGTCCGCTGGACGGACGCGTTTCTCTAACCTGATTAAAGGAACGTCAAAACTAACCGTTGCCCGTTCGACGGACGAGGCCCGGGCTGAATCGGCTTTGGCGTCTGCGTTAGCCACTGATAAGCTGGTCTCGCTGGCCGACGACGCCAGGCTGCTTCCATCGGGGCTAGAATCCCTCCCGGAGCCTCCCCCGTATCCGCTACGAGCCGCGCTCGGAGAGAGGACGCGGCCGCTGCAGTAACCGGACGAACGCAGCGTGTCGCCCTGCGGTTGCGACTTCCACGTCAAGTCGCTGTGTGACGGGGAGAAGTCAGCGTCCCTCTCTGCCTCCATCCTCTCCCCCTCGAGCGGCCGACCGGCTGAGGCGAGCAGCGGTGATCGACCGTTGCCAGGACAGGCTCCGGCAGCCGGGAGCGGTTTAAACATCCCCTCGGGCGAGTCAAGCTTGTCGAGCTCTCGTTGCTTGTCCAGCTCCTCGTGCGCTCCCGTGCCGGTGGGCGCCGCGTTTCCATCGGTCGTATCGCTGGCCGCATTTCCCCCGGCTCGCTGGCTTCGCCTATTCTCGCCTCCGGACGCCGATGAGAGGACAGACCTCAAACCTCCTTCGGTCTCGGCTTGCCTGCCCGCGTCCGAACCGCTGCGCCTCTCCCCCGATAAACCCCCGTCAGCCGAGCGAGTTTCGTCCCGTCCGCGCTCTCCCTGCCGTTCGATCCCCGCCCGTTGCGATCCCCCCCCCGGCCTGCCCGTCAGCCGGAGGGCGCTCGCCGCGCGGCTCGCCGGATTGCCGACGAGCCCTGGCTCTTGGAACACGTCGGAAAGCTCGGTAACTTGCGAGAGGCACTCCCCGTTCGGGCCGTTATCCCGGCTGCCTCCTCCTCCCGCCTTGTGGGAGCTCGCCAGCGGATCCCTGTCGGCATTGTCGGCATTCCCGGATCCCGCCGAGCCGCTCGGGTTTTTCCTCTTGCGTTTGAAACGGATCTTTTTACCCGGTGCTTTTCTCTGACCTGCCGCTGCCTCAGCCACAGGCTCTCTCTGCTCCCGAACGCATCCTAGAGAATTTCCCATTGTGCCAGCGCGAAGGGAAACGCAGGCAGCAGCCGTAGCTGCTCTGGAACCATCCTCCCTCCGCAGGGCAGGCTGCGGCACAGCCCAGCTGATCGCAAAAAGTTGCAGCTTTGCCCGGGAGAATCCAAGAGAGGCAATTTAATATTCCGAGCCAGCTGCAAGTCACTCTCAGCCTATCAGTCAGTCAGCCATCTTAAAGTACCACCTCGGAACAGTACAGCGATCCATAGCTACTCACAGGAGTTCAAACCACTTGACCTAAAATAAGCCAGCCCTCGATTGGTTGTCATTTTCACCAGTTATTAGATCATGCTGCTCGCGCGCGCTCTCTCTCTCTCTCTCTCTCTCTCTCTCTCTGTGTCTGTCTCTCTCTCTCTGTCTCTCTCTCTCTCTGCCTCTCCTCCTCGGCTGTGAATTGCGAACACGCCCACATACCCACAGGAGACTGTTGGATTTAATTAAAAGGGAGGCTGCACAAACACCATTGTAGCCCGCGTCAAATCGCAAACGCAGTTAAATTGCTTCAGCGCATTACGCTTGAGCACCAAGTAATTTCGCTGCCCCGACATCACACAGATATATAGAGTCAATCCACCCTGCAGTATTGTCTGCAAAGCGCTTAGAGACGTCTTAGAAGACTTGAAAAGCGCCGTGTCAAAATTCAAAGGATTGTTACTGTGATCGTAATAATAATAAATAATAACGATCCTCGCGTTCGATATGGCGCCTTATCTCGTCTCCGAGACGTTCCAACGGTGGAAACGCTGGTGGATAAAGTCAAGCGACTGTGTGTGTGTGTGTGTGTGTGTGTGTGTGTGTGTGTGTGTGCGTGTGTGTTTCGTGGGGGAAAATGTGACAAATGATTTGGTTCGCCAGCCGCGTAAAGGGGAAAGTCCATTTCGAATTAATCCCGAGGACCCGATTCCTTCAGGAAAACAGATTAAAAACCAATGAACTATTCCCATGTCACAGGGATCGACATTTGCACCTTATTCATATGCTAACTCGGCCGATACCGCACTCCCAATAGCAACGGCAGACAGCTGCCACAATTCAAACCAGGACCTTGATGTGGTGCAGAATATAATGAAACTACAGCAAACCCGACAGAGCCACGGCCATAAATATTTACTCAAACTGTGCGGTCATGAGCAGAATTCCAAACACTCGATCTGTAATTTCTTCACTGGTACGCGTAGTAACATTCGACAAAATTAAGCCCCCCCCCCACCCCACTCCACACCCAACAACGCAAACGCAGGCTGGAGCTAAATACTGTATGTCAATGCGGCAGCTTTTTTTTGCAGCTTTCCGTTAACCCTCTAGAGAACTGACAGACATGTTATCTTAATGAAAATGGGGTTTTAACACACGCATTTTAGAATTATTTGGAGATTGGAAACACAATCAGAATCCTTGCGTTTGATATCGGGCCTCATCACGGTGTTGGGACGTCCCGAAGCGCTTATAATGAATAATAATAATAATCCTTGCGTTTGATGTAGCGCTTTTCACATCTTCTAGACGTCTCAAAGCGCTTCACAGGCTATACTCTAAAGTGAATTGACTGTATGTTTGTGGGTCAAACGCGTCAGCCATTTGTCCCCACAAACAGTCGTGGATTGAAAATGACCAATTTATAGCAGTTTTTTTTTTGAGCATTTATTATCAGGCGTGTGGAGTAAGGAAAGCTTGCCCAGTGTTTCGCCATGACCTGCCTGGATTCGAACACAGGTCTCACGCTTTTAAGGCGAATGCTCTAACCACTGAGCTACAGGAGCTCCATGTAACATGTTCTTCTTGTTGTTGTTGTTATCAACATAGATTTTCTACAAGGCTTTGAAAGCAAAAGGCTCTTTCTACTGCAGGGTTTCACCAAATATTTTACATTTCCGACTATTAAAGGGTTATGTATTCTGTGGCGTGAGCGGTGGCTGCAGAAAGAAACAGAACCAGTCCCTCCCCGACTTATCATTGACTAACCACAAAGCGTTTGATCATTGATTGTCACAAATTATCTGAACACCGACTGATCACAAAGCACCAGCGAAGCATCTGAGAAATTGGCCTCCAGCCATACCCCCTCCCCTCCCCT
The DNA here is from genome assembly GCA_035084275.1 of Hydrolagus colliei. Classification (NCBI taxonomy): domain Eukaryota; kingdom Metazoa; phylum Chordata; class Chondrichthyes; order Chimaeriformes; family Chimaeridae; genus Hydrolagus; species Hydrolagus colliei. The sequence goes on along the minus strand of CM068763.1, from coordinate 11,014,909 downwards.
CCCCTCCCCGCCCGCAACAAACATGCAGACGGTAGGAGAAACTATGATATTAACTAGCGTAGAAGGAAATCACTGTTCTTCATGTTACCAGGGTACCCTGATAGAACAACAACAACAAAATTACTCTTGTACAGCGCCTTTCACATCAGGAGGACTTCCCAAGGCAGTAACTGCTTCAGACCCGAGTTTAGAATGGGGTGGGGGGGGGGGGAGAGGGGGGGGGGGGGGGGTAGAGGGAAGGGGGGACTAGGAGGTGTCGATGGGTCCATTGAAGAGGAAACACACTTGCGGATGTTGGGTGAGAACAACAAGGCGATGCACTTCAAAGGGTTGAACAGTTAGTTAGTTGTCCGACACCAACATTAGAAGAGCTGGTCACACTTTAACAAGCCTCTGACAAGCAGCCCAGGTCATCGTAGAAACATACAAGTCAGCAGAATGTACCTCACTGTACGAAGGCATTCGATCCCATTCCACGCTCCTCAAACAAGCCATTGTTTGAGCCAGGCTCCAATCACGAGCTCTTTCCTCATCTCCACGCCCGTCTAATTTTAATGACTTAAATGGCTGTTCTGACAGCCTACCCTCGTACATCATCCCATACCCTGATAAACTATTAAGTAAAAAGATCTTCTCAATCTCCCCTATCACTGCTTGACAATCCCCCAAAACAAAATTGTCTCTGGCTGATGGCAGGACACTGCGGAGTGAAAAGTGACTGCCAGACACACTCACTCACAAGGCACGTGCACACAACACTTCGCAACACATCCTCCAATGGGAGAGGTGCTAGGTAAATTATTATTATTTAATAATTTTTAAATACAACTTTTTCAAGAAAAAATTGTTAAACTCGGCTAGAGGTGGAGAGGCAAAGGGCAAAACGTGAAGCCATAAAACATCAGCCCAAAAAGTATAAACGTGAATCATTTCCCCAAGATTAATAATAATAATAATAATCCTTGCATTTGATATAGCACCTTTCACGTCTTCTACACGTCTCAAATCGCTTCACAGAATATACTGTCAATTGAATTGGCTGTATATTTGTGGGCGAAACGCGGCAGCCGATTGCGCACAGCAGCGTCCCCACCACAAACAGTCGTGGATTGAAATGACCAATTTAATATAGGTGTTTTTTTGATGGAGATTATTCATGGGAAAGACTTTTTATTTCAGAAAGGCCAAATTGTGTGATTTGCATTCAAATGCCCACATTCACATTCCAGTAAGGTTTCCTTTGGCTCGTCAGCGCAGGTCGCAAGTCTACACTGTGCAGACTTGAGTCGCACCAAAAACTGTTTTGGTTCTGATCCAATCGATTCCACGGAATTTTCTCTCAAAGCTAGAGCCTCGTTCAATTCTACGTGTGTTTGGGAACGATCAAAGCAATTTTTACTGAAAGTGGTTTTGAAACACACCAGAATAATAATAATCATTAATAATTAATAATAATACAGCGTCCTCATCACATCTTCGAGACGTCCCAAAGCCCTTCACGGAATATACTATAAAGTAAGATTGACTGTATCCAGATCACAGTTTTCACCTCGACATTAAAAAACAACACAATTACATTTGTGCAGCGCCTTCCACGTTGGGAGGACGTCCCATGGCGCTGAAAAACAACCGTTTCTCTCCCCCACCGACAACAAGATGCTGCCTCATTAACAACAACAACAACTTCGCGAGGCGAAGGGAGTGAGGAAGGGAGTTCGATTACCTGGAAGTGTAGGATTATGGTCCAAATCAAACCCAGTGTCAGCTTCGGGTTCCCGTCAGTTATGTCGTCGTTTCTAATATTTACTAGCTTCACCTGGAAGAAACCAGACATCATCGGTCTACAATAATAATAATAATAATAATAATAATAATCCTTGCATTTGATATAGCGCTTTTCACATTGTATCAATGTCTCAAATCACTTCATAGAATATACTGTAAAGTGAATTGACTGTATATATTTGTGGGCGAAACGTGGCAGCCAATTGGGCACAGCAGCGTCCCCCCGCCCACCCCCCCTCCCACAAACAGTGGTGGATTGAAATGATCCATTTTTATCGTTGTGTTGTTTTTTGGGGGAGTGATTATTATTAGGCATGATAGCAGAGTAAGGAGACTTGCCCACAGTTCTGCCCTGATCTGCCTGGATTCGAACACAGGCCTCACGCTTGTGAGGGCGAGTGAGTGCTCTAACCACTGAGCTACAGGAGCTCTTAATGGCAAACTACATCTTTCTTTCAACTGATGCAACGTCAGCGTTCATCCCAACACCGCACTCTGGAGTTTGGAAAGTCCCCAAACCGTGGCAACTTGCCAATGCTGTGCTTAACGAGCTCCGGGGAATCGAGTGCGCAGGGGAGTGAGGCATCTCTGGGGTAGAGATTGCAGGGAGACTGAAGGATCGCAGGGAAACCTCCGCTCCTGGGTGGCTTACGCATCTAACGGTTTCAACAATCTTAAGCATCGGGGTGGGATTCCGCTCATCGTCATAATAATAATAATAATAATCCTTGCGTTTGACGTAGCGCTTTTCACATCTTATCGACCGCCTCAAACACCCGGGAAACGTGTGTTTGAAAGCGTTCAGGTCAAAAAATACAAAAGTGTTTTGATTGTGTCACTTTGCAAAACAGGTTCAATGCTCCCACCCCACCTGCCGTTGTTTCAGGAAGTCGAGTGCGATCTGTACATTCTGCAATCTGTGGAACCGCATTCTGCCTTTCTCTCGAGGCTAGAAAAAAGCACAAGGGAACAAGTCAGGGTCACCGGAGGCTTTGACTCCCGGCAGCAGGGTTCATTGCCGATCCGATCGCTCGGGGTGAAGATTTCCTCCTGTGCAGGATTATCGGAACACTGTCCTCCTCGCGTTTCCAGAACAAAACATTAATATTATCACAAACAGCAGGAAACGTCAGAGGAACATTAATTTGCCGATAAAGGCAGCTCAGACCCACGTCTTTGCTTCCTTCTGCCTGGCGGCTTTTCGAGCTAAAATGGCCAGTATTGCTCTTCTGAGTGTGAACGACGCAGGAAGTGAGGTTGGAAAGGACCAAGGCGTCTTCAGCCCATTTTAAGATCCCGCACTGGATCGCCGACAATGTCGCTTCCCGCTTTGCACGTGTACGGAAAATGCTTCAGAAGCAATACCGGTTTTGACCCAAAGTCTCAGAAATCGAGACTGATTTTGTTCAGTGCAAGACGATGCAAGTCCGCTGGACAGTTAAACCCACTGTTGCATCTCGCTCTAATTCCACAGCCTCACCCCACTCTACCTTCCTCAAACCTACCGAGCCACTGCCCCATTGGCTCGGCAAGCCACCAGCATGTTTCATGTGCCTTGCCCTGTATCTGCCTCACCATTACAATGGAGAGTGGGTGGGTGGGTAGGAGGGCGGGCGGGCGGACAGGCTGGGAAGGAAGGGAGGGAAGGGGAGGTGAAAGTCGACTGAAAGCATAGTCAGAACAGTGGGTCCTGAAAGCCTCCTGAAGAGAAAAACCATCCCTACAGCCAACTGCCCCCCACCTCCTCTCCCTATCCTACCTCTTGCTTGCTTTTAGAGTACCATTCCTGTAACTCACTGTGGCAAATTACCCCGCCCTAAGTGAAAGGTGCTATCTAACTGTGTGTTGTTGGGCGGATCATATTCTTTTGAAGTTAATAATTATCATCAGCCAACCTCAGCATTCAGGATTTCTGTACCATTTCAGTGTATCAAGCTCGGGGCGATATTCACGTTGAATTATGAAAATAAAATTTGGAGTCTCAGGGTTTTATTATCGGCCGCCTTTAGGGCCAGGTTATGCGCCACCATTTTTGAAATCTTGGGATTCAAACCAGATACTATGCGATTAAAATGATTTAATAGTTCCGAGACGAATGAATATTTTGTCCTTTCAAAATAATGTTTCGCAAACAAATGGTCAGCAACAATACAGAAGGCGATAGATGCTAGTCCCCAACGTGTCAATTGGTCATCTTAGCGAATAAACCTCCGATAATCTTGGCGCAGAAGATCGCTTGGTTAACAGCAACCACCCTGACAATGAGTTGTGTTGTCTACTGGTTGTTTTGCTAGGCCACTAGATGGAGTTCGCCGAAAAGCAAGAGCGGTTCTAAAGACAAAGTGGACGGAAACCAGAAACCCTGCAAACATGGATCACTAGGGTAACAGCTTTCGCCATCAAAGGAAATCTGTCGCCCAGCTGATTCCACAGCTTTAACCTCCTGTGTTCGGTGCCTTGGGACGTCCTCCCGACGTGAAAGGCGCCATGTAAATGTAAATTGTTGTTGCTGTGCATGTGATTTGTATGTGTTGAGGGGGGGGGAACATGTTCTGAGAAAGGGAGAGACGGAAACTGGGGGACAAAAACTGCATATTATAGCATTATTTTAGCTACTACTGTTTCCTATCCTATTATCCCAAATTATTTTTGCAATACAATCCATTGCAAGTTCAATTGGATTCAATCATCGGAGTGTGTCTGAAGAAATACTAAATAGGAGCACAGGAACATAAGAAATGCTAGATGAAAAAAAAGACTGTGGTCTTTTTGACCTAGACTAGTTCACCTTCTGCCTTCCTGGCTGTCGCATTCACAGATGTCTCAAACTACCTACGTACTGTATTCCTAAAAGCATTTCAGGACAGGTTTTTTATGTAATTCCATATTGCTGAGGAGGAAAAAAAATGAGCATTCGCGTCAAATAATCGAGTCACACACTGTGAAAACATTTAGAAATTCATGCTTTTGACAACCTTGTGCATGATTCCCAAATTGTGGGTAGTTAGTTCGAATCCCAGTCCACTCTCACGGCAAACGTTAGAAATAATTGGGTTAATGCGTTAGAGCCACAACAGCAACAACCACACAAATCGTCACAAACCCGGGCAGCGATCAAACACACAGAGAACGTTTACTGTTGTTAATGTTCCTTTATATGGTTGCGGTAACGCAGACGCTTTTAAATAGACTGCGAGCGCCATTATTTCATTGATGAAATGTGTTTGTTTTACAAGAAATAGACAGAATGTTACATTGGGATTTTTTTTTTTACTTCTAAATAAACATTCCGTTCAATGCTTTGCGGTTCTTTTTAGCAATGTAATCTGCAGTTGCTGCAAATCCTTATTTGGCTTTTGGCTGCTCGGTTTGATTTTTCCTTCAGACCCATTGTGTTAAAGGCACAGACTGTTTGTGCCTTTTGTTCATCTGAAATAGTCTGCAGATAAAGGCGGGGGGGGGGGGGGGGAGTTGCAAATGAATAACAGCGTAGCCCATCATTGAGTTGTTTAATCCTGGCCGGCAGTGTTGTTAAAACGAAACGTGGAAATCGGAAACACGGAATAAGTGGACACCAAATGGTTGGCTTTAGGGAGGAACCCAAAACAAGGCAAGATCGGAATGAGTTAGTTGGGTTTAGTTTGTTCACTTGAACGTCACAGCCAAAACACGGCATCAGTGTACAGATAATCCACCGCGTATCACGGTTACGCAATGTTTACTTCTCCCTACACTAGGCGTTTGTTTCTCATAATAATAATAATAATTATTGCATTGGATGTAGCACTGCTCACGTCTTCTAGACGTCACTTCACAGAATATGCTGCAAAGTGAATTGACATTTGTGGGCGAAACACGGCAGCCAATTGCGCACCGCGGTGTCCCCACAAACAGCCGTGGATTGAAAATGACCAATTTCAATTTCATGGAACTTTAGCGCAAACTATCAGCTAGGAGGCCTTACATTTTATAGCTATTTTATAGAATCAAGGAGCGATAACTAACATGAAGAAGGCGGGGAGGGTTGGGGTGCGGGTAGTGGGGGAGTAATGGTTGAAAATGAAATAATAAAACTTAAATCCGTTAGACTCAAGTCACTTTAGGACAGAGCATGAGGGATGACTTTCTAGAATGGCCAGAAGCTGAGGCTACCCTTAGCTAAAGGTGTGGATTATCTGACAGTGACGTCCATTCTTGTTGCGTTGCTGTTTGGGTGGGGAGAGAGCCACCTACCCCCTCCTCATCCCCCTCTTCAGGGCTGTGCTCGGAGACACAGGACGACAACCTCACCAAACGCAAGTTCTTCAGCACAGACTGTTCCTTTTGCTGTTGGGAGTGTAGGAGATAAAGGCAAGGAATGGGAGGGCGAAAGCAAGGCCAAATGAGCAAAAGCAAAATTCTAATTGCGAAAGCACCGACACGAACAGCTCATAAGTAAAGTACACATCACGAGCAATACAAATCTGCTAGCAATGTTCTGCCTTCACAGAGGCAAAGAAACAAGCAGCCAAATAATATAGAATATGCGTATCAATACAGTGTGTGTGTATGTATAATATATATGTATTTAAATCAACTATGCAGTCATTTCAATCCTTATAATTATTTTGTATATACCTGCCCCCAAAAATGTGCAGTACTGATTTTCGACCATTTGATGTCAGTGTGTTGCAAATGAATTTAGGTTTAAATACAATGTGGAACCCACACAGTCTCTGATCGCAAAGTAACTAGTTTTTGGAAAACAAAGGTTATCACTCGTGATTTCCCAGTAGAGCGAGTGCGTCATTCCTGTAACAGGAAGACTTGGCATCGGATTAGTGCATTAGGCATGGACAGTAAGGTCCTACAAAAAAGAATAAAAAGAATAAATTGGTTACTCATTCCAAGACTGTTTGTGGGGCGCAGCTGTGCACAATTGGCTGCCGCGTTTCATCCTCAAAGTATACAGTTAATTCACTTTACAGTGCATTGGGACGTCCTCCCGACGTGAAAGGCGCTCTATAAATATCATTTTGTTTGTTTGTAAATGCAATGGGGTTGTTGTTGTACATTCTGTGACGCACTTAGCGACGTCTCGAAGACGTGATAAAACGCTATATCAAATGCAAGAATGATTATTATTATTATTAATAAAGTTTTGAGCTGTCCGCCATGTTCCCTGATTTCTGTGGGGTGTGAACGAGTATGTGAGCTGATTTAAAAAATGAAGTAAAAAAATATATATGTATAATCAAGCAGGGTTTAGCAACATACCCGATCGCAAACCTTGGAATGTTCAAAGTTAAGTAAAACGCTGCATAAAAGATAGAAATGCATTTCTAACAAATGGAAAAGGAATTAAATTCTCCCCCTTGCGGACAAGAAGGCCGGGAGGGAGCTGTGATTTACCAGACAATACGGTGAACATCCAAAGCTACGATTTTCAAAGTTTGGAGTGAAGCGTGAAATAGGCTTTCGGCCTTTCTGCCCCCACCCTTTGGAAGTCCATCCCCACCATTACCTTCTCCCCGCTCCCTCCCCTGCCTCCTTCAAGGACTGACTCAACACCCTGCTTTTCCACCTCCTACCTCACTTCCCTCCCTCAACTCAGCCTTGCCCCCACCCCACCTCCCACTCCCCCTCCCCCAACACTCTCCCCTCCCACCCACCGCCACCGCGCTCGTGTCCTGACCCACCAACTGTTCAGGGCCTTGGGACGTCCTTCCGACGTGAAACGCGTTCCACGTAATTTTGTTGTTGTGGTGATTGAATGAAACGGGGGGGAAAAAAACCAAGAAGCAAATTATAAGGAAGGTTCATTGAATGGGTGTTTAGAACATCCATTGCATCTTTCACACACACACATTGATCTTGTGATACTGCATTGCGGTGAATGGCAATGTTTTAGTGCAGTTTATGGATTTGTACATGTTTGGAGTCCTGTACTGTACAGTGTAGCATAGGATCGTTAACATCAAGCAAAAAAAATTTGCTTACCAGAGTCACCCCGGACAGGACTTCTAAGAGCGAAGTTAGGTTATGTCCATCTCGGAGATCTTCATAAAGATCGTTTATATGTTTCCGCATCTGCCAAAAAGAAATCGCATTAAAGTAACGTTCCCTTCGATTGTCGTAAAAACTGTGCATTGCCACTACTCCAGCCTCCTCCCCCAACATTCTGCGTCCGTCCCATCTCCAAACCTCCTCATCTGTGATCAGGGCTCTCTCTGCCTCCTTATCCTCGTTGACCTCTCTGCTGACATCTAGTCCTGGATGAGAGCTAACTTTCTACAGTTGAATGTCAACAAGACCGAGGCCCTGCTGATTGGCTCGCATTCCGCCCCCTCCACTCAGCAGGCTCCGGCCTGCTCCATATCTCCCAACCCACCTGCCCCTCCATCAGTGGGCGAGCCATCATAGCCACTCTGTCCCTGACCTCTGGAACTCCATCCCTCAGTCCCTCCGCCTCGCCCCACCACCCCCCCCCCCCCCCACTCCCTGGCCTCCTTCAAGTCCCGCCTCAAGACCCTCCTCTTCGACGGTCCATCGGTCACCCCTAATCCCCTCCTTTCCCTCCACCCTCCCCAATCCTGACCCCAGCTTGGGTCTGAAACACTGACTGTCCAGCGCCTTGGGAAGTCCTCCTGACGCTATACCTGGCGCTGTACAAGTGTAATTTTGTTGTTGTTATGTCTATGCTATGAGCGTTGGAAGGGTTCAGTAACCTTAAGACATATTTGGCAAAGCGTAACCCTATTCCCAGCTGTGTTTATTTACATGAAAGCAACTACAGTAAGCATTGCTGGATAATGATCAGAAGGAACCAAACAATTTTCTCCGCCCTCGCCTGAAGATGTTAGTTGCAGCATTCACTTAGAGCCTGGACTAGGCAGGGCACTAATTAGCCAAGGTTCCCAACTCCTGATTACTGTACGCAATGATTCAAAATGAAACCTGCGAGTTTCTGTTTGAGGTCTGGATTGAGTTCTCCCATCGCCTGCCTTCCCATAAGAACTGCCGGACAAAGAAAGACCAACTAGTTCGCCTTCCACCTTCCTGACAAGTCGCTTGCACATCTGTCCCAAACTACCCATGTACTGAATCCCAAAGGAAAGCCATCTCATCTACGGTTGAAGCAACGTTTCGCCCACAAATATACAGTCAATTCACTTTACAGTGTATTCTGTGAAGCGCTTTGAGATGTTTAGAAGACATGAAAAGTGTTGTGTTAAATTCAAGGATTATTATTATTGAATTCCTGCTTCAATCATCTCCTCGCGACATCAAAGGCATTCCATAAATGTAATTCTGTTGTTGCTGTTGGGTGGCCCATTCCACAGGTTCACTGTTCACTCACTGAAATAGTGTTTCCCTAGATTGGTTCTGAATTCGCCCTTCCTTCAATCGCGAGCCGTGTCCTCTGGTTTTTACTATTCTGTCATGATCTACACCTTGTCTAGCCTCGTGAGAAGCTGAAAGACAGCAATGGTGTCTCCTCCCCGCCTTCTCTTTTCCAGTGTGAACAAACTTAATTACATCGGGATCCCATTGCCTGTCCAGGATGACTGAAGGACAACTGCGCAGCCCGAGGCCAGTGCGATCCGGAGAGGCAATGTTGTTTCTCGTTCCGTTCCTTCCTTACTTTGGTGCTGAAAGTTTTAATTAGGTTTGGAGCGAAGGGCAATTTCAGGGCAGATACCAGGCGACTTTTCTTTCCGCGGAGATTTCAGTGCCTCGGGAAAGGTGACCAAAAGCGCGGACGAAAAGAAAAGTCTTAAAATAATAATATAGTCCTTGCATTTGATTTAGCGGTTTTCACATATTCTAGATGTCTCAGAGCGCTTCACAGAATATACCGTAAAGTGAATTGGCTGTATATTTGTGGGAGAAACGCAGCAGCCAATTGCGCACAGCAAACGACCGATAATATTGCAAATATTGGGATTCGGTAAAACTATGAAAACTAGTGGCCATCCGCTAAATCCAGTCAGTCACTGAAGTTATGGCTTTTTTTCTGTACGCGGACACAGGCAGTTACTAATCTAACAGCTGCATTGGATGAGTTGTAAAACATTTTACGAAAACAAAATGTAACTTGTCATGAATGTACTACTGTTAACAGTACCCAAATCTCTGGAGGAGATCCAATGTTTTCTTTAATATACAGAGGGGCAAACTGAGCATCTCATCTCACTATTTTTTTTTTTAAAAAGTCACTTTTATTTCAATGGGATTGGAATACAAACAGCTTCACTGTTAAGCTGCACTGTACACACGAAATACGTACATTTGCTCCTGTTATCTGAATACTGTGCTAACAGGAGCTGGAGATATGCTGAAATAATAATAATCCTTGCATTTGAAACGGTGCTTTTAACGTCTTCTAGAAGTCTCAAAGTGCTTCACAGAATAGACTGTAAAGTGAAATGACTGTATGTTCTTGGGCGAAACTCAGCAGTCAATTGCGCTCAGCAGTGTCGCCACGAACAGTCGGGGTTTGAAAACACCAATTTTATTATTGTGTTTTTTTGGGGGGGCGAACGGATTAGTATTAGGCGTGCGTGTGGAGTAAGGAAACTCCCTCAAGGTTTCGCCCTGACCTGTCTGGATTCGAACCCAGGTCTCTCGTTTGTAAGGCGAGCGCTCTAACCACTGAGCTACAGGAGCTCCACATACAGGAGATGTTGAAAGTACAATGTGCAATAACCATCACAGAATTTTACTCAATCGTACGGTTGTGACAACAACTCTGGGAGTTTTTTTCTGTTTAATCATCAGACTATTATCGGCCCGCGGTTAATCACTATTTGCATTTAAGAGATGCCCTAATGGAAGTTTGATGTCAGTCCCGCACAAAGCGTTGCTAACACATTCCAACGCCTTGTGATTTCAGCACGTGACAATGAGACCCTCCTGAGGAAATGAACATTTCACTGAATCATTAGCGAGTGCAATCGCGAGGTTTGGCAGAGGCACATTCCAGATACGGTGATGATGAGAAGCTTTACCCTGAATTTAACCATTGCCGCACCTGAACTGTAAGTGTTTCATGCCAACAGTATAATCCTGGCATTGGATACGCCGATTATACTGCGAAGCGGATTTTGTATATTGTATTTTATGGGTGAAACGCAGCAGTGAATTTTACATTCAAAACGGAATGGATTTGTTTCAATGCTGGATTCAAAACGCATTGCGTTCTTCAGCACTTTTAACAGTTAACAGCTTCATAATTCTTTCTTACATTCGAGATAGTGCCTTTTCACGTCTCTTAGACGTCTCAAAACGCCTCACGGAATACACTGTAAAGTGAATTGACTGTATATACGTGGGCGAAAGGTGGCAGCCGATTGCGCCCGGCAGCGTCCCCCACGAGCAGTCGTGGGTTGAAATGATCGATTTGTCATTGTATTTTGTGAGGGATTATTATTAAGCGCGTGGAGCAAGGAAACGTGCCCAAGGTTTCGCCCTGGCTCAACTTGTACGTGTGACCACAGTTGGTTTAGAAGCAGTACCCACCGGATACCAGGCAGGCAGATCATATCACAGAAGTCACACACGCAATAACTGAAAAACAAATCGCTCTGCTAGACTGGTTTCACGAATATGCTTTCGAACGCTGAAAGGCTGTGAAGGTGCTCACGGAATCTGTGCTCAGCTCTGCTGCGATTGGAATCCTAACTTCCGCTGCGTCCGATTTGAGAATAACACGAATTAAACGCATAATCTATAAAGTTATCCATTTGTTTTGCAATGTCAGATGTATAACATAACGAGGGGGCCTGGCCGGACCACTGGGGGCCCCGGAGAAAAAAGGAGGTTTAAGGCATGACTCAGCCTCTGCCATGATGGAAAGCAACAGTTGTCAGTGGCTCAAGTTCGTAACAGACCTACAGAGTAGGCTGACTATCCTCCAACCCAGTCAGAGCAGTTAGTAATTTAAACTTGTGGTGTCGGGGACTTAGATTTCCGGGTGAGAAAACTGGTGCAATTTGACTATCAATTGTCCTTACCCCACGCTCTACCCTCCCAATTGGTCCCTGAACCAGGATTGCCTCTATCCCTACCTCACTCCCAACCCTGTTGAAACTCTCCCTCATTCACGTGTTTTAATATACGTACAGTCAATTCACTTTACAGTATATTCTGTGAAGCGCTTTGAGACGTCCACCAGTCAAATGCAAGGATTATTATCATCTCCCGGCTTGATTCTTCAAATGCCTGGTCTCACCCAGAGCATGCATTCCCAATACCAACCCTCGCCATTCTCCGCAGACTCTGAACGGATAGATTTCAAGACAGACTTCATCCCCGTATCTCTCTGACCTGCTCGTAGCCCCACTCCTCTGCCCACCACACTCACGCACAGCAATGTCTCGCAAACACCTGATCAATTTGCTGGCTGGCCAGGAAAGCAAATGAAGACCTTGCCTTTGAAACGTGCCTTAAGCTCTTTAATGTGTACCTGAATAGGCAGTTTAACATCTCATCCAGAGGACTGATAGACAAGACCTTTAACATGTGTATCTGTCTGCGTATAATAATCCTTGCAGTTGATATAGCGCTTTTCACATCTTCTAGACGTCTCAAAGCGCTTCATGCGATAAATTGCAAAGTGAATTGACTGTATATTTGTAGGCGAACTATATACTGTACTATGCAATCTGTAACTCAAATGTTCCACATAATACAAAGATGTGAAAAAGTTTGCAAACTTTTATTATTTTCAATTTTAATTTAAAAACTCCAAATTGCTTTTTCTTGGGGAAATAAGTTCGCTTATTGTCCAGAGGGAACAAAGTCCTGAATAAGCGTTGAGGTATAGTTGGCGTTAATACTTCACCGAATAAAAATCAGCCACGTTGTGAACAGACTCCACTCCCAAAGACGGCAGTAATCCGATGACAACAAAGAATAAGTAAAAGTTTCATTCAATCTCAGATTATTTCAAGCGTCATTGAAAAGCCGGGCTATCGACACAAAGAAGAGTTATCTATCTCGTGGAAGCTCAGAGCTCTTGAGTTCCACACTGGTTGCCAAGATTTGTGGGTTGGGTCCAGAAAGGTGATTTTTCACAGGGAATGGTCGGTACATTAGAGAGAGAAAGAAAATAATGTTTATGTGCAAGATTATGGGCAGAATTCTCGGAGAACTTCAAACGGCAACGAGCTGGAAAGGGAAAGGAGATGACCGAAAAGTTAAGAGTAAAGTCTTCAGGTATGACTTGAAGATGGGTAAATTGGTGGGTGAACTGGAGGGAGGGATCGAGGCAAGGAGGTCTAAAGAACTCCCCGAGAACAGACACAATATACGCATGAAAGCTATACGAAGCCAGACAGTGCTGCCGTGAAATAGCCCCTTCAAAAAAACAAATCTGTGTATTTTCACAATATTCGCAATGCGAACAAAATATTTTGGCAATTACGTTTTGTACATGCCCAGCTAGGCTAGACAGAGATCAGTGGTATGTGAGAGATCTGGTCAGATAAATGTCTCGCTAGCCTCTATCTCAAGCAAACTATAAAGTCTCCACAGTTTGCCACAAACAAAATCCCCTTTTCTTAATTTCAACATATTTTGGCTGTTGGTTCAGTATTTTTTTAATGTTGAAGATTGAGACATTTTAATAGTTTGATCTCGGTGGTTTTATCACAATGGGAGACTGTACAAGCTGCTTAACTTAGTCATTGTAGTTTGATCCTCTGCTGCAGCCATACACCAGATGGTAACCTCTGATTGAAGACTTGGAATGTAAATTGCTGTGCGCAGTTGGCTACCGCGTTTGGCCCACAGAATACACAGTCACTCACTTTAGCAGTATATTCTGTGAAGCGCTTTGAGACATCCCGAAGATGTGATAAGGCGCTATATAGAAGGCGAGGATTATTATTATTATTAGGAATCGTGGAGAGATTTTTAAAAAACTAAAAATAAGTAAACGCGTTATATTGAAAAGTAAATTAGGATTGATAGGTAATACGGGGAGGAAAGTTGATAACACTGTCACCAATGGCTATAAATGGGCACCTACAATTTGACAGCCATGCATTTAAAGTGGAACAAAAACAGAAGTTGCTGAGAAAACTCATAGATCTCTCCATAGATCGGGCAGCATCTATGGAGAAAGGAAAGTGCGTCACCGTTTCGGGTCCATGACCCTTGTTTCAGATTTCCAGCATCTGCAGTATTTTGTGTTTTACGTATTGAAGGGGTCTTGTTTCAGAAAGAAATGAATGAATGAAAAAAATCACTCAGATCCAGTCTCTGTGTGTGTGTGGGGCATAACAGCATATTCATTATTAAAGCAATACATATATTTTTAAAAAACAAACCGAACACCTGAAACAGAAGCCATTAAAACATCCAACTCGATGACTCTACACGAATAGTACTACACAAATCAAATAAATAATTTGCCTGCTCTGATTATCCCTTCCTAGCTCCCTTCCTTCACCCCGAGCAACTTTCTTAAAGAATGTCACAGGAACAGCTGTTGTAACATGCTTCCGATCTCAAGTTTACCCGAATTCCACTCAAGTCGCAAAGCATCTGTATTTCAGGGAGTTTTGCCTCTGGCCAGCGGAGAGAGAGATGTTCAGAGAATATACACTACGCCTTTAAAACATCAAGAGCTTATCCTCAAACAAAGGGATAGTTCACTGGAGCCTTGCTATAAATGTGCTGCTTTGGATGCTTAGATGTGTAGCTCCTGTAGCTCAGTGGTTAGAGCACGCTCGCCTTTTACAAGTGTGAGACCTGTGTTTGAATCCAGACAGGTCAGGGCGAAACCTTGGGCAAGTTTCCTTACTCCACACACACACACGCGTCTAATAATAATCCCTCCAAAAAAAACCACGATAATAAAATTGGTCTTTTCAATCCACGACTGTTTGTGGGGGACGCCGCTGTGCGCAATTGGCTGCCGTGTTTTCGCCCACAGGTATACAGTCAATTCACTTGACAGAATATTCTGTGAAGCGCTTTGAGACGTCAATAAGATGTGAAAAGCGCTATTATCAAATGCAAGGATTATTATTAATATTATTTTGTCTTCGAGACATGTCAAAGCGCTTCACAGAAATATACTGATTTTGAACTGTAGTGTAATTTTATTGAGACCCAGCATGTGGAATTGCTGTGAAGTAACACGAGACTGAATGGACAAAACTGTAAATGGATCCAAACTGCTCGTGACTGGTGGTGCCATTTCAGGCTGCACGCAAAGTCATACTGAGAATAAGGGAGGGAGGAGCGAGTGGGCGATGTGGGCAATGATCATGTTAACCAATACGTTGTCAGCAGGCTGCATTCAAATATGTAATTCAGAACTATTCAAGCCAATTCTTTCGCCCACAAACATGCAGTCAATTCGCTGGACAGAATATTCGGTGAAGCATTGGAAGAAGTCTCGACAACCTGATAAGGCAGTGTATCAAATCACATCTCAAAGCGCTTGACGGAATATACTGCAAAGTGAACTGACTGTACATTTGTGAGTGAAACGCGGCAGCCAATGGCGCACAGCAGCGTCCCCCACAAACAGTAGTGGATTTGAAACGACTAATTTATCATAGTTTAATTTTTTAGGAATTGTTATTAGGCGCGCGCGTGTGTGGAGTAAGGAAAACTTGCCCACGGTTTCGCCCTGACCTGCCTGGATTCGAGCACAGGTCTCACACTGGTAAGGCGAGCGCTCTAACCATTGAGCGACAGGACTCTTATTCCAGTTCTGACTGTGCTACAAGCAAAGTGGCTCCATGATAGAGAGGTGCTCCATCTTTGAGAAGGAAGGGAAGCTAACAGGACTAGTCTCACTGTACTCGAGCACAGCTTCTGTTGGCTACTGATTAAATGATTAATTTGTAGTAGCCGTAAAGAATCTGTCCCTGAGATCTCTAGCAGGAGAGGAAATGCCATGGTGTGGAATATAGAGTTAGAGGAATAGTTTATCTTGAAAGCCCCTTCCTCCTGCAGCTCAGAAATTGTACAAGCAGAATTTTTTTTAATACCCATGTATGTAGGCTATATATCGTACCACCAAAATAACATCCAAACTTCTACTCTTTGAAAGTATCCCAGTTATAATAATAATAATAATCCTTGCATTTGATATAGCGGTTTATCACGTCTTCTAGACGTCTCGAAGCGCTTCACAAAATATACTGTTAAGTGAAGTGACTGTGTATTTGTGGACGAAACGCGGCAGCCATTTGCGCACAGTGTTTGCCAAACGAAATATGGTCATGCCACTTTATAGTATATCCTATGAAGCGCTTTGCGATAATGTATATTGATAAGGCACAATATTAAAGGCAAGGATTATTCAATAAGTAGTGATTGCAATAGCTGGTTGGACTCTGCCTGCATATAACCATTCTGCGAATAAAAGACAGTCACATATAGTTGCACTAATAGTCCCCAACCCATCACATCCCGAGTAAAAAATCATACATCACTCCACCCCTACCACTCCTCCACACACTTACATTACGTCAATACCCGTCCTGGTTAAGAGCCAGCTCTCGTGCAAATACAAAAAAAATCAGACAAGTTGCCCCCACAATTTCCTGTGTACCGTTAATGTGCTGCAGCCGGAAATAGCAAAGATAATAAAAATAATAATAATCCATAAAAATTGGTCATTTCAATCCGCGACCGTTTGTGGGGGGGGGGGAACGCTGCTGTGCGCGATCGGCTGCCACGTTTCGCCCACAATTACACAGTCAATTCACTTTACAGCACATTCTATATCAAATGCAAGGATTATTATTATCAATTTGTGTATCAATTTGGGAGGGAAGTTCCAAACTTCCCCAGGAAGTGGAACCATTTTATTTTACATGCTAACATTATCAAACCGTTTTCTAATCTCGTACACCACTATTGATGTCTGTGGTTCCAAGTCCCAGAGCAGTACTTTGATAGTGGATGCTAACACACCAATGGAACGCTAATAACACTGGCATCCACAGTACGATGCTATACGGGACATGACTCTGCACAAAATTGGCAGATTCGCCAACAGAATTGCGGTCGTTATTCACATTGCAATAAATCCTGTGAGTCACATCGGGGCACATCCATTTTAACATGAAAGGCCCTTTACCAAATGAAAGGATTATCATTATCATTAGAGCCAGGTCATTGCTGACACTGAGTAGTTCATGGCTGTACATAGTTCATGGCTTCTCGACTACTTGCAGATTTTTTTTAAAAAAGGTGTATTAAAAAAAACTGGGTATTTTGTTTAATTTGTCTTTACCTTGTTAGGCTTTGTTATTCCTCCGCACATTCCTAAAGTCCCTATTCATTTTGTAGTGCCTTTCCATCGATGGCAGGGACTTTCTGATATAATAATACTTGCATTTGATATAGTGCTTTTCACAAAGTACTTCACAGAATATGCTGTAAAGTGAATTGAATGGATATTCTGAACACCTACCTCACCAAGCATGCATTCTTCTTAAGAGTGATGCTTTCGTTGCCAGTGAGATGATCAGTGAAGAAAAGCAGACTATTTACACACACACACAACACACACATAGACTCCGGTATCAACAACTGAGCCATCAGGAAAGCCTTCAGTGTTATTTGACCGCATGTAATCAATATACAGTGTGTAGACATTGCGAAAGCAGGTTGAACAAACTCTGAATTTGTCTAGCGACTGTACAGTACCTTTATCAGGTGTTTGTTGACCCATTTTGTAAAAGTCTTTTTCTGCACTCGGTCCCGCTCATCTATGAAAAGCCAAAAAAAAGTACATTTTAGTGTACAATTTTAATGAGGAGGGAAGGGGGTGGGGTGTGGTGGAGGGGGAGAGGAAAAATGGAAGAGAAAAGAGATTAAAATATCTGTAGCTAAATATATAATTAGTGTGCATTGTTTCAATTTCCACACAGTATCTTGCTCTGAAATGGTTAAGTGCAATGTGATAACATAATCAATTTTTCTGCGATATTGTAAAGATTTCCCTTTGGTTTCCGTGACAGACGTTAACTCGAAACCGATTCCCAGACACGCTACCCAGGCCAACAACCAGAGCCGCAATCGGGGCACATGAAATCCAGTCAACCGAGAGCGGAGTAAAGTCCTCTACAGCGTAACTTTGCTGGCGACAAAAGTAAAGTTCGGTAATGAAAAGCTCTTCGGTCGAACGCAATAAGTGGAAGCTTAAATACACGAACGATGCTGTGTGTTCGAGAACCTGCCGTCGACAGTCTTTCGCAAAACAGTTCTCGTTTGTTCCGTCAAAGCAACCAGCTGAAATATGCCCCTACTCTGGCTTTGATTACTACACGTGGTCACATTGCCTTTCATCAAGACATTTACAATGTGCAACAGCTGACAGGGGCTTAAAAACATTCCTGTCTGACACCTCCCCCACCGCCGTGATGTGTCGTCTGAGGTAAAGCCCTTGTATAATTCCCCCCCCACCTCAACATAAAGCTGTAATATTCCCAGAACCACAAAGCAGACATGTATAATATATATACATATACATTATGTACACACACACATATATCTACAGTATATTGTAATATTGCTTTGACCATTTGGATTTTATAGAATTATTTGACAACCTAGATTTGTTGCAGTATTTTATTCTACCCCCATCGATGCTGAGGGCTAAATTGCCTGGGTTACAGCCCCCACACCAAAACTGGTTTAGCATCCAGTTTACAAATCAGTAGTAAATGAGCTAAAACACAGCATTGTTACCCATTAAACCCCATGTAGACACACAATGCCTTGTGGCACTTGTCGATCCGAGGCATTTGACTCCTCTTAAACGGGAGTGCATTTTAATGATTAGATATCAACGACCTGCTCCCAAAAAAATGCTGGTTAGCGACCTCACTGTGTGTGCACGATGTCAAATCTGGGTACCACTCTCGTGTGTGTGTGTGTGTGTTTAAATACAAATCAACTCTAAGGAAAGCCGTGTTAAAAAAAACAAACTTTCAACTTTAAAGTTGAAACTCCTAAAATTGGAGTTAGCGAAATGACAACTTTTCCGAGTTAAGAAGATCGTTAAGTGGAATTCTTCTAAATTGGTTGTTTTTTGCGCTGTCCCCTCGATGACGGGCAGCAGGTGACAAACACAATCCTCGCCTTTGACGCGGTGCCTTATCATGTCTTCGAGGCGTCTCAAAGCGCTTCATAGAACGTACTGAATTATTATAACTAAAGAGGACATCACACACGTTCACTAAGCGGTGACTGGCTGTCACCTTAAGAGTCTTTGACGAAGGGATTATGCATTGAATCGCTTAAGAAAGTTAGAGGTTTGATGGTGTGGTCGGTGGTTTTTGCAGTTTGCTCAGAGAGTTTGGTAGATTTGAAGCACCAAAAGTGAAGGGGATATCCTTCTGCTCTTCCAATGTCGATGATTGTAGGAATTCACAATCTTGGTTAAAATGAGATGTTGTTGTTTCGTGTTTCCAACGCTTTAAACTCAAAAAGCACGTGAAAACAAAGGCTTCCAATGGAAGTATCGGAAACAATACTGTCGTTTGATCCACAAACACAATGTGATGAAATAATAAAAATACTACGTGCATTTGATATAGCGCTTTTCACGTCTTCTAGACGTCCCAAAGCGCTTCACAGAATAGTACTGTTGCATCAACACACAGCAGTCAGTCTGTACAGATAATACCCCCAAACAGAAAGCTGATTTATGACTGACTTTTGCTCAATATGAATCAGACAGGAATATTAGGTATACATTTTTTTTGATGGGGGGATTCAGCTGGGTGTCTGGACACACCCATCACAATCGCTTAATAAGCTGAGATTTCCATGCATCCCATCAATGTGGTGCTCCTGCAGCACAGTGGTTAGAGCACTCGCCTTACAAACCTGAGACCCGTGTTCGAATCCAGGCAGATCAAGGGGAAACCTTACTCCGCACCTCATAATAATCCGTAAAAAAAAAAAACACAATAATAAATATTGGTCATTGGGGACGCTGCTGTGCACAATTGGCTGCCACATTTCACATTTCACCCACAAATATACAGTCAATTCAATTTACTGTATATTCTGTGAAGCGCTTTGAGACGTCGATATGATGTGAAAAGCTCTATACCAAATGCAAGGATTATTATTATTATTCTACATGGAAATTCCAGAGATGGATTGTTGGAATGGACTGCCCACACTCTCTCTCTCTCTCTCTCTCTCCCTGGAGGCACAAAACCTTCTTAGATAATTCTGGAAAGTACTAGGGCCAGGTTGGTAAGAGCCAATGCTTGGGAAGGGGGGTGGGGAGGGAGCCCAGAGTGTTGGTTGAGGTAACTGCTGAAGTTCAATTAGCTAACATCGCATAGCTTGCCATTAAAATGCCTAGATTCACTTCGAAATTATACCATTGATTGGACTATTGATCTAAACAGGCAAAGAGGACTACTCAGTTTAACATCTCACCCTACAGTTCCAACATTACAGCACGCCCTGGATCATCATCAGTCAGCATAGATTAGGCGCTGAAATTCCTGGTGTATGTTGGCTTTGAACCCATAATCTAAGCGCTTCTATGTGCTTCTTACCAACCAGACAGACAACTAGAATGAACAAGACTTTAAGAAAACTGAATAGTACTGATGCACTAATTAATATTCCCAGAAATTGTGCAGGTGGTCGATTAATTTTTAGATTCTCTACACTAAGCGCATTTTGCGATACACTGATTATACAGTACTAACATATCGATCGCTGAATTTAACCAAGAGTCTCAGATATACCACGACAATCCTTGCATTCGATACAGCGCCTTATCATATCTTTGAGACGTCTCAAAAGCGCTTCACGGGATATACTGTAAAGTGAATTGGCCGTGTACCTTGCGGGCGAAACGCGGCGGCCGATTTCACACAGCAGCGTCCCCCACACACACAGCCGTGGATTGAACTATCATTCTTATTTTTTATGAAGGTGTTATTAACAATCAGCAGATAATGAAAATCACTGTGTACTGACCCATGCAGCACATCAAGGAGATGAGACTTGCGTTGAGTTCCCGGTTACTGCTGTACAGACCCCACATCCTACTGGCACGTTGGGCGGTCATTGCGTCTGTTCCGTCTCCTTTACTCGCGCTGTGCGCTCATGACTTTAGTGCATCGCCGTGGGCGCAATGACCCCACAAGTGGGCAACGAACGCCCATCCACCCCTATGTCCCGAAAACGTTTGAGGATTTCCTTCTCCTTGCGCTGGCGGTTAAAGCGAAGAGACAGCGAGTCCCTCCTTGAAACTCAACCCAAATCCCGTCACCTCAAAAGAAGCCGGCGGGAGGCTAGACGGGTGTACGATAAGCCATCTCGAAGTCCGGAGATCAGATCGCTCGCGGTGAGGTCGGAAAGGTACGTATTCGAAGTCTCTTTTCAAACAGCAAAAGGTAGAGTCCTCCGTGTGTGTGTGGGTGTGTGTGTTTCCCCCCCCCCACCCAACACCACCACTCTCTCCGCCCCGCAAAACGCAAGTCAGGTTACAGAAAAGGCGAACTGAAATTGTTCGGCGCATGTGCGCTATTCCAGCAGTTATAACACACTCGCTACTCAGGCTTGTCTCACGGTTGTCCGGCTGCCAAACAATCCCAGGCAAATTAAAGACTCCAGAGGAAGAGAGATGAAGCACCAATATTCTTCGACAATTGTATTCCAAGCGACCCACATACTGTAGCTAAATCAGACAGGCACAAGGCACAGCCTGCGACCATTTCCCTTTCTCTTGCTTCAAACTGATAACAGTGACAGTAAACTGCTCAAGGCTATAAATACCTTTTTCCCTCCAGCTTGCGTATTAAGCAGCAAGCCTTTTATTCCAGTGTGACTAATCTTGTCTATCTAACTTCTCTGCTGTGTGCATTCACCTGCTATAGCTGCAGTGGCTGCAGCACTGCTTCATGTCAGCTCTCACACACAACCCTCCTTAAAAAATGGTGGCGTCACGTCATTTCCTCAAAACAGAAAGTGATTCAGAGAAATCTCAAAATGCGACTTAATGCGAGTCACTAAGTTAATGAACGTAAAGCAGTCCGGTGCGGACAAAAAAATAAGAAAGCCCCCACCCAATGAGTAAATTACAAGCAACCGAAATGTGTTTCCCGATATCAGAATAAATAATCCTAATGATCCTGGCATTTGACATAGAGCCTTGTATCCTACGGTTGAGACGTCTCAAAAGCGCTTCACGCCCTATACCGTGGAGCGGAGTGACTGTGCGTGTGGCAGGCGTGGAAGACGCCACTTTCGTTCAAAGCGACAGCCTTCAAAAGCCTGACAAACTCGAATATTGAAATGAATTGATTTCATTGGAAGCGATTTTTTTCCCCCCCCCACTCACTGCAAAATCTCTGCAAATAAAAATAAATACGATTTTTGAATGAACATCCGACGATATTCCACATCTCTGTGCTGCTGGTTCTCGACCTAAATTTAAAACCTTAATTTTTAAAAAAAAGTACTGTACCTTTTTGGCCCCCAAAATACAGTCAATTCATCTAACAGTATATTCTGTGAAGTGCTTTGGGAATGTATCGATGATGTGATAAGGCGTTATGACAAATGCACAGATTTTTGATCAATTTATTATTAAGAATAATTATTATGATTATTATTATTCCCTATGACCCATCTTGCAGTCCTTTTATAAATGTAAATTGCCCACCAGCCTTTTATTCACCCATCATCGCTCTTGTTTCTAAAATAGAATTTAAACGCTTAGCAATTCTACCTCTTTGCAGTCTTTTCAGTGATGGTGGCTTTCTGCAGCGAAGATGTGCAGATACCATGCCCATTTTATGAAACGGTCGGGAGCAAAATAGAACATCTGAAAATCACCACCTTCAATTTTTGGCTGTTGTTTAAGTGTTGGATTAATACATTGATAGGGAGTTGCAGATTTCAAACCACAATTAGATGTAGCAAATCGAGCAGTGATTTTTTTTTACACCATGGTAAATGAAATGCATTGTACAGTGGATGTACGAGGCACTGTGCAGAACACTACACTCCCTCTATAAAGCAGCGTTAACCCTCTCAGAACTAGGACTAACTAACTAACTGACGGGTTCACAAGATCAGCAAAAGTGATGGAAGACGGAGGAAGGATCAGAAAAAGGCCTTTCGATGAATTTGATCTCATCCTCCTAAAACACTCACCCTGCCCTCAATCTGTCTAACAGAGCATCAGGCTTTTCTTAAACGAGTCCATCGTTCAGGCTCCAAACACTTTTCCTGGCAACATGTGAGTCCTTAACTACTCCGTACCATAAATATATCTTATTACCTGATGGTCTGTCCTCAAACTGCCCTTCGCAACTCTAAACTTGTTGACTGTCTTGGTGTTTCTGCTGGGCTCAGGTGTGGGCCCAAGCCCCTTCCTGGAACTTTGAACTCACAATCTGGGGCTGGCGCACCGAGGTGAGCAGTTGTATTATCGGTCTTTCAATTGAGATGTTTCGAACCGTTCAGTCTGCCGTGGAGCTCTTTGATCGTATACGATAAAAGTGCATTTTGAACTTGATGGCGACAGAGGGCTGCGAAACGTGACAGGCAATGCCATGATTAGCATTGTCGATGTCCCACAAATAGATCAAGACAGGAAATTAGAGGAAAATTTCGTTACGCGGAGAGCAGTGGGGATGTGGAACTCACTGCCACAGGGTGTTGTTGGGGAGCAAACAGCAAATAGATATATTTAAGGGGGAAGATTAGATAGGAACATGAGGGAGAATGGAATCGAAGGTCTCAATCTGTAACGGGGGGGGGGGGGGGGGGCGATCTTTCAGCCACTACGCCCCGAGGTTCTGGAAGTCGCTTCCTCACTCCCTTCGCCTCGCCCACCTCTCTTCCTATTTTCAGGTCTCGGCTAAAGACCTTTCTTTTCAACTGCGCTTTCAGTCACCTTTCCCCACTCCCCACCCTCCTTCCCCCCACCTCCCACTGCCTCGGCCCCAAGATCCGTTGTTGGGAAGCGCTCTGAGACGCTGTCCGGCGTGGAGTGAGTGAGGGCGCGATATCAATCCAAGTTGTTATTGTTGTTGTTGTCTTTCCTCCCCCCGCCTTGAGTTGGTGCAAACGGTGAGGGACCCAGATTGTGGACCAGCCATTCAACAGCTGCAAGTTGACAGATTCCACCATTTCAAGGCTGATTCCCACTTCAAACTAGTATTTCTTGAATCAGCAGGAAGTTGGAGGTGGGGCAGGCGGTTGAGGGGGTGGGGGAGGGAAATCGGGAGGATAGGGATGGGGTGGGAGAGGGGGGGGCGACGGAGGTGATGGTGATAAGGTAAGTGTTTAGGATTATCAGGAACACAATGCGCCAACGATGCTGTCGTTATCACAAGTGGGGAAATTGGATCATTGTACCTGAATGGCGCCTTTGATTACCTCCCGATTCTCTTAATCTCTTCTCTTCTGATTTTCACCTTCTGTCACGGCGCTTTATTGCACAGATTCCCCTCAAACAGCCGGATTAAGGGGATAATACCAACACTTGCACTCCAAACATCCACAGCCTAAAGTCCAAACATCAATGGCCTGAAGACCTTCCCTTTCAGTCAATCCCCCCCACCCCCTCCTCCACTCCTGGGCTCAGGGTCCAATTCCATCCCCGCCACTCCAGCACGCTATCCCGTATAAAGCGCACTATATAAAATGCAAGTGTTGTTGTTCTCGTTGTTATGTGTGAGATAATTGAATGTACTTATAATAATAATCCTTGCATTTGACATCGCGCTTTTCACATCTTATCAATGTGTCAAAGCGCTTCACAGAATATACTGTATTATTATGTGAGGGATTATTATTAGGCGTGTGGACTGAGGAAACTTGCCCAAGGTTTCGCCCTGACCTGCCTAGATTCAAACCCAGGGTCTCTTGCTTGCAAGGTGTGTACTCTAACCACTGAGCTCCAGAACTCCATTCGCATGGAATTCAAAATTAATTTGAAATATCCAAGAAATAAAAACTAAGATGGACTATAACCGGATGAAGAATGCCCACCTTCTAAACAACGCTGCGAAAAATGTCCAGCGGTAAAGTACGGGTTTTAAAACAGGAAAGGTTAGCATTTCTCCTCCCAAAAGCCCTCACTAGAAGCAAGCAGTAAAAATTCCCTTTTGATTGATGTCACAGCCTCCGCGCAGCACAGAAGAAACACTTTGAATAACCGCTACCACTTCCTGAGCAGAGACATCCGGCTCTTATAAAGAAATAAAATAATGATCCAGTTTTGGTCCGAATCAGTAATGCCAACTCAAATCTCTCACTGCCACCGGGCAAGTTTACTCAAAGCAAATGCATGTTTCCTACACTCGCAGTCAGTCCCTGATGGTAACCGACTTGTTAATAACTGCACGCAGGCCAGATAATAATTCACCTTATATCTGAATCAGCGCCTTATCCCATTTTCAAGGCGTCTCAAAGAGCTTCACGCAATAGACTGTAAAAACTGAGTGTATATTGTGTGGGCGAATCGCGGCAGCCAATTTTGCGCACAGCGGCATCCCCGCAAACGGTCGCGGATTGCCTGACCAAATTACGAGCTGTTTGAAAACCTTTCTTGACATCATAATCATAGGTTTCCATTCTATCCCTACGGTCATGACTGAGTTTCCAGTGAAAGATTGCTTAGGTGGGAGGCTGAAAAATTTGGTGTTCAAATTAAAAAGAAATTCCCATTTATCTTTAGTAAACGTTACGTTTGCAGCCATTGAAACTTTCATCTCGTTCACTGCAGTTTAACCCGCAAACACACAACGCAGCCACTCCACGGGACATCGCTAACAATTCTTGCACTTGACACGAGTTCTTTTGGAAAATACTTTGCTATAAATAACCCCATGAGCTGACCACACTTACCATTAGCGCATTTTTGTGTTGGTCATGGTTAGTGTTAATTAACTATTGCACCCACAAGGCAAAAGTGCGTCGATCTCAGATGTTGCTCGTAAATATAAAACACAAAACACAGCAGGCACGTGAAAGGTAGTGAACCCTCAACCTTAAAATACTGTTATCAAGTCGCAAATCACAGAGCACGCACCTGTTTCCCAACACACTGACCAGGACATTTTCAATTGCAGAGTATCGTTGCCCCTTGCGGACTTGCGGGAGAAAGATAATAACAAGACGATTACACTCCCAACGCACCGATTAGTATCTTTAAAGAAAACGACATTTTGTTTGCCTCCTGTTTGAGGCAGCGCACACACACACACACACACACACACCGATCGTATGGATGAAAGTTGCAGCCCCCAAATGACCGGTTTTCAAGTCTCTCCCAAGGCCATTCTACAAGAATGCCTCTCCCTCCCCACTGAGCGAGTCAGGGCAAACGCAAGCATCCAGGCACGTGAGAAATAACAACAACAACAACTACAAAGAACCTTTCAAAATACAGTCACTGCACTGTGAAGCGCTTTGAGATGTCTCGGAGACGTGATAAGGTGTTATCCAATTGTAATTTTGTTGTCATATCAAAGGCAAGGATTATTACTATTATTATTCATGTCAGGACAATGTCACAAGGTGTTGGATGGTTGAGCATTTGCACCTCTGTGTTGGGGGTTGGATTTGGGAGCGTTGATGTCCAGGGATGGGTTGGGAGAAGATAATGATAATAATTTGATACAGAGCTTCTCACGTCTTCTAGATGTCTCAAAGCGCTTCACAGTATATACTGTAAAGCGAATTGACTGTATATTTGTGGGCGAAACGCGGCAGCCAATCGCGCACAGCAGCAGCGTCCCCCACAAACAGTCGTTTGTTTGTCAAGTTGACCAAAGGGGTGGGTGGTCAAAGAGAAAGTTCTCAGGAATTTAAGGCAGGGGTAAGGGAATCAGGTGGAGGGACTCCGGGATGATGTGGAGGCAGAGAGCCAGAAGTGGAGGGAGGGGATTGGGAAGTTGAAGGTCACAGATGCAAAGTAAACACTGCTGTAATCTGTTAGGCCATTGTATATTTAATGTTTGCTGATATCTATCTAAAGGTATAACAGTTACGATAAGAACTTTCAACAGTCCTTAGATCTGCAAAAAGGAAAATCAGTAAATATGACTAAATCATTATTATATTTGGTGAAGAATCTTGAACGTCGGGACATCAGAGCACTTGGCAGTGCTGTATTGTAAAGGATTTGCACCTCTGTGTTGGGGGTTGGATTTGGTTGATGACCAAATTAAACACATTTCACGACGGTACAATTTCTCTCTAGCCATTGACTCACAGGCTTTTACACGATCGAAAAATCCAAGGAAACGTTTACTTTTGACATTTCCACACGCCCAATAATAATACCGTAAAAAAACACAATAATAGACCTGGCCATTTCAATCCTCGACCGTTTGTGGGGGACGCTGCTGTGCGCAATTGGCTGCCGCGTTTTGCCCACAAATATATACAGTCAATTCATTTGTAACTGCATTCCAGGCGCTTATTCGGAAATCAATCAGATTTTTCTTTCCATCCGCTAGAAAGTCACAGATGTACCAAAGTGATTTCAAAATGATTAATCTCTAGGTGAACCAAATCCATATCACACATCGAGAATAAACAGATAACTGGAATCCAGATCAGAGGTTCAATGATTGAGAGGAAAGCAAAGTAGTAACTTGATAACATACCCTAACCTTGAATCAGGAATGTATTTAGCCGCAGTTGTGTTTTTTCAACATTACTTTCACTCTTGCTCCATGCTCAATTTCCCCCAAAAAATCTCATCGACATACTTCTCCACCCAACTGTTGTGTAAAAAAATAACTAAATGCCAGCCCATACAGGGATCTGAATATTTATACACAGAATATATATAATGCATTAAAAAGGTTTGACAACATGTTGAACACTGAACATTTAAATTCCTAATCCCTTGAGTAAATCATTAGGAATTGTTTACACTGAAGCCCCCCCACCCCAAAAAAAACAGTAAAGGAAGAGGAAAGGCTATAAAAGTTGCATGGCTAGATTTATGGCACAAAGCTCCTAGGTGAAATATTGCCATAAAACCAGTTTACATTAGGCTGTTAATGGTGGAGTGACTGCTGAGTCGACAGAAGTATGTACACATTGCAATGTCAGAACTTTTAATTGATCCATCAGAATGCCACAGAAGATTTTCCAGAATGATACCAGAGGTGAGGGACTTACAGTTCTGTGGAGAGACAAGAGAGGCTGGGATTACTCTCCTTAGACCAGGGAAGGATATGGGGAGATTTATTAGTGGCGTTTAAAACTCGGAGAGGTTTTGATAAGAGTAGACAGGGAGAAACTGTTTTCCTCTCACGGGAGGGTCGGTAACTTTTTTTGGAGGGATTATTATTAGGCGTGCGTGTGGAGTACGGAAACTTGCCCAAGGTTTCGCCCTGACCTTCCTGGATACGAACGCAATTGTTTAAGATAATTGGCAACCAGAGGGGAGACAAGCAGAAATGGTTTTAACCTGAAAGTTCAGCGCCTTGGGATGTCCACCCGACGTGAAAGACGCTCTATGGATGTACTTTTGTTGTTGTTGCTCTGGTCTGGAAAGCATTACCTGAAAAGGGTAGTGGAAGCAGAATCGATAGGCGCTTTCAAAAGAGATTTAGATTGGTACTTAAAAAAGCAAAAATTTGAGGGGAGAGCTGGGGAGTAGAGCTAGTTGGTGAAGCTCTTTCAAAGCGCCGGCACAGGCAAGATGAGCCGAATGGCCTCCTTCTGTGCTGTAAAATGTTGCAATTCTAAGGCCAAGAATCTCCAAAATAAAATTGGTCATTCACTTGATCCAAACTTCTTGAAGGAAGTTTCAAGATCTGCAATATTCACGCAGTGTTTGATAATCTGAGCCAAGACCCTAAATTGGACAACCCAACCCAACCCAAGCCCATGTAAGGTAGGGGAGGGAGTGGGGAGCAATGTTGCTGAGGTTCCTGCCACTGGCCCTCCCACAGTGCCCTCTACTGGTTGTGTCCATGTACAGCAGCCAAGAGGGCAGAAGTCAGAGCCTCAATGTGACACTTCCCACCACTCAAGTTGACCACCATGTTCTGAGTGTGGGGCTTACGGTTAACCGTGAATATTAAATCGTTGGCGAATGGTAGATTAGCACACTCACATCCCTCTCCATTGTTTTCCACCTCTGCTAAGGGAAACTGTATATCATGAACTCATCTAGAATCTCCTGTTCCTAAACAGGATAACCTTGTTACAGTGACCCCATCTTAAAATTACTTCTAGTGGTAAAAGTAGGCGTTCGAACTTCGCCTACTTAACACTGATTAATTAACACTGAAAGTAACATCCACTGGGCTGGAGGGGTGGGGGGAGGGGGGGGGGGCGGGGATTTGAGCACAAGTGTCGATTGAAAATATTCTAAAAGCTTCAAATTTTAGGGCCACAACATTCTGCTTATCAGCCTTCAACACATGTACAGCCGCAGCAGTCACTAGCAAAACACATGTCGCACGCCAAGTCGTGCATTTTTATGGGCAACCAAAAAAATGCGGAAGGGCAAATGTCGGGGCTCAAAGTAAACATGAAACTAAACATTGGGGATGGGCAGAATTTCATTATTGGCAAGGCTTCAGGGTGATAAACTTGTTTGGATCTGGAAATGCATGGCCTGAAAGGACGGTGGAAGCAGATTCGATGACGACTTTCGACTGAGAAGTGGATAATAATGGCGCAGGTCCATTGACTTTAATAATAGTAATAATTTGCGCATTGGACATAGCGCTTTTCACAGCTTATCGACGTCTCAAAGCGCTTCACGGAACATACTGTAAAGTGAATTGACTGTATATTTGTAGGCGGAAGCCAATTGCGCACAGCAGCGTCCCCCACAAACAGACGTAGATTGAACTGACCAATTTTATTATTGTGTGTCTTTTTTGGAGGGATTATTATTCGGCGTTATTATTATTATTTTTATTATTAGGATAGATATTTGTGGGGGACAAATTCACATGGCTTTAGGGAGAGTGGGATTAAGTTGGACACCTCTTTCAAAGAGTTGGCACAGACACGATGGGCCGAATGGCCTCCTTCTGTGTTGCACAATTCTATGATTCTGTAAGAAGTCTACAATAATAGGATTTTTCTTTACAAATGGTTAAATTTACATTAGTAAGATCTAATACACTAAACACGTAACATATACCTTAGTATATGGTAAGTGCCATACAGATTCAGTGGTATTACATAATCCTACTTATTCAACCTTCCCCCAACTGTATCGTTTCCACACTCAGTTTCCCCGTTTACTTGTATTTCAGCAAACACATACAATTAGGGGTTTTAGCGTTAAACAATAACAGTGTCGTTCTCTATTTGTAGCACTTTGAAAAGGTTGAACAGGTAAGAAGATTGTTTCACCCCCCCTCACCCCCACCCCTACCCCAGGCAAGATTCTTGCAACACAAACTGTCAGAACAACAACTATTCCTCAGAAAAGTCGACAACTCACTGAAACATTTTTGCTTAAAAATGCAGCCATCTATCACTCCCCAAAAATATACCTACAGTACGGTCAATTCACTTTACACTATATTCTGTAAAGCGCCTTGAGACATCTCGAAGATGTGATGAGGCGCTGTATCGACTATAAGGATTATAAAGGGAATAATCCAGACACATTTCTCTGATCGTACTGTGAAGTACTGTCCTGTATGCATTAAGTGAGCTACCTAGATAAGATACGAGTAGTTTGTTGAAAACAGAAACCTAACACAGAGAGGCTGTAGAGTTCCGGATGGCCTGCAGGGAGGACCTGGAATATCCCTGTGACCAGTTTCCACTCGCCCGAAAGATTAGGACCATCGGGGTTGAGAGATCCTATTTCTTTATTGCAATCTGCCGGGCCTGATGCGTTCTAAAAAATGGGCCCACCCAGTTTTGTTTCACAAAGATGCCGGATGATGAGAATTAATCACAGAGCCACACCTTGAACGGGCAGAACGCAACAATGCAATGCGTGAATCATGCTTTTAAGACAAACGAGTTGGGAAGAGGCATATATACACCTTTTATTTTTGGTGTGTGTGTGGGGGGGGCGGGAGGGAGGGGGGGAGAGGAGGAGATGCAAAGATATCAGATATAACACTTTAACGCAACCTCCCTTTCACCGTAAAGTTCCGCAGGTTTGTTCCACACACACTCAGGCATGCGTGCGTTCGGGAGATAAGAAATCAGCAACATGCAGCGATCGATGGACCATTTTGTAGTGGTTATATTGTATACGCAGAGAAAAACATGAAACGCCACTATTTACGTCTCATTCCAGGAACAAATTGAATTCCAAATCGGATTGAGAAAATGCAGCAAACGCACATTTATTGCAATTTTTTTTTTTTAAATTACAAAATAAGGATCTTTTCTGACAAAAGCCCCCAACGAGTCAGAACAATACCGGGGAATGTTTGGCGATCGAGATTTTTCCATCAGAAACGTTTTGACGGGCAAACAGCAGGCCGGAGCCAGCCGAGCGGAAGCAGTGGGAGATTATGTACAGTATTCTCTCGGTTGCTAATGGCCCAGGAACTAACCTCCACTCCCAAGAAACCGCTGATGTCAGATTCACTGTCGATCAGATGAGGCTTTCCTCCTCATTATTTGTTCAGCAGAAACATTCCCGACTGAGATGTCTCCCGAACAGACTTTAAACCAACCATAAGGCAGTGTACAATGGCTGAAATTCATTAACGTTTCTGCACACATTGAAAACAGGTGCCTCCCTCCACCCCACCACCCCCACCCCCCCCCACAATCCCCAACCACCCTCCCAAATGTAACTCCCGCCAGTGACTGCAGATTAAGGAAAATTAATTTTGGCTGAAAAAAATACTTCCAACGTACTTAAATCTTTAATTAAACCTGTTCATGTGGACTGCCCGCAACTGCCTTGATTTTTTTTTACAATAAAAGTTTCTAGTGAAAGAGAGAGCAAGAGAGAGAGAGGGAGAGGGCGTCTTTCACGCGAGACAGCGTCTTGGAAAGCCTGAACAGGTAATTAAGGCTTGCGAGTCAAACGCAAAGCAATTCATGTAATTCTGATCTTCCTGTCTCCTGCAAAACGCAGACTTGCTTTCATTCTCACCCTATATGTTCTCTAAACAAATACCACTCACACGTACTCAGATTTTAAGTACTTTGTTTTGTCTGAATGCTCAGTTGATCCATGGGATTAACCAGTAATCATGCAGTAGCTGCAGTTTCTATTATAAAACTTCTTGCATCAATACCGTATATCGGTCATTTGTTGACTGTCCAGATTTTTTTTTCAAAATCGCTTTAGTTAACACAATTTTGAAGTGATATCTTAAACAAGTCCCGAGAACGTCCTTAAGTGAATCACACACTGATTCAGTGTGATTATTATTATAATTATTATTTTAATCCTTGCATTCGATGGCAGTGCTTTTCACGTCTTCTAGACGTCTCAAAGCGCTTCACAGGATAGACTGTAAAGTGACTTGACTATATATATGTGGGCGAAACGCAGCAGCCAATTGCGCACAGCAGCGTCCCCACGAACAGTCGTGGATTGAAATGACCAATTTATCTTTTTTGAGAGAGATTTTTTGGGGGGAGGAGGACCCCACAGACTGTGTATAGTGTGAGCAAATGGGTGGAGATGGCTTGGAGAGTGAGAGGGAGGAGATTATCGGCGGTACACAGTGGTACACAGAATTTAATTTTGGTGATCAAAATTTGCTCAGTGATCTCCACATGACCCACTTATTAATTCGGTTACCGTGGGTCATTCCAGGGGTCCAAAAAACATTTTTTGTGCAGAAAAAAAAAGGCTTAACAACCTTGGTTTCAAGAACTGGTTTCGCAAGATATCCCAATTCTGCCAGCGCAATAAATAAATAGTGTGGTATCCAATCCTTAAGCCATTTGCCCGAGCATATGCCCAGTATTTGATGAATGTCGTGGGCAAAAAACAGATGCAGATCTATTTATTTAAAGTTACAGTCGCCCTTTATTGCAATATTTATACCAGAAAAGATACACGTGCAAAGTTCCTCCACAGTAACTGTTAAGAAACAGTAACTGTGTCAAAAAAAAGAGACAGAAAGAGTCGAGAAAATATAAGTGTCACAGAGAGAGAGAGAGAGCGAGAGAGTAGTGTTAGTATTATTTTGGTCATTCTTACTCATAAGAATTTCTACGTCTGGAATGGAAGGCGCACTCTCTCTCTCTCGCTCTCTCTCCCTCTCCCCCAGTTAAAAGTTGGTCAACTGAGGGATTGGAGCCCTCACTCGGAGGGGCAGCAGGTACCAGGACCTCTCTGTACAGTAGCGCAGTTACTACAAGACTTTCATCCTTCTGCCCGCAAAGTCGAACACACTATTGAGCAATGGACCCACCAGTTCAAAGGGCTCAGTGTATCAGCTGTTTACCTCTCTTCACTGGTTACCAAGCCCTGAATATACTGTACATACGTGTTCACAAACCACCGACACCTGGCAACGCATTCAGCAGCTGTCGCCCCCGTATCTCATAAAAATGCAACAGATACTGGGACTGACCAATATCGCAATCTGCAGTCAGATGACGCAACAAACAGCGAGCGCAGTGGAGTCCTGTTAAAGTAATAAGAATACTAATAATAATCCTTACATTTATACAGCGCTTTCCACGTCTTACGACGTCCCAAAGTCGCAAAGCGTTTAAAAGTGGTTCAACAGCACTCGCCCCGCGAGAGAGAGAGAGACAGACCTGGGGTTAGATTCCAGGCAAGGACAGGGCGAAACCTGCAGGTCAGGTATTCCTACTCCGCACGCCCTCAAAAAAATTGTCCATTTTCAATCCACAACTGTTCGTGAGGGGGGGGTGGGGGGGGGGGGGGAACGCCGTTGCGCACAATTGGCTGCCACGTTTCGCCCACACAAATATACAGTCGATTCACTTGACGGTATATTCTGCGGAGCGCTTTTGAGACGTCTAGAAGACGTGAAAAACTATACATCAAACGCAAGGATTATTGTTATTATTATTATTACGCTTAAACACGGTGATGGGTTTCTCCAAGAGTCAGACTGATACAATCTGCCTCTGAGCGTATTCCATCCCATCCATCGATCCACATGAGGCTGCAATTTGCAGAGAGGAAAATGGAACAACAACAACATTAGTACAGCGCCTATCACGTTGGGAGGACGTCCCAAGTCACTGGACAATTTCGGATGCGAGCTGGGGGCCAGGGTGGGAGGGTGACCAAAGGCACGGTCGAAGAGGAGTTTCTTGAGTCGGATTATTGAGAGGGAGGGGGCAAGCGAGCAACTGCGGGATCCAGAGATTGGGGGCTGAGTGGTTGAAGGCCTGGCCGCCCCCCCCCCCCCCCCCCCCCCTCCCCTCACCCACCTCACCAGCCAATGGCATGGCTGGTGAAGCGGGGGAGGTGAAGCAGGCCAGAGCTCGCTGAGCGGAGGAGGCGGGGCGGGCTGATAGAACAAATCTAGTTGGTTTTAGTTTCTATTCAACGTAATGTTTTTCTCATGGGGAGGTATTTGGCAGATAGCGGTGACAACCCAAATGACTCAATCCCATAATTTGCTGCATTAAGTAAATAATTAATGAAGTGAATACATAAGCTATGT
This sequence comes from Hydrolagus colliei, assembly GCA_035084275.1. Lineage (NCBI taxonomy): Eukaryota > Metazoa > Chordata > Chondrichthyes > Chimaeriformes > Chimaeridae > Hydrolagus > Hydrolagus colliei. The sequence goes on along the minus strand of CM068763.1, from coordinate 10,980,551 downwards.
GTTTTTTTTTTATAAATGGTATCAATTTGTGTTGAAAAGGGCTAAAAGTGCTTCACACTGATTACTGCTATGTGTAGGAAGAAACATTTTGCAGGAAAAATATGGGTCTATATGGTTTCATTTCCAAGTGTTGCACGATTGGTTGCATGTGTACATGTGTGAGGATTATTGATCTATCACTGCCAACTGCTCAAACAGCTGAGATTTGGCTAGATTTTTTTTTAAAAACAGGAACCTCACTGTGGGTCAAAGGCAGTTCCCAAGGCAACTGTTAGAACTTAATAGTCATGTACACATTCCCCAAATATTTATTTGAAAACGACAAAAACAGGTGCCAAAGAGCTCCGAACATCCAGGAGAGACATCCAGCTAGCGGCTGCCGAGCTCAGTTGGTAGGACTGTGGTCTCTGAGTCAGAAGGCTGGGGGTGGGGAGTGTACGAGAGGGCACTACTTGGCACAGTCCTTCGGCTGAACAATTAAATTGAGATGCTGTCCGGGTTTGCTCCGGCCCGATAGATATTCAAGATCTCGTGATTGCGTCTCCAAAGAATGAGTTTTGTCTCGCGTCTTAATAATAATAATAATAATAATAATCCTGGCGCCTTATCATGCCTTGTCTTCGAGACGTCTCAAAGAGCTTCAGAGAGTAAATTGAATTGACTGTATGTTTGGAGGCGAAACGTGGCAGCCAATTGCGCACAGTAGTGTTCCCACAAACAGTTGTAAAATTGAAAATGACCAATTTTATTATTGTGTTTATTAGGCGTTTGGAATAAGGAAACTTGCCCAAGGTTTCATCCGGCTTGCAATTGAACCCAGGTCTCTCGCTTCTAAAGCAAGTGCTCTCAATCACTGAGCTACAAGACTCCCAACAGCTAGAGGCCTTACCTAACAATCCCGCGATAAAATTAGTCATCCACTTTATGGCTATTTAATAAAAAATCTTCGCTATTTGTGGAACAATAATATGTACAAGACTAGCTGTGGTGAATTACCTACGAGATTCACTATCACTACACTGCATGGGAAATCGGGTGAAGAGTTTGGAGAGATCTTCCTGACCTGAAAGGTAACGATATCAAAAGCAGAGATCAACATTGGCCTGATTCGCACTTGAGGATTTCAAAAGCTGTTTGAGGTACGATGATGTCAGCGCCTTGGGACGTCCCCCCCGACGTGAAAGGCGCTCTATAAATGTCATTTTGTTGTTGTTGTTGTCCTGCATACGCATTGCCAGCTTGCCATATCAACTCAATAAATTGTTTCTTTAAATTTTTTGGGGGGAAAAAAAACACATCCGTCTTTGACAACTGTCAACTCTTTTTTTTTTAAATCTTCAAGTGATAAAATATATTTTCATAAGATACCCGTTTTCTGATTTTATACACATTTTTAGTGACCGCTACCAGCTAGTATTGGTTATTGGAAAGCAAAGCCTTATTTCCAACTTGCGTCTTGTTGCAAGTTGACGGTTCTTCACAGTGTGAACAGAACTTTAAAGATATATATATCTCCCCTCACCAAGCTATGGTGTTTGTGTCTTATATCACAAACAGTACAGATTTATGCAGCTCCCCTCAAGCATTAGTGGCATTCCATTTCTCACAGACCTGTGCATGACTAAACAGTAAATGTCAACGGCTGTAACTCAGAAATGGTATAAATTTCACGTTGTACATTTTTTTTGGGGGGCTAAACCATAAATTTAAGGCAAACTCTCAGCCCATAGACGCAGTCGTTTCCACTTTCTAACATTGCGAATAGGAACTTCATTTCTCCCACGAAACAGACACTCAAATTCACTTTGTGTGCAGCATGTTGTGCGAAGCTCATTGAGACGTCTCAAAGATGCGATGAGGCACTATATCAAATGCAAGGATTATTATATTATATATATAAAATCTTTGCATTTGATACAGCGCTTTTCACGTCTTCTCGACGTCTCAAAGCGCTTCACAGTGAATTAATTGACTGTTTATTTGTGGGAGAAACGCGGCAGCCAATCGCGCACAGCAGTGTCCAACAAACAGTCATAGATTGAAATGACCAATTTATTTATGTGTTTTTTTAGGTGTGTGGAGTAATTAACTTGCCCAAAGGTTTCACCCTGTCTGGAATCGCACCCGGGTCTCTCGCTTGTAAGGCGAGTGCTCTAACCACTGACAGGACTCCACAATAATAACATTCGAACTTTCAAAGGACATCAGGCAGAGGTTACATCACTGGAATCGTGGAATATTTTAATATCCGAAACGATTGCCCCATATTTTAGCGAATGGAACATCTCAGTTTCCAAACTCAGGCTTCGTTTTGTAAAAAAAAATGTAACCGATAAGGAAATTCAAAATGTTGTAAAAATAGACACTTTTTTTTCGCAGCTCGCAAACGAAATATTCAACTCAAATCTTTCGCATTGCTCGAAGATAAAGTCATTTATTAGTTGCATTTTGCCCGTGGGCTTACTCTGAGCTCCACAAATTCCCAGTGCCACAGTTGGTTCCTGGACAATATATAATTGAACAGCTGATTCTGCAAATCAACTCAAATCCAGACCTCTTGGCTTCCCATGTACGATCCGAGCAGTTGTACAGCACATTCCACATACATTTGGGCATGCCTGGATTCCAGATAGATGCCTGTCTATGTTGCACAAAATTCTTTTCAATTAAAATAAAAACTTATTACTGAATTTTTTTTTGTGTGGATATTTTAGAGACATCAAAAAAAAATCGGTCACTTCAATCCACGACTGCTTGTGGGTCATTGCTGCAATCGGCTGCCGCGTTTCGCCCACGAATGCACAATATACTCTTGTGAGCACGACTTATTAAAGTCAAGAGTGCAATGAGAAAGTGCTGAAATGAATAATAATCCTTGCATTCGATATAGCGCCTAACCACGCCCATCGAGACATCTTCGCTGTAAAGCGAATTGACTGCGGATTAAATGAAGCTTTTGTTACCAATGCCCCATTTCTAGTGAGTATAGCTGGGATCACAATCAACAGACTCAGACATAATCTAGTGAGTCAGACGCAGTATTACCTGCCAACTGAACTGTGCTGACACAGAAACCCAGTTACCAACTGTGCTATCAGAAGGCTGAGGTCAACAGTCCTTTGCGCGCGCACACACATACTCGCGCATGCACACACACGCGAAAAAACCCCTAAAACAACTCGTGTAATCTAATTCCTTTAAAACGTTTGCAGTCGTTATAAATCTTTTCTGCAGAATGTAAAACACAAGGAGATTATTATAGGGCACGAGGAAACTGAAACCATATTTGTAGATCTTTGCTCCAGATCAACAACTTTGCTCGTACTTTAGTCAATACGCAAACAGAATATTCAAGAGGCCATGATTCCTCTGGTTTCTTATTCACTAAAATTATAATCTGTTGACAGAACAGCCTTGCTCAGTATCAACAGTTTGCATACAGTCATTGATTGATTAATAATAATAATACTCATTTGAGACAGCGTTTCCTCATCGGGTCACGGAGATGTCTCAAAACGCTCCTCAAAATGTACTGTAAAAATGGAGTGACTGTATTTTGTGGGCAAAATACTGGAGTCAGTTGTGCACAGCAGCGTCCCACAAACAGTCAACTGCAAGGTGTAAAAATAGATCGCAAGCCTTCGGTTGGCTTCCCAGCATCAATCACGGTACTGTTTTGTCCTACATAATCCATATTTTGACAATCCCACTTGCTTCCCCCTCCTCCCTTTTGTGTTTTGACTCCTTGAAAGAATGAACCATCTGCACATCAGTAATGGGGCAGCCAACAACAACAACAAAATTACACTTGTACAGCGGGGTGGGGGGGGGGGGGGGTCGGGGGTGTTGGGGTCTCCCCGAGGAAGGGGATCCACCCTGCTGAGCGGAGGAAGAGGGCGGGCAATTTGGTAAGTGGATAGGAGGGCAGTGGTAATGTCTCTCTCCCTCCGAGGCAGATGGTGGTGGGTTAAAGCTGCATTTAGCGGACATGGTCATCACACAGTCTAAGCTGATGCCCCAACGGTGCGTTGGATTGTCGGACAGTCAGTGCTGTCCTTCGGGCGAGACATTAAACTGTGGTCGTGTCTGCCTGTTCGGGTGGACCTTAAAGATCCTGTGGCACTGATAGAAAAGGGAGAAGGGAATTCAACCCAGTGTCCAGGCCAACAATGTCCCCCATCCCCCTCCTCCACCCCCCACAAATAAAGTTAGTCACTCACTACACGGTTGTTTGTGGGACAACGCTATGGGTCACTGACTGCCCACAAAATACACAGTCAATCCACGTTACAGTATATCCTGTGAAGCACTTTAAGACTCCTCGACAATGGTTTAAGGGTTGGTCAAATTGATTCTTAGATCTTTGAGCGGGAGGCCTTTCGTTGTGGCTTCTTCTCTTTGGAAAATGTGTCAGCTGCAATAGCCATTGCCCAATTATTATTTTTTTTGAAAATTCTGTACGTCAGCACAAAGTTGATAGGTGTGGCGAACAGCGAGTTCATTAAATTACTCGTAAGTGGTTAACTAACACTGGACTTGTAAAGTCAGATCTCAGATCGCAATTGCCTCGAGCCGTCGATTAAAGGGCCGTTTTAACAATATGTTCATCGGCCACCTGCACAAAACGGGAACTTCTGAGTTTCAAAAAGGAGGAAATTAGATTTGTATCTTGTTAGGACAGAGAGGTTGGGTGGGGGGGGGAGGTGAAAAAATAATCAACACAAATTGTGCGTTCTCCTCTGTTGCTCGCAGGTTTAGTTAAGCCAGTTCCTCATTCACAGAATAAAGAGCGATCGCAATACAAGGCTTTAATTTATTCCGCACCAGAAGCAAAAATTCCCCCTTTCTGTAAATGATTGTGTGAATAATTAAAAATGGAAATGAATTCTAGGCATGCTATCTTTGCTCAAAGTATTGCTCTTGTGCTAGGAGGTGGGGGGGGGGGGGGGGGGGCGGGGGTGAGGGTTGTGGGGTGGGGGGGGAATCCAATTTCTGCAGCGTTAAGAGCTCTCAAGCAAGTTGGTATCTGATGAATGATTAATCTCAGTTTCCCTGACCAGGAAGGGAAAATTCAGTTAAGAATTCACACACATGTATACACACACACACACACACACAAATGTTATTCAATGACCTCTGCTGGATAGTGCAGCTGCGTTGAAGAAAGACTGTGGTTGGAATAATCCCACAATCGAATGATCTGCTGACATTGACATTCTAGGCTCGAGAGTAGCTACTTGAGCAAGATTCTGAAAGGCCGATGGCCAACAGTGTCCCAAGAGTGAGTCAGCACCTTCGGAGGCAAGAGAGGTCGGTGAATTCTTCCCCAAGTACAGTATTAATAATAATCATAATAATACAATAACAAAATAATAATCCTTATTGGGCCTTCGAGACGTCTCAAAGCACTTGACAAGGATGTAAGCTCATGCATGAGTGAGACTTGTGTTTCGAATCCAGGCAGGTCAGGGCGAAACCTTGGGCAAGTTTCCTTACTCCACACACACATACAGGCCTAATAATAAGGCATCCCCCCAAAAAACACAATAATAAAATTGGTCATTCCAATCCACGACTGTTTGTGTGGGACGCTGCTGTGCGCAATTGGCTGCCGCGTTTCACCCACAAAAATACAGTCAATTCACTTTACAGTATAATCGGTGAAGCTCTTTTGAGACGTCTCGAAGAGCGTGAAAAGCGCTATATCAAATGCAAGGATTATTAGTATTATTACCGGTATGTTGTCAAAATGGCTTTTGACGCGGTCTAAAAATAAAAGCAACAACAAAATCTAAAGCCTACAGGAAATGTGGTTACAGGCGAGAAAATCCCACAAGCCACTTAACCAGAGCAGAGAGATTTTTTTCAAATAAAGACATTTCTATATCTCTTTTATAAGCCTCATAAAAATCATCGAAACGTTCAGGGGGAAACGTTCAGGATCTCTAGGAATTCAACTCTGGACTTCCTGCTTCAAACTAGGTGTTTAATCACCTGTCATTAACGGAATTAGGTCAAAGACAGGAAGTGAAACCTTAAGAATATATTTCACCCCCCAAAATACAGTCAATTCAGTTTACAGTATATTCTGTGAAGCTTTGAGACGTCCTGAACAACAACAACAACAATTTACATTTATAGAGCGCCTTTCATGTCGGGAGGACGTCCCAAGGCGCTGAACAGGAGGCGTGTGACCCGAGCTGGGAGGGGAGTGTTTGGGAAGGGGTGAAACACGAAGGGGAGGTAAAAGAGTTCGGGGTGGAACAAAAGGCACGATCGAAGAGGAAAGTCTTCAAACCGGCCTTGAAAGAGGAAAGGGAAGAGACGAAACGGAGGGATTGAGGGATGGCATTCCATAAGGTTGGAGCGGAGAAACTGAAGGCCCGGCCTCCGATGGTGGGGGGGTTCGGGCGGGGGGCTTGGAGCAGGCCAAGTCCTGTTGAACGGAGGGTCCGGGTGGGCGTGTAGGGGGAGAGTAGATCGGTTAAGTAGAAGGCGTGATTAGGCGCTGCAACTGTAAATTGAAATGGATAATTCTGTAATATCAGGTTTTAAACTTTCAGAATACACATTTGGCTTTGCCAATAAGAATCTACGAATATTCTTAACCATTTCTAACTACTTGTAGGCGTTCGTCCGCAAAGTGTACAGACACAACACTACGCTTTGAGAAGTCCTCTCGACCTGAAAAGTGCGTCACATCAAATGCAAGGATTATTACAATGTTTGCGATTGAATAATAGATATCAAACCATCAAGCCTTCATCAAACTAATGACACGAGAAAGATTCCAGATTCCTTAGTAAATCACAGCAGAACAGTGAAGTCTGAATTAAAGGCATTCTCGCCAATTCCACCTCAAAGGAACAAATCTAATCTTTTTCCTGGCACACACACGCACCACCACCACCTGACCTAATTTCCTTGACAATCCAGGTGTGATGCCAATTTTTTTTTTCTTTTGAAGTTCGGGAACTTAAGAAACAAAATCTCACTTGATTCATCGAGACAGCCTCGAGGGGAGATTCCCATGGCTCTCTTTATTGTTTTTTTCAAAAAAAAAAACGCCACACACACCATAAAAACTGCGTGTCGAACCCACCTGCGATGTGACCACCGTTTGCAAGAATTCCGGGCGTTCGGACGGGATAAGGAGAACAATAGAAAGTGGTGTCGAAACGAAAGGCAAGATTATGACCTAACGCGGAGAGTGGATGAGTTATGACAGGTCTGGGTGAGTGAGTGAGTGTGTGCAATTATTGCGCTTGACAAATCCCGATGGCATGTGATACAAAAAATCAGCTGAAAACCGATGACCTAACAGGAACTCGATTGGCCCCATCCCAAAACCTACTGACAAACCTCTTAAATCAGCATTTGCGAGTTTCACAGCAGCACCTCTCAACATCTGCCTTTCGCCTCATCAACGCCGTCAATCTAACAAATGCTTGCTTCCTTGCTTCCAAGAAAGGCAAATCAAAGGCACAAGTTAATACCTGATGCAGTGTAATAATAATAATAAATATAACTGCATTTGATATAGCGCGTTTCAGATGCTATCGACGCCTCAAAGCGCTTCACGGAATATACTGTAGAATGAATTGACTGTGTATTTGTGTGCAAAACAAATGTGGCAGCCAATCGCGCACAGCAGCGTCCCCCACAAACAGTCATGGATTGAAAATGACCCAATTTGATTATTGTGGTTTCTTTGGGGGAGGGATTATTATTAGGTGTATGGGTGGACGAAGGAAACTTGCCCAAGGTTTCGCCCTGACCTGCCTGGATTCGAACGCAGGTCTTGCGCATGTAAGGCGAGTGCTCTAACCACTGAGCCACAGGAGCTCCACGAAATGCTTACTTCCAAGAAAAACGCAAGTTAATACGTACAAGTTAATACCTGACTCAGTGTATTACAGACAACACACAGATCCCATTGTAAAGGACTGGAATAATAATCCAAATGTCCTTGAGGGTATCATTCCCCACCACCACCACCACCACCACCACTTCCTTTACTTTACGAAATGCAAGGATTATTACTTGTCCAGACCTGCTCAACAAGCAGAGCCACAATGGACCAAACCCACCTAACATAATGAGTCTTACGCTACTTATACCACATCTAGAACGCGTGGCCGCTGAGCAGACTTCAATACACATTTCAATTCGAATCAGCGAAACGCGCAGGCGTTTAAGACGCGAACCTCACTTGTCCAGCACACAACGACGACGACAAGGTTGTACAGTAAACTTGCGCATAAAGAGCTGGGTCCTCAGCAAAGTCTAAAAGCATAGTGTTTTTTTATTTAAAGAGTGCGCGGCATCCCATTTATGGCTGCAATCATCCAACAAGAATTTCACAAAACTGTGGCGCATTCCCACCACTGCGTTGGGAGTGTTGTCATCTCAGACTTGACAGGAATGCCGTGCTATATAAAGCTGTTTACCCGGCTGCCAAAGAGGGGCAAATTCCGATATCTCGACTCTTTTTGAACCGGTTGTCGCTGCCGTTTGGACTAAACCTTTGTGAAGGATGGTCTGCTGTTCGCCTCAAGCCTTTCGTCTTTCCGATCGGTCCCTGCGTACACTGTAGGTATTCAAGTTATGTCATTTGGGACATCAGAAATAAGAAGACTTAATAAGGCAATATTCTTGTTACCCAGCCCATCATAATGAGCCATTGTGGATAAAGGGATTAAGGGATCTGGGGGTAAGGCGGGGGGCAGGTGGGGTTAGTTTAGAAGATCAGCCGTGATCTTATTGAATGGCGCGGCAGGCTCAAGGGCTGAACAGCCTACTCCTGCTCCTAATTCTTATGTATGTTCTTTCGCAGGATTAAGCGAGGTCTCGCTTCATTTGTATCAGCTTCATTCGTAAACGTGTCAAACACGAAGAGTGCTTTTGTTTTATTGTGTAACAACAAAAACAAAATGACTCTTGTGTAGCGCCTTTCACGTGAGGTCTATTGTATCAAATGCAAGGATTATTAATACATATTATTATTTGTAGAATGAACTGGTAAGAAACAGAGACTCGAGATATCTCCCCCCCTCACCCCCCACTCCTCAACCACGTCCTTCCAGACTGAGGATAACGGCATCGCCAATCTCAACGGCAAAGGGCGGACAACAAGGGTTTAAAACCGGAAGGCTCAGTACCACACAGTGACATACAGCCCAGTTGTATTAAGACACACGGCAGCCAATACTACTCTTAAAACAGTCAGCTCATGCTGGTCGTGATGGCAAGATAAGTGAGATATGGAGGCTGTTCCAAAGAGCTGCGAAGCAGCAAATGTCCCAGTAGTTTCCCTCCAAAGGAAAAGGATAAGATTCAGGGATCTGTAGGCCAGCGAGCCTCACGGTAACAATAAAACAACATAAAACAAAAATTTGCATTAATATTGCACTCTTCACATGAAGGGGCTGAGTTAGTTTTATAAATATGTCATGTATATGAGTTTCGCCCACAAATATATTGTACACTCAATTTAGTTTACAGTATATTCCGTGAAGTGCTTTCAGGCGTCTAGAAGAAGCGAAAACCACTATATACAATACATATATATATATCAAATGGAAGGATTATTATTATACAATTAGGGACTGAGTTAGTTGCAGGGAAAACTACTTGAGCTCAAAAGGAGGTAGAAATGAGAGATGGCCTCCCATTGTCCTGTCCAGATAAACTAGGTCATGTTCTTCCAGCCTCTCGCTGCACACAAACTGGTCCCATTCGCCCACAAAATACGCAGCCAACAAACACACCTTACGGCACATCCCGCAGAAGTCCTTTTCGAGACATCCTCTCGATGTGAAAGGCGCTCGATCCAAATGTGACGCGAATTACTTGAAGACAATGGTTGTTATTATTGCATTGTAATTCCAAGAAAGATCATTTAAAAATGATGCAAACGCACAGCGGGGGGGGGGGGGGAGAATCGTGGGGGAATCCATCAGAAACCCAAACAAACTACGCAACATTATTTTCACAATCACGGGACACACAATTCATTTAAAAAGTAGAAGTAATAATAAGAATAATCCTTGCATTTGATATAGCGCTTTTCACTTTTCTTCTAGACTGTGTCTCAAAGCGCTCCACAGAATGCACTCTAAAAGTGAGTTGGCTGTGTACATTTGTGGGCGAAACGCGGCAGCCAATTGCGCACAGCAGCGTTCCCCCCCCCCCCCCCCCCCCCCCCACACACACACACAAACAGTCGTGGATTGAAATGACCCAACCGTGTTATTTTTGTTGAGGGATTATTATTACGTGTGAGGAGTAAGTAGCGCCCCCCCCCGCCACCCCCGCCACCCATTTATTATATAAAATACTCAACCCCCCCCCCCCCCTTCAACTGCTTCAAAAGCAATCAGTGGAGCTGGAGGAGCCTAGGGGAGATGGGTAGGGCTGAGCCAGGAATAAGTTATGCATTAGGAACTTGTGGGTGACAGATCATTGCTGGGTGTGGCTGCTGGTGAAGCCAGACAGGGGTAGGGCTGGGTTTCGAGCCAGTGACTGGAGTTGGGGAGTCGGGACACTTTGTTCTGCTCAGTTCTGACGCTGCTGTCTCCCTGCCTCGCCCCACTCTCCCCTCCCCTCACCTCCCCAACCCTGCAATCATTGCACTGCACTCAGCAGATTTATAGTCAAATTCAGACAGGTGATCGGTTGTCAGTTGTCTCTAATAATAATAATTATAAAAACAACAATAATCCTCGCATCTGATGTAGCACTCTTATCGTCTTCTAGACTGTGTCTCAAAGCGCTTCACAGAATATACTGTCAAGTGAATTGACTGTATATATTTGTGGGCGAAACGCGGCAGCCGATTGCGCACAGCAGCGTCCCCCCCCACACAAACAGCCGTGGATTGAAATGACCAATTTTATTATCGAGTTGTGTTTTTTTGGGGGAGGGATTATTATGTATGTGTGTATGTGTGTGTGTGTGTGTGTGTGTGTGTGTGTGTGTTTGTGTGAAGTAAGGAAACTTGCACAAGGTTTCGCCCTGACCTGGCTGGATTCGAAACACAGGTCTCACGCTTGTAAAGCGAGCGAATGCTCTAACCACTGAGCCACAGGAGCTCCGCAAATGAATCTCACTATCCGCTCTGATATTCAAATGACAGGGGCCTGTTTCACCTCGGGTTTCGCCCACAAAATACACAGTCACTTCACTTTTTTTTTGTTACAACACATTCCGTGCAGCGCTCCGAGACGTCTTGCTGGCGTGATAAGGCGCGACATCAAATGCAAGCGTTATTATTCATGGGACGATGAAGAGCGCCACAGAGAATGGAGAACTTCCATTGCCTGACATGTTTACTTCAGTCCCAGAGAGCTCCCTCTGCAGAGTCTCGTAGCTCAGTGGTTAGAGCAGTCGCCTGGCAAGCGAGAGGCCTGTGTTCGAATCCAGGCGGGTCCAGACGTGAGAAGCGCTATGTCAAATGCAAGGAGTATTATTATTATTATTATTATTATTAAACTGTTGCAGAATCATTTTTGCTGTCGAGTTGTGTACAGTAGTGATAACTCCAGTCTACCGGAATACAGTACAACAGAGAAGCCTTTCACTGTCATATCGTGTTTTCTCAGTATATCTAGTTTCATCAGAAGCCACTGATTAAATGTTGCTAAACGAAATGTCACTGTCTAACTCTATAACCCGTTCGTACCTTTCAGACCGAGAAACCAGCTTCAATCTCTGTGTGTTACACAGAGTGACTTCTGCCAAATACCGTACCCGGGCAAAGTCAGCACAGTGGCGAATTTCAACCTTTATTTATTTCATGTAACAATTGCAAAAGTATACAAAAGTGTCTCACTAAACTAAACAGACAAGTAAACATTCTGGTGTTATTATTCTGTCCTGTCCTACACCTAAATCAAAACTATGCCACTGTTATACAGAAGTTACTTTGTGGTGCAAAGTTAGCCATTCACACAGATCAAAAATACCCAGAGTGGATTGATACAGTGAAGCACGTGCATGCAGATATATTTATGTGTACACGGATTGTAATAAAATATTTTTGATTAAGGGGCCACACAAAAGGACTCGTAGCCGAAAAAAGTGACCCAAGTGGGTAGAGGGAAAGTGGAATGAAGGACGAGTGGGGATAAATCGGAAATCTAATAAATAATTACAATCAGAATGATCTTGTATTTGATCGCGTGCCTTACCGTGCCTGCGAGACGTCCCAAAGCGTTTCATAAAATATACTGTAAGGTGAATCGACTGTATGTTTTGCGCGTGAAATATGGGTGTCGAGATCAGTATCGTTTGGGCTGATAGTTTTATTATAGGCACTGTATGTTTGAATATATATATATATATACTATGTACGTCTAATTGTCATCATTGAAGATTATCAACACGCTACTTTATAATTATAAAAAATATTATACAAGGGCTGGCGTGACTCAGTTAGTTCCTGCTTTGACTTGTTTGTTGAGTGGGAGTGCGAACTTGCAACCACACCACAATAAGTGTCCAACCTCACCTAGGCCATCAAAGAGAAGACCATCACGCTGAAAATGGCTACTTCAACTACAGGAAGAGATATGTAATAAATAATAATAATCCTGGCATTTTGATATCGTGCGTTTCACATCTTACCTACATCTCAAAGCGCTTCACGGAATATAATGTAAAGTGAATTGATAGTATATATTTGTGGGCGAAACGCGGCAGCCAATTACGCACAGCAGCGTTCCCCCCCACCCCACCCCACAAACAGCCGTGCATTGAAATGACCGATTTATTGTTGTTTTATTTGAGAGATTATTATCAGGCGTGTGGAGTAAGGAAACTTGCCAGAGATTTAGCCCTGTATGGAATATATCTATATAATCTATATTATATATAGCCCTGTATAAATCTAATATATAGATTGGAAAATAAAAACAGCATTAAAAAAAACATATCGAACTCTTAGTCAAATCAGAGTCCATTGCGCATTGAAGAATGATTTGCATCAATGTCTATCACATTTCATTGGATAATAAGATAAGGACAGATAATAAGCTTAGATAATACGTCTGAAAATCAAACCAACCTGACCCTGGATGTCTGAAGCGAAGGGAATAGGTGTGTTGCTGTGGTTTGATTTTTCGAAAAGATCGTTTCCAAAATTGTTTCGAACTTTTCTTAAAACCAAAAATTCAATTCCGATCATGTAACAAATCAAAAATAATCCTCGCGGAATTTAATTCCGATGAGGTCACATCAGCGTTACCTTTCCCCGCTAGAGATTTACCTAAATACCACTCGACAGAACTACCTACTTCAATGAATTAGGTATCAAAGCAGATATTTTGGGGAAGAAGTAGGGATCGATCGTATCATGGTAAACATTTCAAATAGACATTTAAAAACAATGAGATTCACTTCAAAATTCGACCTCCACATTACCCATTGCAATAACATGTATTTGGGGCCTAAAAATAACTGCAGTACTATCGGTCCTTTGTTTAGTATCAAAAACCATTAAAAAAATAATGATTTGGTCACTCAATCTGCGACTGTTTGCGGGGACGCTGTTGTGCACAAACAGCAGCTGCGTTTGGCCCACAAAATATACAGTTGCTTTACAGTATATTCTGCTAAGCGCTTTTTGAGACATCTCGAAAGACCTGATAATAATAATAATAATAATCCCTGCATTGGGTATCGCGCATCTAGACGTATTCTATATTCACAGAATATACCGTGAAGCGAAGTGACTGTATATTTTGTGGGCGAAACGCGGCAGCCAATTGCGCACAGCGGCGTCCGTCCGTCCCCCCACAAACAGTCGTGGGTTGACAGGCGTTATATGAGTCACTGCGTCAAATGCAAGGATCATTATTATTATTTTTATTATTAATAATAATTTGCAGGTATTATTACTAATAACACCCCCTCCCCCACCACCCCTTTCCGAGGTTTACATAGTGTCTGGAAGTGGAGCAGGTCAGGAGATTCCAACAGAGAGGCCTGTCCTGGCCATTGTTTTCTGCTCCCAGTATTATTATTTCACAGATCAATATCTCTGGAACCAGCAAAAACCTTTCTTCTCATTCCAACGCACATCATGTTGCGACCCATAAAATTCCCAGCCCCCCTCCCCAACGCTAATGAGTAAGTTCATCTTTCATTCCAGGTCAGACAAGTGAGTCAGTGAGCTAGGAAAGGGAATGGATGTACTTATCATACTACATTTTTTTTTAACCGACCCATCTCTCTCACACACACACACAATATATATATATATGTATATATAATATTTCAGTGCTAGTAGGCTAGGTGAAGAAAAAAAGCATATTAAATTTTACATGCTGCAAACCACAGATATCTATATATATGTGTATGTGTATATATACTATATATGTATATATATTTTATAAAAACTCAACAATCTCCCTGGCGACAAGGAGTAACCTATTAAAACTATTTGCATTGCTATCTATTGCATGATATATACTGTATTTCCTTGTTGGAGGCGAAAACACACAGAAGGAGAGAGAGGGAGGGAGGGAGGGGGGGAGAGAGAGAGAGGGAGGGAGGGGGGGAGAGAGAGAGGGAGGGAGGTTTATAATGAAGGGCAGACAGGCAGGCCAGAGAGTGTTGTATTGCACCTTATCCTCTTAGTCTGCGGTTTTTGTGGGATGATTTAGGTAACGGGTGGAAGGAAACTGATCTGATTTCCTCCCAGTTGAAAAAAAAACAGTCTGATCCGATTCCAGGTTCCCATTCGACCGAGAGAATTCATGCCTCACCAGCAAATAAAAGGAATCCCAAATAAGAAATTGAGACTGAGCTCTGCAGCCCTTTGCCAGAAACACACACACACACACACACTCACACACAGTATTTATATATCCTCCCACTCATTAAAAGTCCAACTTGCAACCCAATCCATCTCCTCCCTAACAGCTGAGCCCTGACACACCTTCCCATGGACATTATGATACAATAGAAGCCATGGCTGCGTGTCACACGAATCAGTCACCTAAGATCAAACCGAGGAGGGAGTTGGTTAAGATCTGTCTTAACTATGGATCTTTTTCTTCAATAGGATCGCCTCCCTCCCCTCCCTCCCTCCCTCCAGCCCACAAGAAATACCCCCCAAACAAAACAATAATATCGATTCCATAAAGGAGTCTTAATGTGTTTATTCTTCTTTGCAAATTCCATTTGATTTGCAGACAGATGGATGGATTTTTTATTTATATAGAGAGAGAGAGAGATAGATAATATATTAGATTCTTAAATTGGTATTTAATAGATATAAATAAAATAGAACACAGTGAGAGAAATGAGTCGGTGAACACACACACACACACACTACATTCAACCACATTCAAAGAAGATTTTACATTCAATTCAAATGAAATCAGTGGATCTCACAAGTCAATAATAATATTATAAAATATTCTGCCATCACGAACTCTATATCTCTCTCTCTCTGTCTCTCTCTCTGTAGATGTGGGTGACAGTATATATATATATATATACATACACACATATATATATACTGTAAACTGGCTAACGTTACAGGCAGAAAACCTTGGGAGATTTCCTACAGCAGGAAATGTTGTCATTGTGGCGACAATAAAAAAAAACCGACAGGAACTGAATCAATCCGAAAAGAAAGGGAAAGAGAAAAAAAGAGGGCGTCCAAGGATTTTTTTTAAAGGGAGAAAATGAGAGGAATAGACACAAAAAACATACACACAGACACACACAGGAATATTTCTTTCCTTTGTCGCCTGTTATGTGTGTTGTCTCTCTGTGTGTTACATGTGTGTGTGTGTGTGTATTATATGTGCAGACGTTTTCAGACACAACAAAACAGCACCAATGTCATCAAGACACCGAATGCGACCACAAGTAAATACATGAAACACACATCCCTGCCTCTCACTTAATAACCTGAGCACAATAATATATCTCTATACAGGGACACACACACACACACACATGTATAGACACACATGTACATACACATGGAATATGTGTATGGGAATAACATTGAAAGGGAATAACATTGAAAATAATAAAATCAATGAAACTCGTGATCAACATGAGGTTTAACAATATTGTTATATTATTATATTGTGGCTTCTTTGGATCGTAAAGATGTAGGAACTAATGGCTAAGGCAGGGAGGGAGGACTTGGTTTCATTGAAGGGTCTCTCCCCTCTCCCCCCCCCCCCCCCCCCCCCCCTCCTCCTCATCCTCTCCCTCCCCTTTCCTACTCTCCCCTCTTCTCTCCCCACTCCCCTCCTCTCCCTTCCCTCCCTCTCCTCTCCCCTTCCCCTCCTCTCCCCTTTCCTCTCCCACCCTCTCTCCCCTATCATCTCTCCCTCCCCTCCTCTCTCTCCCCTCTCCCCCTCCATCTCTCTCCCCCTCCATCTCTCCTCTCCCCTCCCTCCAACTCTCTCCCCTCCTCTCACCTTCCCTCCCTCCTCTCCCCCCCTCCTCTCCCATTCCCTCCCTCCTTCTCTCTCTCCCTCACCCCCCTCTCCTCCTCTCTCCCCTATCATCTCTCCCCTTCCCTCCCCTCTCTCTCCCCCTCCTCTCTCCCCCTGTGTGATGGCTGTGTGTGTGTATGTGTGTGATGACTGATTACAGTCAATATACATTACCTTTGTATCGTTCCAGTACATCCTCATAGGCCTGGACAAATTCCTTTTCCTCGGCGAAGTTAGTCGGCATCTGTCCTGGCACATACCCAGCCATGGCTCAGTCCCCCCTCTCCCCTCCCCTCCCCTCCCCTCCCTCCCTCCCCACCTCACCCCACCAGGGAGAGAGGGAAGGGGAGAAAGGAGAGAGAGAGAGAGAGATGGATCAGGGGAACGATAGGGAAGGGGGGGGAGAGAGAAGGGTGGGGAGAAAGAGAGAGAGAGAGGGTGGGGGGAGAGGGAGGGAGGGGGGGGGAATGGGGGAAGAGAAGGGGAGAGAGAGAGAGAGAGAGAGAGAAGGAGCCAGGAAAGGGAGGGAGGGAATGAATGAATGAGCCAAGGAAGGGAAGGGAACCAGGGAAAAGGGGAAGACAGAGAGAAAAGGGAGACAGGGAAGGAAGGAAGGGAGCAGGGGAGGTAAGGAGCTCTCTCTATCTCTCGCTCTCCTCCTTCTTCTGTGGCTCTCTCTCTCCCTCCTTCTCTGTGTCTCTCCTTCCTTCTCTGTGTCTCTCCTTCCCTCTCTGTGTCTCTCCTTCCCTTCTCTGTGTCTCTCCTTCCCTCTCTGTGTCTCTCCTTCCCTCTCTGTGTCTCTCCTTCCCTCTCTGCGTCTCTCCTTCCCTTCTCTGTGTCTCTGTCCTCTGTATCTCTCTCCTGCCTTCTCTGTGTCTCTCTCCTCCTCTCCTCGCCTGTGTCTGATTGTCTCTGTCTCTCTCTCTCTCTCTCCTCCTTCTCCTTCTGTCTCTTCTTCTTTTCTTCTTCTCCTTTCTCCCCCCCACCCCCCCACCTCCCTTGTCTCTCAGCCTCTGCTCTGCACTCACTCACTCAGTCAACGAGAGTCGGGATCTGTGAGTTCAGCTGTTAGGAAAGGGGGTGGGAGAGTGTGGGGGGCTGTCTCTGGATGGCTGGTGGGGAAGGAGGACCCTGGTTACCCCCCCTTCTCTCTCTCTCTCCCCCCCCCCCCAACCCTGTATTTGGCTGCTGCTAATGAATGGGGAGGGGGAGGTTTGGGGGTTGGGAATGGCTGCCTCAAACCCACCCACACAGAGACACACACACAGACAGAAAGTGACTCTGTGGCACTGGAATCTGACTCACTTCCAAGCCAAACACATACCCAGGAGTTGTTGTTTCTCCCTCTCAGCTCTCTTTCTCTCTCTCTCTCTCTCTGTCTGTCTGTCTGTCTCTCTCCTCCCCCCCACACACTCCCTCCCTCCCTCCCTCTCTCTCTCTCAGCTCCCCCCCCCCACCTCCCAAACCTTGGCTACAATGAACACAGCACCGCCTGTAGCCTAGCCCTGGTCACTGCTCTGTGGACTATTATTGCTATTTGATATCATTGGATTATTGCAATACTGCAGAAACAACACTCATGACCCTGGCATTCGATGGATCGCTTTTCGCACCTTCTCCTAGACGCCTCAAAGCGCTTCCTCCCGACGTGAAAAGGCGCGACACGAGCCGAACGTTTGCGCTCGTGGTCCGCAGAATATCACCCGCCGGGTGAATTGACTGTGTTGTACACTCGCGGGCGAAACGCGATGGGCCAATTGCGCTCAGCATTGCGTTGTCATCGTCGTCGTCCTACCCCACTCCCCCCCCACCCCACCCCCCACGCAAACAGCCGTGGTTTGAAATCAAGGGACTTATTAATGTACTCCACTTCTGTACTCAATAAGACATTCAAATAAGCGTTTGTTTCGACTTTCACGCAAATGTCAGCCATAGACTCCATTCCAAGTGAAACATTTTGGGGTGAAAAATGAACTGTTTGCCATCAAATGAACTGTTTATTACTGTACTGTATTGCCCCGCACTGTACTGTACTTCACTGTAATATACTGCTCTACACTGTACTGCTCTACACTGTACTGTATTGTGCTATACTGTATTACACTGCACTAGACTGTGGCCTCTCCCACCTCCTCCATCACACTGCACCACTCAGACCCAACACTGGGGAACAGGGAATCCTCCCGCTCACCTCTTGTTAACTCCGAAAATCAAAGCTCTGTGGGGTCCGAGCCAGTCACACACAGTGGGAAAGCTTCCCTTGGCCAGACCGAGCGCTCAATGGTCAAGCTACGTAGGTTTCAGCTGCTTAGACTCCAGCGTTTACCCCAACGCACACTCCGAGTTCCCCCCCCACCCCCACCTCCCACCCACCCCAACTCCAAGCCTTCGCTCTCGCCAACCTGCGCCTCATAGTCTCCAGAATTCTCCTGTGGCTCAGTGGTTAGAGCCACTCACTCGCCTCGCAAGCGAGAGACCTGTGTTCGAATCCAGGCAGGTCAGGGCGAAACCTTGGGCAAGTTTTCTTACTCACACACACACACACACACACACACACACGCGCCTAATAATAATCCCTCCAAAAAAAACCCCGATAATAAAATTTTCAACCCACGGCTGTGTGTGTGGAGGACGCTGCCGTGCGCAATTGGCTGCCGCGTTTCACCCACAAATATGTACAGTCACTCCACTTTACAGTATATTCTGTGAAGCGCTTTGAGACGTCGATAAGATGTGAGAAGCGCTGTATCAAACACAAGGATTATTATTATTATTATTATTTATTATTAATACTCTCCAGACTTAGGTAAACCGAGCGCATCCCTCCACAGAGAGGGCGAGAGAGAGAGAGAGTCTGACAATAAAATAGGTTATCAGGCGGGCGTTAAAAGATCCCCTCCCATGTTTAGGTGTAGCCAGAAATGATGAGCAAAAGAGTTTGGTGGACATATTATAATGTACATCGAAAAACACTCGCCCTATTGTAAAATCAGCAGACACACAAAAAAGGACGAGCCTACTTTATACTGTATACTGTATATATATATATATGACCAGATTGAAACAAAGAGACCACAAGCTTACTATTTCTGATCAGTCCCAATACTCTTATGTTTTGGGTGCCGAGATATCCATCATTCCAACCGACAGAAACCATCGTACAACTTTCGGAAGACAATAAATATTGATCAAAAATGCCGCCCCAAACTCTCTACCCCAACCGCTGCTCATTTCGGACGCAAGTCAAGACCAATCAGTGGATTCCCTTTTTGTACGGTATTGTACTGTACCCTGTTGACCTGATATCTTTTGGTTCGGGAGGGGGGATTAACGCGAGGACAATCCTGACCTCGATTCCACCCGGTCTTTATTTGAAAAATCAGTGCTTTGCATTAACTTTAATTAACCGTTAGTGACCAACCCGGTTTAAAATTACGAGTCAGGCATCGAACCCGGGGTGGTGGTGGGGTGGGGGTGGGTGGGGGGGGTGAGTGCGAAAGGGAAGGAGGGAGGCAAATGAGAGAGTGGGGGGAGGGGGGGGGCAAACCCAATGCCGTTTCACACGGAGCGCAAACTATGATAATAATGAACGATTTGACGGCAACACGAATGAACAGTGGGAGAAGCCATGTAGCATTAGGAAATCGACGCGCTTGACAAGGAACGGCGAGTATGTCTGTAACGCACGCTGCTCATCAAACTCGGGTTCGTGTTTCAGGATTATTAACGATCAGGCGCGATGCTCAGGCCTCACCCCTGTTTCGGGCGGTTATTTTATTTGACGGAGGAGGCTTGCGTTTGTTGCCTGTTTCATTTTCAGGCGTGCGAGACGCCGTTGCGATAAATGACAATGTGACAATAACAAAAACAATAATGATTTTTGATCCCGTGCCTCATCGTGCCGCCGTCGCCATCGGCTTCTCAAAAGCGCTTCACGGCAATTACGCTGTAAAGCGGAGTGACTGTGTGTTTTGGGGGGTCGGGGGGGGGGGCAAAACGCGGCAGCCAATTTGCGCACAGCAGCGTCCCACAAACAGGCGTGTTTGCGTTTTGGAATTCACGGTGACCGAACGCATTTTTTAAAAAAAATATCTGAATCTCATCCTCGAGCTTTGTTTGAAAATACTATAAATGGGGATTATTTTCCAGGATCACTACAATACTCCAGTATTTATTTTCCCCCCACGTGACGCACCCATATGTGGAAGGGAAGGATATATTAGAATGCAGTGTGTGTGTGTTTTTAAAACACATTTTTAGTTGAATGATGTTTTTAAGAATTTGATGCCACAGTCGACACACTGATAACCAGTCGTGTTTTTTCAGGATTATAACACACCATTAATTCGATTTTTGTTGCCAACCGATATAGATCCCTCTACATTTTATGCACGCCACGTTCAAGAATGAAAAAAAATCGATACAGCAATTACTGCCTATTTTTAAAAAGACAAATAGAAACCCTGAGTAGGATTTTATACATACTCACATACATTATATATTTGTAACATATTTATAGCAAAATAATATATATATTTATGAATGCCGCTCAATTTTCCTTTGGATGCCAGATCTTTTATGGATGCGGAGAACTGGAGTTTGGGAATTTTTTTTATTTCGCCGAATGTGGTTCAGGAATAAAATGAGAGGGTGATGGCAGGCAGGGGTTCCATTTGTAAGACTTCAGACAGCGTTAGACATGGAAACTGGTCCCAAGTCAGTGGGAACCATGACAACAGAGGCATTTGGCTATACCTTCAACCTATCGACATGTTATATCCTGATAGTGGGTGTGTGGATGGATGGGTGGGTGGAAGGATGGAAGTTAGTGTCTGATATTTGTCACACGCGACATTTGATCTACTCCTATGGGGACTAGAAAATACATCTTAATTCAGCCCAGGAGACGAGATCACGAAAAGGATTAAGGGCTGAGTAGATACTGACTGAATGAGTCTAATCTTTCTTAAATTCCATGCCTCTGGCTATAGATTCGATTGGAAGTTCTTTGCGCTCATAGTAAAATCCACGTTGTGGCAACCAGTTGTGTGGTGTGTTGCATTGGTGTGGTATTGCAAGGTGGGGGGGGAAGGGGGGGGGGGGTTGTGCGGGGAAAGGAAAAAAAAATTAAAGGAATGTCAACTAGACCATTAAACCCCAACCTCAAATGATTTTCAGCTCTGGGATGGTTGGGATGGTGCGGGAGAGTTTGACTGAAATATATTGACCATGAATGTCCATTTGATGAATTCTGTTTCTTAAAATAAAACCTTGCCCGTGTGTGTATGTGTGTGTGTGTGTGTGGGGGAGTTTAAGACATAAATCACTCTTGCCTTTGCCTTTTGCCATTGCCTTTGATTTCATTCCATTTATTTGAGTTTAGATTTATTTGATGAGCTGGACTATTGAATTATTTCTCCCCCCCCCCCCCCCCCCCCCACGGGCTGATTATATATATTTTTGTCTCTCTATCCCCCCACCCCCTCACACTCCTCTCCCCCCCCCACCCCCCCTCCTCTCCCCCACACACATCCCTTTTTTTTTGCAATATTAATATAAATTAACGACAGAACCAATTTGAAGCTGATTGCTAAAGAGGTTAAAGGGAGGGGGGAGAAGCTAAGATGCCACTTGCTAAAGATACTATGTTAGAAGGTGGGGGTGGGATGGTGGGGTGGGGGGGGGTAGGAGAGATTAAATCTCTTACCAGCCACTCTGACGACTGCTCTCTCTGCTGGGTCCAACACCGAATCTTGCCTCTGTCTCTTGGACCTCTGGTGTTTGGAGAGATTCCAAGGCAATGTATCGCCAGGACATGGCGAGAGACTTCCAGACTTCTCACTCACACTCTCTTCTTCATCCGAGCTTGACATCAGGAGGGTGGA
>CM068763.1:10647604-10958000 GCA_035084275.1 Hydrolagus colliei | reverse complement strand
TACACAGAGAGAGAGCAGACACACACACAGAGACAGACACACACACAGAGACAGACACACACACAGAGACAGACACACACACAGAGACAGACACACACACAGAGACAGACACACACACAGAGACAGACACACACACAGAGAACCAGACACACACAGAGACACAGACACACACACACTCTCTCTCTCTCTCTCCCTCTTTATGTCCCTGACCCTCACCTTCTCTCTCTCTGTCCTTCCGGAAGGCCACCCCCTCCCCCACTGACAGTCACACTTTACGGCCTGCTGTAAAAATCAGACTTTACGACACTCTCTGTCTCTCTCTCTGCCGCCCCCCAGTGGCCGGTGTGGACACTGCAGCCTCACTGAGAGCCTGCCACCATCAGCACATTAATAACCCTTAATAATGTAATATAATAAAATAAAAGAATAATGTAATAATATAATATTGTATAATATAATAATACAACAATAGAGTATAATAATATAATAATATAATAATATTTGCATTTGCATCTTCATAACCTTTAATAATAATCATATAAAAATATAATGTAATAATTGTTTCATTTGTACCTTAACAACCCTTGACAATAATAATAATATAACAATGATAATCCTTGCATAAAAGCTGTGGGAAGCTTGCCAGACAGTATTCTCGGTGGCAAACTGTGCAGTTTTAATTGGTTCACCTCCCTCGCGG
This sequence comes from Hydrolagus colliei, assembly GCA_035084275.1. Classification (NCBI taxonomy): domain Eukaryota; kingdom Metazoa; phylum Chordata; class Chondrichthyes; order Chimaeriformes; family Chimaeridae; genus Hydrolagus; species Hydrolagus colliei. Next base: position 10,957,300 of record CM068763.1, on the reverse strand, counting down.
TCACCCCAACAGCCACTCTGGGGTTCTCAAGTCTTCTCTCTGAATGATGAGTTGGCTGCAGTGCTTTGGAAATTAATCTGATCTCTTCCAAAAGCCAAACGTAATCCAACCGATTTGCCCAGCGGCAAGTTACCGAGTTTAGTTAGCTCTATTCTTCTCTTGTGGCGATTGCGAATAGTAATCCGTCCAAAAGAATCCCAATTAAATAAAAACCGGTCATTTTCAATCCACCGACTGCTTGTGGAGGGGGGACGCTGCTGTGCGCTATTGACTGCCGCGTTTCGCCCACAAATACACAGTCAATTCACTTGACAGTATATTCTGTGAAGCGCTTTGAGACGTCGATAAGATGTGAAAAGCTCTATATCAAATGCAAGGATTATTATTATTATTATTTTTACATTTGATTTGTTCAGCTGCTGACACCTTTAGGTCAAAGCTCCCAGCGATTGAACTCTTACTGGTGGTTGCAGCGCTCGTTCAGTGTGGTTGGTATCAGAAAGTACCGTCCTGATTCAGTGTCAGAATTTAATGTACCCGTGTAACCACCTTTTTCCCCCCCACCCCCCGTCATTCCAGTCTTTCTCCCTCCCTTCAGCCCTTGCTCAGTCACTTCATGCCTGTTTGTGATGTCGCTGTCCACAAATTTGGGGGTTCACCCACCAAAAAACAGTCACACTTTGTAATGTACCCTGTGAAGCGATTTGAGACACTCTCTTGATGTGAAAGACGCTGTAGCAAATACAAGATTGACTGTTGTTATTACTATTCTAAGCAGTTTTTTTATATCCCTTTCCTCCCTCCTTTTCCTTATTTTATTTATTCTGCTATTTCTATATTTACAGAATTCTCCTATTCTGCTGTTACCCAAGTTTCGTTGAAAAGTACGAGTCTCAATCTAGCGGGGTTGACGGTGAAACGCTGGTTGGTGTATATGAAGGCGCAGTCTCAAACGCCACAAGGATTATAAGATACAGAGGAACAGACTCAGAAGAACCTGATAGGGACACGGAAGTATAGAATATAGAGACGCAAAAACATTTGGGCTTTAATGAGCGTGAGGTGATACAACAACAATAACACTGACGAGTGTCAGGCAAGACTACATAATAATCTGCGTCCCCGGGGCTGGTTGTGTTTCGCAATCCCGTTGGACGGGTTCAGAAAGCTCCGATCTCGGTTGTCCACGATCTGTTGGTTTTGCGAGCGCCCGGGCTCCTCCTCGTCTGCTCAAACGCGCGGAGCCTGAAGGGCGACGCGGGCTGGAAGGGCCCGAGGGACAGAGGGCCGGCCGGGTCGGCCGTACGCACGGCGTGGAGACGGGAGGGGGGACACGGCGAGGGCGAGTTCATCCCCAGGCATGCGGTGAGGCCGGGTAACGACGCCGCGTTTGACCGGACGCTGGGGAAGGCGGAGGTGAGGCCGGGCCACGCCCCGCGCCGCGACAACTCGGCGGGGAGACGGTCGCGGTGGGCGAGTTCTCCCCTCGGCGGTCGAGCCGCCTCCCAGGCGCGCGGCAGTAAAGCCGTCAGAGGGCGGCAGGGCCAAGGCCAAGCCCAGGCCCAGGCCCGGTCTGGAGCTGGGGTGGGTTCGGTGTCGGACGCGCAGTTGGCGAGGTGAGACACGAGCCTGTCCTTCAGCGGATTGGAACCGTGACTACCCTCGCCTTGGTCAAGCGAGCCCAGGTAGGTCATGACTTCGGCCAGGCATTCCCTGAAGCCCACGCTCCGGTAATCCACAGCCAGCAAACCGGGCTCGGGGTAACCTGTCCGGAGAGAGAACAGCAGAGTGTCAGGGTTAACGCAAATCATAAGGGGCGGACTTTTCTAAAAATACACAGTCACTACACTTTACACTTTACAGTATATCGTGCGGCATTCGACCCCTCGAGCCTGCCCCCCCCCCCCGCCATTCAATAAGATCACGGCTGATCTTCTAATCTAACTCCACCTGTCCCGCCTTATCCTCACATCCCTGAATCCCGTTATCCATAAGAAATCTATCAATCTCAGTCTTGAATATGTTCAAGGACTGACTGAGCATCTACAGCCTTTTGGGGGGGTAGAGAATTCCTCAACACCATTAGGGCTGTTTGTGCTCGAGCTATTTAATATGACGTTGCTTTATATTTTTAAGGGACTCATGAGACTGGCTGAAGTTGGACACTGCGGTGTGTGTGTGTGTGTGTGTTGCATTTTCCTGTGTTACCTTTCCCTCCTGTTGCGTGGAGTAGTTTCAGATGCTCAACCGTCATCTGTAGGATCTCTGCTTTTTCCGGCTTCGAAGTTCCCTGTGCGACAGAATAAGGAAACAAATAATAATAATAATATAATCAACCTTGCATTTTGATACAGCATTTTTCGCATCTTGTCGACGTCTCAAAGCGCTTCCCATAATATACTGTAAAGTGAATTGACTGTATGTTTGTGGGCGAAACGCGGCAGCCAATTGAGCACAGCGGCGTCCCCCACAAACAGCCGTGGATTGAAATGACCAATTTTTATTATTGTGTTGTTGTTTTTTTGGACGGATTATTATCTGGAGTTAGGAAACTTGCCCAAAGTTTCGCCCTGACCTGCCTGGATTCGAACACAGGTCTCACGCTTGTAGAGCGAGCGCTCTAACCACTCCCGATAAGAAGCCCCTTATCACCTTGTTGAGACGTCTCGAAGCGCTTCACAGGATACACCGTGAAAGTGAATTGGCTGCGGATTGTGTGGGTGAAACACAGCAGACAATCGCACAGCGGTGTCCCACAGAGCTGTGTAATGTACCAGGATATTCCGAACGCTGCCTGTTCGAGGATAAACTGTTGGTACGTCTGCTGAACGCTGAAAATCACACTCATCTGAGGTGAAATTACCTGTTTTTCAAAGGCTGTCGGGACCAAACGCCGGAGTTCAGACAAGCTGTTGTTAATTCTATCCCGCCGCCTCTTTTCTATAATCTACAAGGAAACGTATTTCGTTATATTTTAAATAGATGACGAGAATAATAATAATAAGACGATCCCTTGCATTTTGATACAGCCAGCCACCCCATCGTGTCCTCAAGATGTCTCAAAGGCCTTCACAGATTACAAACCGTCTTGAGTACATTTTGTGGGTGAGACGCGGCAGCCGATTTTGAAGCATCCCACCAATTTATAGTACAGCAATTTTTTGTAAAGAGTTTATTGCCTCTGTATATAGACAGATCTGCCAAAAGACTAACTTGCTACAGTACTAGGTAAACAGAGAAACGTGTGTGTGTGTGTGTGTGTGTGTGTGTGTGTGTGGTGTGTGTGTGTGTGTGTGTGTGGAGTAAGGAAAGTTGCCAAAGATAGAATAATAATAGCCAGAGATAGGTCAACAAATGTACTGGGAATAAAAAAACAAGCAATTTGGGTCGCTCTCAGCGGAGAGATATCCTTACCCCGCGCCTTCTTTTCCGAGCCAGGACGTGGGGAGTTGCGGTGGCTGAAATTGAACTGGACACTTGACTGCAAGACAACGAAGCGGACGAAAAATGTAGAAAAATATTAATAATCATAATCCTCGCATTGGATGCAACGCTTTTCACGTCTTCTAGGCTGTGTCTCAAAGCGCTTCACGCAATACACTGCAAAGTGAATTGACTGTACTGTATTTTTGTGGTCGAAAACACGCAGCCATTTTGCGCACGGCAGCGTCCCCCCCCCCACAAACAGTCGTGAATTGTGCGACCCAATTATTACTGTATAGTTACGTGTATCATCAACGCACTCACACGGGGACGCCGTTCGTTCATGACATTTCATTTCAATCCCAAAGCAATCCATTAATCTTTCCTACTTACTTGCGAGGCGAGCGCTCTAACCACCCAGCTGCGGTTAAGTGTAGTGACTGTGTGTTTTGGGGGGATGACTGCGGGGAAGCTTTCACCGGCTGGACCTCAGCCTCCCTATAGTTAGTCCAACAAATACCCATCATGCCCATCCCCGAAAGGGGAGGTCACAGTGTTTTTGGCAAACATTATGTTTGCCCACAGGCCCAAAGGCTTTATGCGGTTAAAAGATCAAGCGTATTTAGAATGCTGGGAACACCACCGCATCTGGGAGGTAGAGCTGTAACTCTACTGCGACACAAACACGATAGTCCTCGCAAACCTCTGACACAAGCGTAGGATTTATTTTGTTAACAAATTCACTCTGCGATTATCCGCTTGGGTGGGGGAGGGACGGAAGGGGGGTGGGGGGGGTGTGGGGGTACGGGGTGTGGGGGGTGGGGGGTGGGTGGCGGAAGACAATTTAAAATCTAGATTTCCCAACAAAACTCACACCGTTGAAGTTGATCATCTTGCGTTCAGATGAAGCGCCTTTCACATCAGAAGGGCGTCTCAAGCAAAGTGCTTCACAAGAGTTTGCTGTGGATGACTGGGATTGTTTGAGTGGAGTCCTGTGGTTAGAGCACTTGCTGGGAATGGACCTGAGTTCGCTTTAGGCAGGGTATTAATCCCTTCAAAATATTACAATGTGGTCACTCAATCTATCACTGACTGAGGGACGCTGCCTTGTGTAATTGGCTGCCGCGTTTCGCCCACAAAACGCACACTCAATTCACTTTACACTATGTTCTGTGAAGCCCTTTGGGACGTCTTAACGATGCGATAAGAATGATCACGATTATTATTATTGCACGAAGGGTTGAGAGCGATAAGAGGACGGACAGAAAATAAAATACTCACCAATAGTTCTCCTCTTTGCCAACGTCTATCAACTCTTCCGCATCACTCTTCCAGTTCTCCTCCTCGCAGAATCGCTTCATGCTGAGTGAGATGTTGGGACTCGAAGTGAGTTTAACCAGAGTTTGAAGTGAAATTCGAGAGATACCACACGTTTCCAAGCCTGCCTCTCCACACCGACCTTCTGCCTTGATACCGAAAGGTTTTCTCGTCGAAGTGTAGGAGATTCCGGTTGGTTTTTAATGCTCCCTTTTTCTCTCTCGTTCCTCTTCCTCTCTCTAGTCCTCTCCCTCTCTCTTTCTTTCTGTCTCTCTCTCTCTCTCACGCGCGCTCTCTCTCTCTCGCGCGCGCTCTCTCTGTCTGTCTGTGTCTGTACACTCTGTTCTCTCTTCCTCGCTCGCTTCGCTCTCTGTCACTGACTGGAGTCCTTTCTCAGCTGTTCCCAGTTGCCAGTGACGAGCTCGAGGGTTTGTTTGTGAGCTGTTAGATTTTTCTCTCCCCTCCCCCCCCCCCCCCCCCCCCACACACACCCCCACCCAACGCCCACTCCTTTGCAAGTCTCTTCTTGTTTCTCTCATGTGGTCACTTTGACTGGTTCTCTTCTGACAGCGTTTCTGTGGTTCAGCCCCAGTCTCTCCCTCTGAGCTTTCATTGTCCAACTCCTGTCAAATAACATCGATCCACGTTTTCCCTCTGCGTCTGTCTCTCTCCCCACCCCCGCTCTCCCCCACCCTCCACTTTCACATTCTCTCCCCCCTGTTTCTCTCGTCTCCTCTCACAAGAGCGGTGCGTGTGTGTGTGTGTGTGTCTCTCTTGCTGCTGTTACTTCTCAACCACTGTGAGCAAATTAACCACTAGGTTAGAGTGAGGCAGCCCACAGACTGGTTGGTGATGTGAACAGAACATTGACCCTCCGGCGTGAGAAACTGCTGAAGCCGGAGATCCGTGACATCCATCAAACCCGCCTCCCTTCACCTGTCAAAACCTCTCCCTCACATCTTCCCTCATGTTTCCATCGGCCACAGAAAATGCAGTCAGTCCACTTTCACAGAGTGTCCTCTCCTCAACCCCACCCCACCCCACCATCCCAGGGGCTTTGAGACGTGATAAGGCGCTAATATCCAAAATGCTAGGATTATTAAACATGATTATATTCAAATTAAATAAAATCACAAATCAATAATTTGGCCACTCAATCCGCAGCTGTTGGTGGGACATCAGCCGTGCGCAATTGGCTGCCGCGTTTCAACCTTATAAAACACACAGTCACTACACTTTACAATATCATCCTGTGAAGGGCTTTGAGATGTCTCGAAGAGGCGATAAGGCGCTCTGTCAAATGCAAGGATTATGATTATTATTCTTAATATAGCCCCTCAAACCCCCCCCCCACCCACCCCACAATAATAAAACATTTTCATTTCAATCCACGACGGTTTGTGGGGACACGGCTGTGCGCAATTGACTGCCACAAATTGTTTCGCCCACAGACGTACAGTCAATTCACTTTGCAGTATATTCTGTGAAGCGCTTTGAGACGACGATAAAATGTGAAATCCTTGTATCAAATGCTTATTATTTGATTATTATTATTATTATCTTATGGGAGAAGTGGTTAGAATGTGTACTAAGCCGTCCCTAGACATCAGTAAGGATATCTGACTATTTCTCTGTCAAGAACCACAAAGGAGGGGAAACTTCAAATTGTATTCCATATAATTTACCCAGCAGATTTAATTTCGGGCTGTGCAGTGAAATTTGGCAGTGGGCACGAAAAGATTAGTGGCCAAAATACATAGTCACGGAGGGTTGGTGAAGCACAGGATGTGAGTTGATTTGGATGCGATTCGCGGCTGAAACGCTGCGTTTTGCCCACAAAATATGCAGCACAGTCAAATTCACTTCACAGTATATTCTCTGAAACGCTTTGTGAAACGTCTCGGAGATGCGATAGAGCACGATCTGAAATACAAGAGTTATTATTCTCATGCCACACAAGACAGCAAAATGTATTGAGTCTGATTTACACCAGAAGCAAAACATCACGGTTTCATTATATTGTTTTATATATTCTGCAATTAGGAGGGCAGGATAGAGAGTTAGCATTCCATTCCAACAATCTTTCTCTGGAATTTCCATGTGTAGATGGGATGCGTGGAAACCAAACCTTGGTTTGGAATCTCCGAAGCAACGGTGACGGACTTCCACACGTATAATAATCCTTGAATTTGATATGGCTCTTTTTCACGTCTTCTAGATGTCTCAAAGCGCTTCACGGAATACCCTGTAAAGCGAAATGACTGTGTCTATATTTGTGGGCGAAACGCGGCAGCCAATTGCGCACAGCAGCATCCCCCCCCCCCCCCCCCACAAATAGTCGTGAATTGAAATGACCAATTTATTATTGGGGTGGGTGGGGGGTTTTCATGAGGATTATCAGGCGTGTGGAGGAAGGAAACTTGGCCAAGGTTTCACCCTGCCTGGAATTTAATCCATGACTCTCGCTTGCGAGGCCAGTGCTCTAACCACTGAGCTACAGGACTCCATTTGTCAGACGCCCACCCAGCCAACAGTCCAAATTTTTTTTGACACGGATAGCTAAACACAAGTAAGTCCAGTTGATAGCAGTATACATTTTTGGACAGGATTAAGGTGTTATATTTGACTTGCTTCTTTGATCTGGCTGGGCTTGTTTCTTTCCCACACTCAACATGTTTGTTTATGTCTCCTCCTTGTTTATTTGACTCTGACTGGAACAATAGCAAACATATGAGAGCCGAGCGAAATGTGTCACTCGAACAATTCTTCACAAATCTGTTCTCAGGAAACAGAAAGAAAAGAACACAAAAAACAAACTGTACCTCAAAGAAACCGGAGCTGTGTAAACGTCCACACCCTTAATAAATATTTAGTCCAAATAATCAATTGGAATACTCTATAACCATCCAGTGAGGAGGACAATTAATAATAATAATTAAATTACTCCTTGCATTTTGATATAGCGTTTTTCATGTCTTCTAGGCGTCTCAAAGCGCTTCACAGAATATACTGTCAAGTGAATTGACTGTACATTTGTGGGTAAAAACGCAGCAGCCATTTGCGCACAGCAATGTCTCACAACCAGTGATGGATTGAAATGACAAATTTTACTATTTTTTTTAAAAGGGATTATTATTAGGTGTGTGGAGTAAGAAAACTTGCCCAAGGTTTCGCCATGACCTGCCTGGATTATGAATGAATGGTCCTGTCTTCCAATTTAACAAGTAATTTAGGGTTTCATGTAAAAGCGAGAGATTTAATTGCTGGGCGAAGAAACTGAAATCCCACATTAATGTATATTTTGTTACGATCTGGATATTTTCTTACTGTTTTACTGCTTTTCAAACAATGTGCTTTAATGTACAGTGAAACAATAAGATATGCAACAGGGAACAGTGGGATATTGCAGTGTGTGCCATGCATGAGGGCTATGTAAGACATCTTAATCTCCAGTGTGCTCTCCAAACAAACATTCTGGCCAATTATTGGTAGAGTTCAGGGTAGGTATTTGTTAGGTCAGGGCATTAAAGGATATGGGGCAAAGTGGGAATTTGGACTTGAGTTACAGATCAGCCATGATCTTATAGTGGAATAGTGGAACTGGCTCGAGGGGCTGAACAACCTACTCCTGTTTTTATGTTTCTATGATGGAATATGGAGAGTAAAATACTGGGACTGTTGCTCGTGAAACTGCATGGGTCTTTTTTTTCCACCATTAAAATTTAACAGCCACCCACAAAAAGGCTTAATTGGCTCTCGTTAACTGGTGAACAGCATTAGGCTTATTCTGTGAATTCTGTCACTTTGACTGCTTTAAAGACCACTTTTGATTTACAGCTATTCGTGAAAACCTGGCAAACCCAAGGTAACATGTTCCTTTAACCGAAACATTGTTCCTCTCAATAATAATCCTTGTATTTGTTAAAGCGCCTTACCACGTCTTCAAGACGTCTCAAAGCGCTTCACAGAACATACTGTAAAGTGAACTGACCGTACAGTACAGTCTGTGGGCGAAACGCGGCAACCAATTGATTACAATTCTTTTTCGAAGGGATTATTATTATCATTATCAATAACCGGTACAAACGACGAAAGAAATATTTAATGACCTTTTCGTGCTTCACTTTGTTATCTGGTGCTGAGGTGAGGAATGTCAACATTTCACCAGCTTGGGAAGTAACAACGTGACTGCACAGAACGACAATGATATCTTCCTGCAGAGTGACAATGAGACTGAACCTCTCGTGGATGTAAATGCCAACGTCTGCACCACATCATCGCATTTGATAAGGTTAAAGCAGGTTCCAGCTGTTGAGATGAAGCAAAACCAGGAACCTGATAAAACCTGAAGAGGCTATTTCTCCACCTCGCTGCTGTCGTTCAGATCTCTGACAAACCCCCCCACCCCCTCCCAGTCTAATTTTAATCCATTCTCTGGACTCATTTCTGCGATGGATCATCTCTCTTCGAGGCTGAAGATAATTAACCTAGCGTCAACTCTGTTTGGGTTTGGTTGAACAAGAACAGGGACCGCATCTTCCGTGTGAAGAAATCTTAATAATAATTATTGCGTTTCACACAGTGCCTTATCGGGTCTTTGAGACATCTCAAAGCGCTTCATGGAATACACCATGAAAGAGGATTGACTGTGTTTGAATTGTTGTGGATTTTCTAAAGAACTGTAGAAACCTAGTCAATTGGATCAATTCTGCAAAGCTAACGGACGATGGAATTCTTTTTTAATTGGGATTAATTGTGCAACATTTTACATTGCGCTTGTTGCAAAGTGCAGAGAAGCTTCAGGACTTGAGCTCCTGCCAGGGAACGTAATGTCCCGATTACAAAACTCGGCTCACTCCTCTCTACCCCCCAGGACCTTCACACTCACAATCACAATGCGTCTCAGCCTCACCACCAACGGCTTCCAGCCAAGGTCTTATTGCAACAACGTGCCAGGAGAGAAAGGCCATTCACTCTTGTTTGTTGTCATTTCCAATCAAGAGGCAGCCTTTTCTGGTAGATAAGGAGACATGCGCTCCTTCCCCCACCGATGACACATTCCCAGCACCAGCTCAAGCTGTGGGAAAGTTTGAAGGGAGGATGAATGTGCTGATTAGAATGTCAAAGCCTAGCTGATCACTATCGGAAGGGGGTTTTGGGGACACATTATTGTTTTATTTACCAGATTAAATTGAGGCTAGTTTTGTGTGGGGGCGGGGGGGGGGGCAACTCAGGCCAGGGGAACTGCTCTGGTAACTAGAATCCAATGTGGATTTAAAATTTTACAGTGATAATAAATAATAATCCGTACATTTGATACAGCACTTTTCACATCTTCTAGACGGCTTTACAGAACATACTGTAAAGTGAATGGACTATATTTGTGGGCAAAACGTGGCAACCAATTGCGCACAACAGCGTCCCCCACAAACAGACGTGGATTGAGTGACCAAATCATTATTGTTTTTGTTTTAGGGATTATGATCAGGCGTGTGGAGTAAGCCATCTTGCCCACGGTTTCGCCCCCGCCAAGAATTGGACCCAGGTCTCTTGCTTGCAAGGCGAGTGCTCTAACCACTGAGCTACAGGACTTAACATCTATTTTTTTTAAAAACAGAATATTCCCATTTTATTTTCAGGAGAATCTGAAATGATAACAGAAATGTCTAGGAACACATTTCTAGCAGGTCACGCAGGATCTATGGAGAGGAGTGTGAGTTAACATTTCAGGTTGATGACATTTCATCTGCAACTTAACTACCTTACACTGGCCTGCGTCATTGAATCCTAGTCATTAATGCCGTTTGGACTCGTAAAATTGTTCTTGCTGTGCAAGCTCACAAATGTTCCATGTGAAATGAATTTGGTTTTGCTGATGAGGGTGTGTCTCTTAGCACAGATGTTACCAGTGGGTTATGTCAAGGGAAACAAAGTTTTATTCCTACTTCTAACATGACTCGCTGTGAGATTCTCACAACTGACCACAAAACTCCAGGGTTGTTTTTGAAGATCACAATGACTGTTCCTTTTCCAGTAATCATGTTCGAAAATGAATGGAACAAATCCAAGGGTTGAGGAAGGAGCGAGGTGACCATAAGCACCATCAAAAAGGAAGGTCTTTAGGTGGGATTTGAAGGTGGATGGGATTGAGGGAGAGGGTTCCAGGGATTGCTGGATGAAGAGACACGGCCACCAATTGTACAATGAAAGGTATATAATTAATTGTTAACAACTGTGATCTTCTGCACTAAATCCATTTCCAAATTGGAATTCTCCTTTATAAATACTTAATGGAAATAAATCAGAATAGATTTATGGTCAAAAGTATTTATTATATGTTAATCTTCAACAGGGGTTGAACAACCCTAAAAAAAATTCTCTTTTAAATAGAATGTAACGCTTTAGCGATTATTAATGTACTCAGATCGCAGGGAACAATGAATAATAATGAGTCTTGCATACGATACAGCATCTTACCATGTCACTTAAGCGTCTCAAAGCGCTTCACAGGATATATCGTAAAGTGAATTCACTGTATATTTTGCGGGTAAAACCTGGCAGCCAAATGTGCACAGCAGCGTCCCACAAATAGTCGTGGATTGAGTGACCAATTTTTTAAAAATGTCATATTTTTCATGTTTTGCGGATATGACATCGGATTCTAATTACCAGAGCGGTTCCCCTTTGAAAGGAAGATTGTTTTAAAAGGGAATCTTCAAAGCATAAGTATTCTCAACCCACATCAGACAATAGCCTGCAAAAGCAGGCTCATAATGTCTCCGGCTTTAACTGCCTCCAAACCGCAAAGGAATATAGTTCACAATTTGCTTCATTAGACCCATCTTTACCTAATTCTTCACCAGATTAAATCTTAACATATGGTGTAAACAGATTCTATAGTAACAAACTAAATTGGGATTTGCAGAAGGATCAAAGGTAGGATCATCACACTCCATTTTTAAAGGATGAAGAGACCGAAGTTTTGTGGCTGAAACCTTGGCCACTGATGGTTGGACTGAGGTAGTCAGAACCAAGCAAGAATTTTGGATGCCCTTCACTTAATAGCTTCTCCTGACACCTCGTCAGAACAAATACTATAATCATAGAATCATAGAATTTTACAACACAAAAGGAGGCCATTCAGCCCATCACGTCTGTGCCAGCTCTTTGAATAGAGCAACTCAATCCCACTGCCCAGCTCTCTCCCCATAACCTAACAGACCTGTTCTTCCTAAATAAAGATCTAATTCTCTTTTAAAGCTGTTATCGAATCAGCCTCCAACACCTTTCAAGGCAATGCATTCCAGATTCAAACAACCCGCTGAGTGAAACAGTTTCTCCTCAGCTCCCCTCTGCTTCGTTTTCAATCTGTGACCACGAGTTTGCCCATCAGTGGAAAGAGTTTTTCCTTATTCACCCTGTCGAATCCACCTTACATCCTTGCATTTGACGTCTCAAAGCGCTTTGCAAAACATACTGTAAAAAGGGAATTGACGATATATTTTGTGAAACTAATCCACAAAATGGTACTTCACTTTACAATATATTTGGTGAAATGCATTGGAACATATTCCTGACATGAAAGGTGCTGTACTATATGCAGAGATCATTATTGTTATTAGGATTATCATGTGTTGATATTTTTTTCAATGAGCTGAAAACATACAGAATTAGTCAACCACAGATAGCGCCATGTCGAAAGATTAATATTATTGAATTCTCTTTCACTGGGATTTCATAGTGTACATTACAGAAAATAGGTACTCCAATAAATGAGTAGCTTTATTGCTCTTTCAATGCAAGTGCGTGATCGAAAACAAAACTTTCTGCCCCACGAAGATAAGTCTGTTCGAGGTTAAACTCAGCTGTAGCTATTTTATTTGTTTTCATTTAGCGAATGATTGTTGGAATACTTTGAAAACTGTATGCTTTGTATTTTAGTTTGTATAAAGTCTCCGTTTCATATACAATATCTCATATGTTGTTGATGGAAATAATATGTTCACATACACAGTAAATAAAAGCAAGACAATATAATTTTTTCCACAAAAAGCTTTGTGAGTGTAATCTGAATTGCCATATAAAGACTGAACTTTGTAAGCTGTTTTGTAAAGATAGATTCTTTAGCCGCAAGACTGCTGATTCTAATTTTATTTTAAATTTAGTCATGCAAATTTATAACTGTTTCGCCCATAAAATGTAGTCAATTCACTTTACATAGTCTATGAAGCACTTTGAGATATCTCAAAGGCGTGATAAGGCACTAGATCAAATGCAAGGATTATTATTATTAATGTAATGTTCAGTACAGCCGGATAGTCAACTTTAGCTGTTTTTCTGTTTTGGTTTAAGTTGGAGAGATATTGACCTTTTTATAAATGAAGATGAGAAATTTCAAAGCCTCTGGCCCCAAAGTTTTAACTTAGACGAATCTGTCTTGGTCACGTTATTGTGGTTCTGCTGGTTGATTGAGGAATTTTATTTGCAATTCTGCGTCTTGTAAAAAAAAAATTCAAGTTGTTAAATGTTTCCCACGCTGAGTACATGTTTCAAATCTGTTTTCAATTCCAGCGTAAATCAACAGGAGTGACTGCACAGTGAATAGAGTGCTACAGTAACATTTCCATAATAGTCCTTTCTAAACAAACTGGTTAGTTATCCTCATTTTCAAGCAGATAAACTAACTACAGTTAGTATTACTATAATGCGCATTCATTCCTTTAGTTTGGCCTCTGATTTTTCAGATAATGAAAAATAATCTTTTTATTTGAAGCGCTCTGAGACGCCGTCCGGCGTGCAGGGCGCTGTATAAATTGAAGTTGTTGTCGTTGTTGTATTAAGGGAAGGGACTAACAGAAAACTGATTATTTTATGAAAGTGTTAAGAATATATTATTCCAGTTTTACATACACTTAAAAAGTTTTCAAACATAAACGACACAATTCCCTCATCCCCGCTGAAGCGCTGGTCAGTGCACTTTTGTTTTTGACCCGTGCAATGGCAGATCATCTTCAGGTGCTGTAGACGTATTGAGAGCATGAAAAATGCTGGTTTGTACCTCATATAAACATTAAGGTAAATCATTTAATGAATGGCCATTAGAAAGGATGCATTTAGTTATTCATTAACCTCTTATGGGCCGTCTTTAAGAAAGCCACCACCTCTAAAATTCAAAAGGCTCATTCCTGTCCACGATAATGGCATTGGCTCTTTTGTGCCACCTAGTGATAGATTTACCGAATAAAAATCCTTGCATTTGGTATATAATGCATCGGTTTTCATGTCAGGATTTACTGTAAAGTGGGAGTGAGTGGCTGTGAATTTCAAAGTGAACACAGCAGCCGAATTGCACGCAGCAATGTCCCTTAGAATCACATCCTCCAAGCGCTCTGGGATGCAAACCTGCGTGAGGAGCTCTATGATAAATTTAAGTTGTTGTCGTCGTCGTCCACCCAAACAGGCAGACGGGACCTCGGTTTAACCCCCACCCCCTTCACCCCAAGGACGTCAACTCCAACAACGCAGCACTCCCCCCAGCGCTGGCAATGGTTGGGTCACCTGAAGACCTTAATGTGATTCTGAATCCTAACGTAGGGACTTGAACCCACAACCCTCCGACGTAAGAGGCGAGAGCGCTACCAATTGAGTCAGGCCTGACCCAGGCCTTCGCCACCGCATGTCTTGGGAGATGTCCTCCCGACGTGACAGGCGCTGGACAAGTGTCATGTTGTTGTTGTCGTCATCGTATGCATTTTTACATCGGAGCCAGGGCTGCTGCGTTTCACCCGCAGGATACACAGTCACTACACTTTACAGTATATACCATGAGGTCCGATGTCAGACGTCATCGAAGACATGATAAGGCACTGAATCCTGTGACCTGTCCCACCGCCCTACCGTTAGCGATCGGGCCTTCAGCCTCTCTGCCTATACCCTCCATCCCCCCAAAATCGCTTCACCTCCCTCCCTCCCTCCCCCCCCCCACTCCTCCCTCCCTCCCCCCTCCCTCCCTCACCTCCTTCAAGGCCGGTCTCAAAACCCTCCTCTTCGACCCACCGTGCCTCACCCCAACTTTCTTCCCTCACCCTCCCCCCCTCCCCCTCCCCCCACTCCCACTCCCACCCCAACCCCTGTTTGACTGTTTAGCGCCTTGGGACGTCCTCCCGAACCCAAATGTAAACTTTGATTGTGGGGAAAGCAAAGGCAAGGATGATGATGATGATGATGATCGTCATCAGCAGTGTTGTTGTTGTTGTTGTTTTACGGCGGGTGGTACCTCCTCTGGGCGCTGGTTGCTAGGCGGTTGCTAGGCGGGTTGCTAGGCGGTTGCTAGGCGAGTTGCTAGGCGGTTGCTGGCGCGGCCAGTTCGGAAAAAGTCAGGAGGTCACAACTGTCAGCGTCGGCAAATGGGCGGGAACCAGAAACGATCTCCCGCACTGCTCTCTGGGAGTTGTAGTTCCGTTTCCCCCGCTCTCATCGTCCGCCTTTACTCCCACCTGCGACCACGTGACTAACCGGAAAAACTACAATTCCCAGCGGCCAGCGCGGTCACCGTCACCCCCCCCCACCCCTCCAACCTCCCTCCCTCCTCTCGCGCTTGGCAGGCAGCCGTCTCTCACTGAAGTCCCGCCCTTACTCCCCTCTCCCTCCCACCCACCCGCCATCATCCCCGACACGAATTGGTTGAGGACACCGCCACCCCTCTACGCTCTGCGTTCCGATTGGCTGCTCGGGCTGTCAATCGGAGGGGGGGGGGGGGAGAGGGGGGGGTGTGGCTTCCGGTATGAAGCTCGGTTGGCGGGTGGGCGGCGCGGGCTGTTCAGGCCGGAGAGGTGTGGGGGGTTGGGGCGGGGGAAGGGAGGCAGGACTTGACTTGACTGACTGACAGACGGTCAGACAGACAGACTGAGAGAGAGACAGACAGACAGACAGAGAGAGAGAGAGAGAGAGAGAAAGGTATTTTTTTATTTTTGTTTCTTTCCACCCCCCCTCCTCTCCCCCCACCCCTCCCTCCCCCTCACCCCCCCCCCCCCCCCCACTGACTCCCTCTTCAACGAAAGCCGTTTGAAAGGTAATTAACAAACGCGACGATCTATTTTTTTGTGTGTCTGTGTTGATTAATTACCTCAGACATTAACGAGTTAACTGTAGGGAAGGGAGAGAGAGAGAGAGAGAGGAGGGGTGGGGGTGGGGTGGCGAATGTTTAAAGACCCCCCCCCCCCCACCACTACCCTCCCCCTCAAAGGGCGCGAGTGAATGAAGGGCCGCTGAGGTGAGGTTGAAGCCTGGTGTAAATATAATAATAATAATAATAATTGCATTTGATATAACTCCTTATCACGTCTTCGAGGCGTCTTCAAAATGCCCCTCCCCCCCCCTCCCCCCCACTCTCCCCCTCCCCCCCACTCTCCGCCCCCTCTCCCCCCCCCCCCCACTCACTCATCCTGGGGGGGGTTGGGATCTGGAAGCCAGACAGTTGTGTCAGTTTGAAACGTATATTTTTATATACTGTGCGTGTGTGTGTGTATATATATATATATATTTTAATTTATATTTTTAATGTAATTTCATTCGTGATGTGTGCTTCATTGCATCGACTTATTTATTGACCCCCCCCCCCCCTTTTTATTTTTTGTATTCCCAGCTCTTGGTGATTGTTTCTCGATTTAAAAAAAAGGAGGTTGAGGGTATGTGGGGGGTGGGGGGGGTTTACGAGAGAAGTGTTTAAATCCTCCCACTTCCTTCCCTTCTCTCCCACCCACAAAATGAATGAAATCCAAGGCCTCTTTTTTTATGGTTTGAACAAAGGATCTGTGATGTCATAGCCACATTGATCTCTCCTCAGAAAATAGTCATTTTTTTATATTAAAAATATCAGAATTGGCCCCATTCAAAGCCCTGTGTGATAGAAACAAAGAAACTAGAAAACAGGAGTGGGCCATTCAGCCCCTTGAGCCTGTTCTACTCTTAAGATCATGGCTGATCTGTACCTCAAGTCCAGTTACCCACCCACACACCCTTGCCCCCATATCCTTTCATATGCTGACCTAATAAATATCTGTGTGTCTCTCTCTCTCTGTTTATCTATCTGTGTGTCTCTCTGTTTGTCTGTCTGCGTGTGTCTCTCTCTACGTAATGATAATTTGGTCACTGAATCCACGGCTGAGCCCACTGCTGTGCGCGATTGGCCGCTGTGTTTTGACCACAAAGTATACAGTCAATTCACTTTACATTATGTTTGGTGAAGTGCTTCTGAGACGCAATCAGGAACCATATCAAATGCAAATCAAAAGGATTATGATTGTGTCTCTGTCCCTTTGCCTGTGTATTTCCCTCTGCATGACTTCAGTTCTATTGATTAATTTTTTTTGATGAACTCATTTACCCAAATGGAGTGGGTATCTTTATTTATTTTTTGCATAAGAATATTTGCGTTGGTGTTTTAACAGCTTTGACAGGTTCGACTGTACAATATTTTCCACTGGAATGCTATAACAGTAACAGTTGAATATTTTCAGTCCATGTGAGCTGAGCAACTTAACTGTAAGCTTGATACAGTGAACTTTGTGCTCTATCAAAAATCTGCATAGCTGTAGAATAATTTAGAGGGGGGATACATCATGTCATTGAAACCTATCAAAGTCGCTCAAAGAATATACTGTAAAGCAAATTGACTGTCCGTTGTGTGTGCAAAACCAATTGCGCACAGACAGCGTTGTCCAAAAACAGTCATGGCTTGAGTGACTACATTTTGTTTTCTTCGAGGGGTTTATTACCTCTGGGAAGCCATCTGCCAGTTGACTAACATCCGGGCTAGTATTTATTTCTAAGTAAACAGGCATGTAGAATAATTTAACTTGCCTAAGATTTTGCCCCACCCTGGAATTGAACCCGTGTCCGCTTACTTGTGAGGCGAGTGCTCTAACCAATACCCTACAGGACGCCACCCAGATGCAGCTGAGTTCACATGCAGTTGACTGAAAATAAATCATAAAACAATAGGACAATTGTTTCTCTCTAACACAGCACCAGTGTTAATTTAAATACATCGCTACAATTATAATATTAAATGTTGCTAAGGACAATCGTGTACTTGGTATGACTCCTATTTTCTTCTTTTAATTCTATCCTAGACTGGTAGGCTGAACATTTCCTCTTTCCCCTGGCTCTTAAGAATGCATATGAAATACATTTGGCCAGCCTCACCCATCTTCCTGTGTGAGTGGGCCGAAAGCTCAACACTGGCCACAATTCAACACAAACGGCATTAAATCGACAATCTCGGCTCAGTAAGGCCGGGGGTTAAAACCGATGTAGAAAAATGGACGGAAACAAATGCACCACTAGTGGTACGGTATTTCTGTGAGTGGAGATGACTTGCGTTGTAAAGTTGTAGAGTGAAGGGAGCTTTGAATTTACTGTATTATGTTATAGCTGGGAATTATGATCTGATAACAACAACAAAATTACATTGATAGAGCGCCTTTCACATCGGGAGGACGCTCCAACTACCACTGGGTGCTTGAAATCAGACAACAGTGTCCCAGGAACAATGTTTTTTTTTATCTCCCATCAACTGTCCTCCAGTGGACAAACCTCTCTTTTATCTGTGATGTCGTTTATTTTGCAGATCAAAGACGCATCCCTTGGCAAACACCCGCCGATGAAAGATGGAGATCTCGTCCTATTACACTAAGCTTCTGGGGGAGCTGAATGAACAGAGGAAGCAGGACTTCTTCTGTGACTGCAGCATCATTGTGGAGGGAAGGATCTTCAAAGCACACCGCAATATCCTATTTGCCAACAGTGGTTACTTCAGAGCCCTGCTGATCCATTATATCCACGATAGTGGGCGTCCCAGCACTGCCTCCCTGGACATTGTAACATCCGATGCTTTTTCCATTATCTTGGACTTCCTGTATTCTGGAAAGTTAAACCTTTGCAGCAAGAATGTTATTGAAGTCATGTCGGCCGCCAGTTACCTGCAGATGACTGACGTGGTCAGCTTCTGCAAATTGTACATCAGATCTGCCCTCGATATCAGTGTAAAAGACGAGAAGGATGATAACTGCAACCACGTGGAGAACGGCGGGACTGTAGCAGTCTTTGCGGAAGCTGTTAATTACTGCAGGAATCAGTCCTCGGTTCAGCAGAAGGAGTCCAGCCCTGATCGGAACAAGGGACTCTCTTGGAATGAATGTGAGGTTTACCATTCAATTGATCTGGCCCAGAAAGATCAGGATAGCCTCTCGCCTGACAAGCCGGCGTTACCCAAACTTCCAGAACCCAAGGTTGAGTACGATGAGGACGAGGTGGAATCCGTGGAACGATTCCGTCAGTTTCCCACCTCCGCCGCGGATCAGGTAGAGGAGAGGTTGCAGTCCACCCCAGCAATAGAAATCGCCTACGAGAATTATCAGATGAAGCAGTTCTTGGAGGTTTTGTTGAGGACCGGGAATGTTCAGCGGAAGGAAGAACTAATCCAACATTTTTCCAGAGGAGTTGGAGGGCGTTCAGAGGATGGTGGAGGGTCTTTCTCCAATATGATGGATGTACAAAGTGACTGGTATGGGGAAGATGCAGGTGAGATAGTCTAACGAACATTCAAGTGGATCACATCAGCAACAGTAATGATGGTGGGGGGGGAAATATCTATTAAAAGTATTTGAAATTCTAAAACTATAATTTAACACATTCAGACAAGTACTGCAGCTGTAATTGAAATATTCAGCCGGTCCAATAAAATCTATTCTCTCCTCTCTCTGTACATCTTCCCATGCCGAGTAAAAGTGATAGTTTGCAATGTGCAATCCTGCACTAAACAATTCTCCTTTCTCTACCCTGTGCTTTGGTCTTTGTGAGAGGCCGAATGGACTGTTTCTGAGCTTTACCATCTCTAAGGCTATGAATCCTCTTTGAACAGTTGCAAAGAATTACTTTTTAACAAACTATTCCTTTAACCTGCCAGCAGTGATTGCATTGTGTTCGAGGGTTGATTTTTTTGTGGTTGTTTGTTTGTTTTTGTACAAGCCGTTTGTTATTCACTTACTAATAACCGTATTGTTGGATCGATTATTCTTATTATTTTTTTCGTATCGTGGTTTTGTCTGAATCTCTCTGCGGCTGTGCCTCTTGAAAGTGTGTTCGGTTTCTGTTTCCAGGGAACGGGATCATTGTGCCAAAAAAGATCTACAAGTGCCCGTTCTGTACCTACACGGCGAAGCAGAAAGGTATACTGAAGCGACACATGCGCTCACACACCGGCGAGAGGCCGTATCCCTGTGAGACTTGTGGAAAGAGATTCACCAGACTGGAGCACCTCCGCAGCCACGCTTTAAGTGTGAGTAAAAGTGTCACGTCTTCCTGAGATCCTGGAATAACCGTCATATTAGGTCCTTCCTATTCCACCACGGAGTCCTGTAGCTCAGTGGTTAGAGCACTCGCCTCGCAGGCAAGAGGACTTGGGTTCAATTCCCGGGCAGGGCGAAGCTTTGGGCAAATTTCCTTACCCCCACACGCCCGCTTCTTTTACCTAGCAGTAAGTAGGAACCTGGTTGTTAGCTGATTGACTGGAAGTAATAATCCCTTCACAAAAAAATTTAAAAACATGATGAGTCAAATTTGTTCCACCCCGAACTCTTCGACCTCCCCTTCGTGTTTCACCCCTTCCCAAACACTCCCCTCTCAGCTCGGGTCACACGCCTCCTGTGCAACGTCCTCCCGACGTGAAAGGTGCTCTATAAATGTAATTTGTTGTTGTTGTTGTTCTCCTGACCTGAAAGATGCCATAAAGTAAATTGTCATGTTGTATTGTAATGCAAATTGCAGAATACGTTTTCATACATTTCGGTTTACTGGCCCCAAAACCATTTCAAACTCAGCCACTCAATTTAGCATGGATGGTCACCCCAAATTGTCTTGTTCAACATACATTAGGTGTTTCTTTCCAGAAATCTAAAGCTTTTGAAGATGTAAACTGACTGTGACATTGCAAATCTATTCTACGCCCTGTCGGATTTAAACCAACCGACCGGTTTGTCAGCAAATTGAAATGAGCTTGTTGCCTTCTATCTCTTCCTTAGGTACATCGCTCCAACAGACCGATTGTGTGCAAGGGATGTAGGAGAACATTTATCAGCAACCTGCAGCACGGAGCAAGGCGCTTTGGTCTTTGCGAGGGCTGCACCTGTGTAATGACTACCAATGAGGAGTCATCGCCAGTCAACCTGAGCCAGAATGAGCAGGTTTTAGACAACCAGGAGAAGGAAGACAAGGACCCAGGCTGGCCTGTGTACATAGAGTCCAGCGAAGAGAATGAATCTGCGGGAGATAATGTGGACGACAAGCAGCAGATTCAGAGAAACTTGGAGGACGGGGAAGGATTCATCTAGTGCCGCCCTTAACCATTTCCTTTCCAGGAATATGGGAACCCAGGAACAGGAGTAGGCTAATCAGCTCGTCGAGCCTATTGCCCGCTATTCTTAAGATCATAGCTGATCTGTACCTCAACTCCCAATTATCCACCCCTGTCCTGTATCCCTTTTATACCCCGACTTAGCAAATATCTATCCACCTCAGTCTTGAAAATTAGAATGGATACAACATCCACAGCCTTTTGGGGGAAGAGAGTTCCAGATTTGAGGGTCGCACGTGTTCGCTGAGCACCACGTTTAAAAAAAATTGCAGCTGTGTACCATCATGTATAGTTTGAAACGTAAAGGCCAAAGAAATTGCAGACACTGCGGATCCTTCACTGGTGTCTGACTAAGATATCGGGTCACTTGAAAGAACCTCTGCCCTCTTTCAAGTGACCAGGTAAAACGTGAGATGAAAGCACTAGAAGTGACTGCCAAATCTGACTGGAGGAGAAGGCAGGAAGCTTCATCCTTTGTTAACTCTTGCAACAAAAATCTCTGCTGGTAAAACCAAAGTGAGATTTTGTACGCTAGCAGAATATCGGAGACAGTCTCTTATTCAGACTATGATGGCTAGACAACTTATGTTTGTTTATTTGTTGAATACTCCGGGACGTGTGGAGGGCGCTATCTAAATGCAAGTTGTTGAATTTTTTGTTGATGAGAAATATTTTCGCTAATACACACAGACTTGAGTTCCCAACGGAAATTCGACGTAAACACAACAGGGCTGGTAATAATTTAAATTACTAGTTCTGAGCAAGAAGTCGAAAGTCAACAGTCATTTGGACTGCGCCAACGATATATTATAATTATGAATTTTAAGATCAAAGCATTTAAGATTCTGTGGGTTGAATAAATACGTACTTTTTTTTAGTAGCATTAAAAGATCATGGCGTTCTTGGTGACAGACATTTAAGTATTCCTTATTGATTAACATGGATGTTTTATAACTTGTACATAGTGGATATTGTTGTATTGGTGGTCCTATGGGTGAGTAAAATCTGTACTTCAGTGGTTCCTACATTTTTTTTTCAGGCGCCAGAGCCACTGGATTAGCTATGTGTGTGTGTGTAATGCTGAATAACTAGTTCCATAATATAACATCCTATGTGGGGCTTGTCAGGGAGGGAGGGACACTAAGCAATTAAGGAATGTTTGCCAGCACTTGTCTTTATGTTTAGAATGTATAACCATTCACATTATCGATGTTTTCTGTTGATCGGTGATTTATTTTTCAATGTACATGTTTTAGTTTGATTTCATGCCTGTGGGTTTGACTACATGGATCTACAAAATGAATATACACTAACTATACAGTATAGAGATTTTGAAGAGTGCTGTTCTTCGTATAATGAAAGGTGAAGGGCTAGAAAAGTTTAAAAAAGAAAATGTCCTCCGGGCTAGCTAACTAAAATTAAGTATTTTGTGTGTCTTAAAAGTGAAGTTGTTCATGGATAGACAGTACCTGTCATGTTTAAACTTCAGTAATTGTTGTTTTTTGACATTCACATTTGACTTGCCTGAGGGGCTGTGACTGTTGCTGTTGTTGATCCCTCACCCGTTCAGCCCTTCATTGTTTTTGTGTGTCACAATTTAATCATAGGATGGAAACTTCTCTCTGTTGCTCAATGTTATGTTGACGTTGTCTGGTCTATTATGTTTGGCCGAGAAACTGGCCGTTTTTAAATCTATTTTTTTTGATTATACCTGACTGACTAGGTTGTGATATAATGTACTTGAATATGTTGTAAAAAAAATTGCTTCTAGGTTATACTGAGAATCAACACTTTTTTTTCTTTTTGATTGGAAACTGGATAAAAAGGGCCATATTGTTTAATTTGAAAGTGTGTCAGTTCGCCAATCTGCAGTGACACTGAGTTTTGTTTTGACCATATATTTCATATATTCTTCTGATTAGGAGTCTGAACAGACGACGGTTCCTGGATGATGAAGTGGGTTGCCATAGGCTCTTTTTATCAAGGGCATCTGGGTTCGATTAGGCATAAATCATTGAGATTAAAGTCTTCCCTGTTTGCTCATTTTTACGGATCAAATGTGAAATGCTTATAAGACAGCCCAGTGTCTGTTGAGAGTGGGTCCACTGGACAGAATTTGCCCACAATATATCTCATTTAGAACACAACAAGAATAAAACAATAATGAGATATTCTTCTAATGGATGAGCATAAAGTATTTTATAAAAATAAGTTTTTGGTCACTCAATGGTCATTCAGTCCACGCCTTTTACCCTGCAGTTCAAATGTACAATAAAAAAGGGCCATATCATGGAATAGAAGAGCACAAATTCATCAAACGCCCAACCACTGACCTCCTTTGAACCCTCTTTAAAACCTTTACACATGTGTGATCCATTGCTGCTAAAAAGGTTGTCAATGCGATTTGGCAGATAACCCACTCAAGTGAATGGCTTCTTTAATTCATCCTCAATTTCTTTACACAAGCCTTTTTGGAGAATGAGATGTCTATAAACGGAATACAACATTTATGTGGTTGTAACTGTCACTGAAATTAATCTCTGGTTGTCTTGATTCGTACAATCTGGATGACACGAAGCTATAAAGCCATGTACTGTATCGTTTGGTTGAGTTTTTTTTGTCACTTTTCTTCCCCTCCTGTTGTGACTTGCTAGGTACAGTCCCATGGGCGCTGGCAGCCTTCTGGTACCTAGTGCAAGAGAACAATTGTTTCTATGTGTTTCTTGATGGGCTATTATGATAGGATCCATCATAATTGAGCTTGATCTGTTGTCATCCGACATCATTTATACTAGCGTTTTTGCCTCTCACCACACATATATATATCAGGGTCACAATGCTTTCAAAAAAATCAATGTCAATAATTTGGTCACTCAGTCCACAGATATTTGCGTGACGCTGCTGTGCACAATTGGCTGTTGCGTTTTGTCCACAGAATATACAGTCAATTTGCTTTCCAGTACATTCTGTGACGTTTGAGATGTCTTAATGAAGTGATAAGGCACTATTTCTAATGTAAGGATTACTATTATTTTCAGTGGGGGCGCGACTGTGGGGTGGGGGGGCGACTGTGGGGTGGGGGGCAGGTATTTCAGCCTATTTTTTCCCCCTCCACACCCCCTCTCTCATAACCCAACGACACAGATATGCCATCTGTAGCATCGTCACTCAACCGCACTTGTGACATATCAGCGAACAGCATCTAGCCGAGACTTCCTGATGCTGCAAAAGGCAGCGACTTCACCCGCTCGGCTGTCAGAGAAGCCTAAATGTTATTTAAATTTTTTCAAACTAACGAAAAAGCTGGTTTTTTGTCTCTTTCAGAAAATAAATGTAATCACAAAATTGCATGAACTAGAATCTTACACTATACAATAAAATATTCTGCATAGTAAAATTTAAAGGAATTATTTTCTTTACTAAGTTGTTAGTGGTGCAGTTTCATTAATTCTTATAGCGCTGCAGCAGCTAATAAAACTAATTTATATTTTATATGTTTATACTATTTATATTAAAAATATTTATTTGCTACTAAAGCAAATATACAAAATTACAGTATATTCTGTGAAGCACTTTGAGACGTCTAGAAGATATGAAAAGCGCTGCAGCAAATGCAAGGATTATTATTATTACTATCATTAAATAGGCATCCTGAGCAAGATTGTTAAATTTACGTGTTTAAATTTAAGAATCTTACGTGTATTAAAAATTGAATCCTTCCATCTACTCAGTTCATGATTAAGTTATTATTATAAATAGAACTGCGATGCAGGTCAGGTTCTCTGTGATCCTGAAGCAATAAAATTTGTGTTTGTTCTTTGCCCACTGAATAAATAAGTAAATAAATAATAGCAATAATAAAATGCGTGCATCGACTTATCACGGCTTCCAGATCTTCCAATTTGACTGGCAACCGGGTTCCTGCTTAACCTCCAGGTAAATAGGCGTGTGTAGAGTTAAGCAAACTTGCCCAACCTTTCGCTCCCATCCCGGTAATCAAACCCGGGTCCTCTCCATTTGCGCGGATGTGAAAAAAAAGTCAAACCCACAAAGCTGTTTTTCAGATATGTGTCCTGAGCATGTGATGAGAAGGCGTTCTTATCAAAAATGCAGTAAGCATGACGAGCTTACCAATCTCTGTCCCACAGTCGCCTTGCCCTCCCTCCCTCGCCTCTTTCAAGGCCGGTCTCAAGACCCTTCTCTTCGATCATGCCTTGTGCCACCCTCCCAACTCTTCGTCCCCCACCCCCTAACCTGCCCCTCTCCCTTGCTCGCGTCCCTTTCCCTGACTGTTTAGTGTCTTGTGACATCCTCCTGACGCGAAAGGCGCCCTATAAATGCAATGTTGCTCCTTATTCTTATGTTCTTATTGTACACAGGTGCTCATCTTGCCTTTTATATTGCGCTTTTCACGTCTCCTAGACTGTATCTCAAAGCGCTTCACGGAATGTACTCTCAAGTGAATTCGACTATATTTTGTGAGCGAAACGCGGCAGCCGATTGCGCACAGCAGCGTTCCCCCCCTACAAACAGCCGTGGATTGAAATGACCAATTTTATTACAGTATTGTGTGTGTGTGGGGGGAGAGGGTGGGTGGTGGGGGTTGGTAGGGGGAGGGATTATTTGGAAGAGAAGGGAAGGGAAGGGAAGAGAGAATTGGGTGGTCGTTAAGTCATTCCATTGTTCAATGTCTCTCTTTTCCCCACAACCCCACCCAAAAAAATTAAAGACACACACACACACACACATACAACAACAACAACAACAACTTTGATTTTTATATATAGCGCGCTCCAAGCCGGACGGTTTCAGAGCGCTTCACAATGGCGGAATTCCTGGGGTCCGAGCCGGAGTGGGGCGGGTGGGGGGGGAGAGGAGGGGAGGGGGGGGGGGGGAGGGGGGGAGAAAGGTGTCTGAAGGCGCGGTCGGACAGAGAGGTCTTTAGCCGAGACCTGAAACTAGGAAGAGGTGAAGCAAAGGGAGTGAGGAAGGGAATGAGGAAGGGAGTTATAGAGCAACCTGCACACATACACACATATATACATATACAGTATACACACATACATATATACAGTAATATACACACATATATACAGTATATACACATATATATACAGTAATATACACATGCATATATACAGTATACACACACATATACACACATAAATACAGTAATATACATATGCATATATACAGTATATACACACACATATGTATATACACACATCTATACAGTAATACACACACATATATACAGTAATACACACCTATATACAGTATACACACACCTATATACAGTATATACACACAAATAGTAATTTACACATGCGTATATACAGTATATACACATGTACAGTATATACACATATATATACAGTAATACACACATATATACAGTAATATACACATATATACAGTAATATACACACATATATACAGTAATATACACACGCATATATACAGTATACACACACATGTATACAGTACACACACAATGCTTTAACAAGGAGCTGTGAACTGTATTGAATTGTATTGGTGGCAGAGAGTGAGTTAACTGGGGGAGAAGTGATCTGGACCTGGTGTTGGGTTTCACATTGAAGTCCCTTCCGGGGGTTTAACTCTAACACACACACACACACACATTCACTAGAGAGAGAGATATATATATATATATTTACAAGCACGTCCGGGTCGGAAATCAGACCCTGGTGGGATCGCGGAGTAAATCTGAGCTGGAGAAGGACACAGAGAACAGAGAGGGTGGTGAGTGAGGGGGAGAGAGGGGAGAGTGAGTAGGGGAGGGGAGGGGGGGGGGGGGGGGGGTGATGGATGGAGGGAGGGAGAGCAGAGGAAGGTGGGGAGAGGGTGAGAAGAGAGATGGGGAGGGGAGGTGGGGGGGGGAAGGGGGATGAGGGAGAGGGTTGGGGGAGGGGGGGGGAGAGGAGGGGGTGAGAAGAGAGATGGGGAGGGGAGGTGGGGGGGGGTGAGGGAGAGGGTTGGGGGAGGGGGGGGGGAGAGGAGGGGGTGAGAAGAGAGATGGGGAGGGGAGGTGGGGGTGAGGTGGGGAGAGGAGGGTGAGGAGATGGGGAGGGGTGGTGGGGAGGGGAGAGGAGGGGGTGGGGGAGAGGAGGGTGGGGAGAGGAGGGGGTGGGGGAGTGAAGAGGAGGGGGTGGGGGAGTGGAGAGGAAGAAAGGGGGAGAGTAGAGGAGGGTGGATGGGTGGGGGGGTAAACCTGATCATTATTTAACCTAAACCTACAGCTTCTCCCCCCCCCCCCCCCCCCCCCCCTCCCTCACCTAGGGGGGCATCAGACAATCTGGGTTCAGTGTTGTCTGTGTGTTTGTGTAGGAGACAGACAGATCCGGGTGTGGGTGGAGGGGGGGAGTGTGTGTGTGTATTGGATGGTGTGTGTGTATGGGTGGAGGATGTATGTGTTTGCGGTGTGTGTGTGTATTATGTGTGTTGGTGGGGGTTTGTGGGTTTGTATGTGGGGTGGGGGGGTGATGGGGGGGGTTGTGTGTATGTAGGAGTGTGGAGGTTGTGTGTATGTGTGTGTTTGTGGGGGGTTGTGTGTATGTGGGGGATGTGTCTGTGGGGTATGTGTGTGGGAGGGGGGGATGTGTGTGTATGTGTGTGTGGGGGGCATGTGTATGTATGTGAGTGGGGGATGTGTGTGGGGTGTGTGTTTGTGGGGGATGTGTGTGCATGTGGGTGGGGTGTGTGTTTGTGGGGGATGTGTGTGCATGTGGGTGGGGTGTGTGTTTGTGGGGGATGTGTGTGTATGTGTTGCGGGGAGGGCTGAGGGTTGAGAAATTAAAATATATTTGTAGCTCAAAAACTCCCACCAGATCCTCATTATCCCCCCAAAATACAGCCCAACATTACGGGGTGACACTGCGGGGGCGAAATATAGGGACACACAAAATAAACCCACAATAATAAAATTGGTCATTTTAACTGTCGGTCACATTCGGGGGGAATCTGTTATTGTAAAGCGCTCTGAGACGCTGTCTGGCGCGGAGCGGAGGGCACTCTGTAAATCCAAGTTGTCTTTGTTCTTAAGGGGTACGACAGAGTAGACAGTGGGACTGTTTCCCCTGGTCGGGCGGGGGGGGGGGGGGGGGTCACAGTCTTAAAATTAGGGGCCAGCCGTTTCACACTGAGTTGAGGAAAAACTTCTTCACTCAAGAGGGTAGTGAATGGATGCAATTCTCTAACCCCAAAGGCCTGTAGCTGCTCGGTCAGTCCTTGAACATATTCCGGACGGAGATTGACAGATTTCTTGTGGATTAAGGGATTAAAAGATATGGGGATAAGGCGGGGTGGGGGTGGGGTGGGGAGGTGGGGGGGTGGGGAGGCAGGTGGAGTTAGATTAGAAGATCAGCCGTGTTCTTATTGAATGAAGGGGGGGGGAGGGGGGGGGGGAAACGGGCTCGAGGGGCTGAATGGCCTAATCCTGCTCCTAATTCTTATGTTCTTGTTGTGGTTGCTGACAGGGTCGGCTGCGAAAAAAAAAAAAGGTGGTGGAGGGGGCGGTGGGCGGTGGGCGGTGGGGTGAGAGGAGGTTCCTCTATGGAAATGGAGATTTTGTCCCACCAAACCCGCTTGCTCGAGCACCTCAACAAACAGCGGAGGCAGGAGATATTCTGCGACTGTCGGATCGTGGTGGAGGGGAGGGTCTTCAAGGCCCATCGCAACGTCCTGTTCGCCAGCAGCGGCTACTTCCGGATGTTGCTGCTGCACGGAGCCCAGGAGGGAGGGCAGGCGGCCGTGGCCACCTTCGACGTGTTCTCGGCCGAGGCTTTCCTGACCATCCTGGACTTCGTGTACTCGGGCCGGCTGTCGCTCAGCGGCCAGAACGTGATCGAGGTGATGTCGGCCGCCAGCTACCTGCAGATGACCGACGTGATCGGCGCCTGCAAAGGCTTCATCAAATCCTCGCTGGACATCAGCGAGAAGGAGGAGCGCTACTTCGGCCGCTCCGGCCACAAGAGGGGGGCCGGGTTCAACGGTCCCGGTCCCGCTCAGTCGCAGAAGCCGCCCCCTCCGGACTCCGGCGGGGCCCTGGGACATTCCTGGCGCCGCTTCGACTCTCAGCACCCGATCGCCGACTCGCAGCTCTCCTTCGCGGCCGACCAGCCTCGGAACTCCTTCTCGGAGGGTCGGACTTACGAGGAGGGCCCCTCCGAGACGCCCGCCTTCCAGGCCGTGGGCCTGGCCTCGTCCCCCAGGGCGTCCGAACAAGCCGACCTGGGCTCGCGGGCCGAGGAGAAAAAGGAGGATTGCCAAACCAATCACTCCCATGGCTACCAGCAGGAGCTGCTGCCTCCGCTGATCTGGGCACCGGTGAGGAAAGATCCGGAGTCCGTACGCCAGCCCGGCCGAGGGCAGAAGGCCGAGGATCAGTACCCGCCCATGCCCACGATTGTGGAAGTCGTAGGCGACTGGAGCGGGGACAGTTCGGGTGAGAGTGGGAGACGGATTTGTGGATATCCAGAGGCACGGCCTTAAAATTGCGCTGTTGGGATTTTTTTTAATATTGTTCGACTTTCAACTTAAATAGTAATAGTCTTGTATTGGATACAGCGCTTTAAAGCGCTTCACGGAATATACCGTAAAGTGAATTGACTGTATATATTTGTGGGCGAAACGCGGCAGCCAATTGCGCACAGCAGCGTCCCCCCCCACCCACACAAACAGTCGTGGATTGAAATGACCAAATTTTATCATCGTGTGATTTTTTTCGGAGGCATTATTATTAGGCGCACATGTGTGTATTGTGTGTGTGTGTGTGTGCGTGCGTGTGAAGTAAGGAACCTTGCCCAAGGTTTCGCCCTTGGGCTTTCACTTTACAGTGAGAAGTGAAGTGAACTGTGAAGCTTGCTGCGGATTATAACGATTGTGAAAGCGTTTGTTGGTTCGTTGCAGGCGAGTGCGGCACGCTGCCGAACACCAGGTTCAAATGCCTGTTTTGCACGCATACGGTGAAGCGCAAATCCGACCTGAAACGCCACCTTCGCTCGCACACCGGAGAGAGGCCTTATCCCTGCGACTCGTGCGGAAAGAGGTTCACCCGACTGGAGCATCTCCGCAGCCACGTCATCACTGTAAGCGCCGCTCGATTCCTCCTGTGCGCAAAACGCCGCAGACGCTGGGAGTCTGAAACAAAGACAAAAGTTGCTGGGGGGGGGGGGGGGGGGGGGATTTCAGCAGGTCAGGCAGCATCCATGGAGAGAGGAAAAGGAGTCAACCCTTCGTTGTGGACCCGAAACGTTGACTCTTTTTCCTCTCTCCATGGATGCTGCCTGACCTGCTGAGTTCCCCCCCCCCCCCCCCCCCCCCCCATTTAGCAACTTTTGTCTTTGTTTCAGATTCCTCCTGTGTTGGCTTTGTTCCCACTCGGGTCGCCTGCCCGCCAAACCCTTCCTTCGTTCCCCAGAGCGGTTACGAGAGCCGCGCTTTCATGTCCACCTCTCATCCGTGCATATTTTTTGTCTTGTCCCCCACTCCCACCACCCTACCCTCCCCCCACCTCCCAACACAACACTCCCAGATCCACAAGTCCGGGAAGCTGCTGAACTGCAAAGTCTGCAGGCAGTCGTTTGGCGGAGCGGCGGCTAAAATCATCCAGCAGCACGGGAAGCGCTACGGTTTGTGCAGCAATTGCGTGAGCCTGATGAACTCGGTCCACCACAACGGACCCATCGACTTGGACCCCGGGCCTGACCACGAGGCGGAATTCCACGAGAGCGACAGAGAATCCGGGTGGCTTTCCGCCGCCGAGCCCGAGGGAGACTGAGATACTGAGCTCGGGGGGAGAGGGATCCGGGCGCAACGAGGTCAACGCGGTCCACGAAATTCTGGACGACGCGGATGACAAAGACCAGATTTATGATAAAATGAAGAGCGTTCATCGAGATTGAGGAAACTGTTCTTGTGTGTGCGTGTGTGTGCGCGTGTGTGCGTGCGTGTGTGTGTGCGTGTGTGTGTGTGTTTTTTAAAACGTTCTTTTTTTAATTAAAGCAAAAACACTGGTTTGCGGTATCCAAGGGTATTGCAAACGACTAAATGTTCCCTGGTTCTGTGCATCTCTTTATCTCCTCGGTTAACATGGCAGTAACATTTCAATCCACGACTGTTTGTGGGGACGCCGCTGTGCTCAATTGTTTGTCAAGCTTCGCCCACAAATATATACATTCAAAACGGTATATGCTGTGTAGCGCTTTGAGACATCTAGAAGACATGAAAAGTGCTATATCAAATGCATGGATTATTATTATTATTAAAAAGGTTGCTTGGTGATTTTGGGGGGTGGGGGGGGACTCATTCAGTTGAAAATACAGTCCTTAAAATAGTACGGCAAAAGTATTGCAGATGGCTGGAAATCTGAAATTCCCCCCACCACACAAATCGGTTATCAGGTTCTAAGCTAGGTAGGTCCAGAGTGACAGAGAAGAAGTCTTATTATTATGACGATTAAGTTAGCTAAAGCTGACAGGTAGGACTGGGAGGGCAGACTAATCATGGGAGCAGTGATTTCATCTCGTCCACACGTCCTGTTTTCCTTGTAAACAACTCCGTACCTGTTGGGGTAGTTCTGATTAGACTTGCTGCTGGAAGCCAGCCAGCCTTTGTTTTCGATGGCAAACTATGTGATTTTAGTTGGTTCGATCGCAGCAAGTTACACCCCCCAACCTCACGAGCTCTACATCTCCAAGCCTTGACTCTTGTCATCTCGCACTCTTTAATACTCACTAGGATTAGGTGAGCAGGGAGAAAATGTCACATTTTCTGATCCAGGAATAGATTATTTCCCAGGGTTGGTTAGTTGGTTGGGTGGTTGGTTTGCACGGAGGTGTAAGCTCCCAGTTGTGTTTGGAATAAGCAACAGCCACACCAACAATAAAATTATATTTATAGAGAGCGCCTTTCAAGTCGGGGGCTGGGGAATCGGACTCTTTGAACTCTTTTTAAATGAAAGGGTTTCTGCATATGGCAGACATTCGGCTGATCGGGAAAGAAAACCACGACAAGGAAGTGCGTGTCTCCTTGTTTTGAAATCCACGACTTGTTTGTGGAACGCAGCTGTGCGCAACTGGCTGCCATGTGTCGCCCACAAAATACACAGTCACTACACCCGGACGACAACTTGCATCTTCTATATAGTGCACTTCACGCCCGGAGAGCTTGAGGGTGTATTCCTTGAAGCGCTTTGAGAACGTCTCCAAGATACACACACAGATTTTCATTGGATGGAGTCCGGTAGCTCAAGAGACCCGGGTTCGATTCTAGGCAGGGCGACACCCTGGGTAAGGCCGATAATAATCCCTCAAAAAGGATAATAAATTCAATCCACGACCGATCGTGGGGACGCTGCTGTGCGCAATTGGCTGCCACATTCCCTCCCCACCTCCCAGCACACAAAATATACAGTCAATTCCCTTTACAGTATATTTGAGACTATACAGACTAGAAGACGTGAAAAGCGCTATATCAAATGCTCAGATTATAATAATAATAATAATCCTTACATTTAATATCTCGCTTTCCACACTTTATCGACGTCTCAAAGCGCTTGCAATTTATTATTATTGCAAGGATTATCAGAAGGAGCTGATGCAAATGCCAGGGTTGTTATTTAATTATTATTATTATTTAATTGTTTTTTAATTATTATTATTATTTTCACTTCCAACACTATAGAGGAATGCTTTTTATTTGAGAAAAAATGGGGACAAAATGTGCTGCAAAGGCGTTTCCAAAGCAAGTCAGGAGTTAATTATCATCAGAGGGGGAGGCTTCTCAAAGGCAACTCATTCCCTGTCTTGTGACTGTCTGCAAATCACGTTCCACAGATCAGTGGGTTTATATATTTTCGCTCTGACAACAAAGTTCGAAGCACTTCCTGGTTGTGAAGAGAGATCCATACAGTCACAGCTGCAGGGATAGTGTGAGAGTGGGGGGGGGGGGTGGGTAGGGCAGTGAAGTTGCCT
This sequence comes from Hydrolagus colliei, assembly GCA_035084275.1. Lineage (NCBI taxonomy): Eukaryota > Metazoa > Chordata > Chondrichthyes > Chimaeriformes > Chimaeridae > Hydrolagus > Hydrolagus colliei. Next base: position 10,924,153 of record CM068763.1, on the reverse strand, counting down.
TTGACAAGACAACACATTAGGGGGAGGTGGGCAAGGCTTTTAAATGGTAATGCAATAGATCTCAGTGCAGGGGGGAGGAGAGGAGAGGAGAGAAAGGGGTAGACAAGAAAAAACTAGCAGGAAATTCAGGGGAATTGTTAATACAGTACTTCCTCTTTGGCTACAGTTTCAGGAAGTAAGTGTGTGTTTTGTGTGTGTGTGTGAGAGAGAAGAAAATAAAGAGTGTGAGATGACAAAGATGCTGAGATTTGTGAGCTGTGGGTGTTGTGTTTGGTTGTCTCTCTGGTTAGGGATTGAGGCCACCCCTCGTTACACACCAGACTGGGCCAGCCTGGATGCCAGACCTTTGCCCCAGTGGTACGATGAGGGCAAGTTTGGCATCTTCATCCATTGGGGGGTGTTCTCCGTGCCGAGCTTTGTCAGCGAATGGTTCTGGTGGGACTGGCAAGATGTTCACAGACCCGACATCATGGCATTCATGAAGGAGAACTACAAGCCTGGCTTCACGTACGCGGACTTCGCCTCGCAATTCACAGCCGAATTCTTCGATCCGGATCAGTGGGCAGAATTGTTCGAGGCATCAGGGGCCAGGTGACTGATTGATTATCTGTCTGTCTGTATCTACCCTGTCTACCTCCCTCCCTTCCGAAAATCCGTATAATGTTTTAAGTTATATAATTAGTGTGTTGCTGTAAATGTATATCCACTTCCCCATTGCAAACGGGGCAACCAGCCAGGTAGGGTAAGGATGAGGATAATAATAATGCCTTCAGCCACTACGCCCCGAGGCTCTGGAATCCCTTCCTCATTCCCTTCGCTTCCCCCCCCCCCCCACTCCATCCCCCCCGCACCCCTCTCTTCCTACTTTCAGGTCTCAGCTAAAGACCGTTCTTCTCGACCGCGCTATCGGTTACCTTCTCCCCTCTTCCGTCCCTGGCTCGGCCCCGGGATCTGTTATCGGGAAGCCCTCTGAGACGCCGTCCGGCGTGGAGTGAGGGCACTATATAAATGCAAGTTGTTGTAACAATAATAATAATAATAATAATAATTGTTATTTCATTGTGAAACCCTGGGCAAGTTTCCTTACGTCACACCCCAAATAATAATCCCTCCAAAAAAAAGCAATGATAACTTGGTCATTTTCAAACAACGACTGTTTGTGGGACGCTGCTGTACATAGTTGGCTGCTGCGTTTCGCCCACAAATATACACACAGTCAATTCACTTTACAGTATATTCTGTGAAGTACTTTGAGACGTCTAGAAGATGTGAATAATAATGATGATAAAGATTATAATAATAATAATAATAATCCTTCATTTTATATGACTGGCGCAATGCAGTCATGGATTGAGAATGACCAATTAATTATTATGTTTTTTTCGAGGGAATATTATTCAGCGTGTGGAGTAAGGAAACTTGCCCAACGTTCCGCCCTGACCTGGAATCGAACACGGGCCTCTCGCTTGCGAAGCGAGTGCTCTAACCACTGAGCTACAGGAGTCCACGATAATAATCCTTGCGTTTGGTATAGCGCTTTTCACGTCTCAAAGCGCTTCACGGAATATGCTGCGAAAGTGAATTGTTCTGCCTTTGTTTTGGGCGTATAACAAATATCAAACGCAATGATTATCATACAGTATTTACAGGATGTCAGGCCCGAGGAGGCTGCCTTCCGGCCCAATACATTGTAAGGATTTATTATGATGTGATTGTGGATTAAGTTGAAGGTTTCCAGTCAAACTGGTATTGGAACAGTTTGGATTTCCTTAATCATGTTTTGCTGATTTTTTAACTCCGCGATCACCGCCTGTCTATTCCATGCTCTAGGTATGTGGTTCTGACCAGCAAACACCATGAGGGATTCACCAATTGGCCATCTCCTGTGTCCTGGAATTGGAACTCAGTTGACACAGGACCCCATCGAGACCTGGTAGGAGATCTGGCAACTGCAGTACGAAAACGGTTGGTATGACCCATTGCTTGTCGTCAGTTATACAATATAATAATAATCCTTACATTTATATGGCGCTTTCCACATCTTATCAACGTCTCAAAGCGCTTCACAGAATACAACAACGTCCCAAGGTAGGGACCAGAGAAAGGGGGGGGGGGGGGAGGGGGAAGGAAAACCGACTGTACATTTGTGGGCTAAGCGCGGCAGCGAAATTGAACACAGTTACTGCGCCTTGGGATACGTCCTCCCAGCGTGCGAGGCGCTCCGTAAAATTTGTTAATTTTGTTGTTGTCGTACTGTCATTTACGTTCTCGACAGTTGAGTGCAGTGTTGTCAAATTCTCACGAGAAACTGGCACCCTTTGGGACAATTAAACGGTTGACTAAAGCAGAGGCAATTCATGATTTGCTGACTTGCACCCCCATGAAAGTTTATTGTTGAACTTTGGAATTGCTGTGTTTGCGATGCGTTACCTAACCTTGCAAGAGAAGTGAGCGGTCTAACAGATCACGTGTCTTTCACTACTGTACTTCCATTTTCATGTCTGTTATTCTAATGCATTCGCTGTAATATTGTACTGACATGGTGGTGGGTGAGGTGTTGGCAATATTTGGTCACTGTTCTCAAATTTGGTACACCAATCAACCATTTTGTTTTAATGTACTCCTTTGTGAATGGACAGGAGCATCCATTACGGATTGTACCATTCCATGCTGGAATGGTTCAACCCTATGTACTTGAACGACAAAAAGAATGGCTTCAGGACTCAGGAGTTTGTCAAGAGGAAAACCCTGCCGGAACTCTACGAATTGGTCATGAGGTAATTCATTACCGTCGCGGCCGAAACTCATTAAGTTCATAATAATAAGAATCCTTGCATTTTGATATAGCGCTTTTCACGTCTTCCAGGCGTCTCAAAGCGCTTCACGGATTACACTGTAAAGTGAATTGACTGTACACTTGTGGGCCAAACGCGGCAGCAGTGTCCCACAAACAGTCGTGGATTCGAGTGACCATTTGTTTTGAGGGATTATTATTAGGCGCGCGCGTGTGTGTGCGGAGTAAGGTTTGGCCCTGACCTCCCGGATTCGAACACAGGTCTCGTGCTTGTAAGGCGAGCGCTCTAACCACTGAGCTACAGGACTTCTAGACTCCTGATGATGATAATAATAATAACAGTCATTAATTCATCCTCACATTTGGTCCAGAACCTTTAATGTCGGGAGGACGTCTCAAAGCGCTTCACAGAACCTGCTGTAAAGTGCGGTGACTGTGTATTTTTTTTTCCCCCCAATATGGTTTCAGTCGAGTAGGTAAGGGAATGTATTTGTTTCCCCCAGGTACAAACCAGAGGTAATCTGGTCAGACGGAGCATGGGAGGCACCACCTTCCTATTGGAACGCCACTGAATTTCTGGCCTGGCTTTACAACGATAGCCCCGTCAAGGTAATTAGGTCAAGGCCTGATTTGATTTGCCCGCGAGTTGTTGTTGTTGAGATGTATTCAGCTCTGTTTGTGTTCCTGGACTGGGGGTGATAATAATAATAATAATGATCCTTGCATTCGATAGAGCGCTTTCCACGCCTTCTAGACTGTGTCTCAAAGCGTTTCACAGAATACACTGTCAAGTGAATTGACTGTATTTAAATGTGGGCGAAACACAGCAGCCAATTGCGCGCGGAATGTCCCCCAACAAACAGCCGTGGATCGAAATGAAACTGTTTTTTTTTGGGGGGGAGGGCTCGTTATCAGGCGTGTGGAGTAAGGAAACTTGTCCGAGGTTTTGCCCTGCGTGGAATTGAACCTGGCTCTCTCCCTCGCTTGTGTGTGTGTCTGTGTGTGTGTGTGTGTAGAAAAAAAAAGTCTCCCATGTTGCGTTCTCTCTGTGGCCAGGATACGGTCGTGACTAATGATCGCTGGGGCATTGGCTGCCCCTGCAAACATGGCGGATTCTTCAACTGCGCCGACAAGTACAGCCCAACCAAGCTGCAGAACCACAAGTGGGAAATGTGCACCTCGATCGACAAGAGATCGTGGGGCTATCGCAGAGACATGAAGCTGAACGATCTAATGGACCTGCCTACCATTCTCCATGTATGTGTGTGTTTGTGACCTCCTGACTTGCAAGGCGCTTTTGCAAATATTAATAGTAAACTTTGCGTTTGATAGAGCGCTTTTTAACGTCTTCTAGACGTCCCGAAGTGCTTCACGGTATATACAGTACTTTAAAGTGAGTTTGACTGTGTATTTGTGGGTGAAAGGTGGCAGTCAATTGCGCATAGTAGCGTCCCCACAAACAGTTGTGGATTGAAAATGACCCATTTTATTATTGTGGTATTTTTTGGAAGGATTATTATTAGATGTGTGTGTGTGTGTGTGTGTGTGTGTGTGGAGTAAGGAAACTTACCCAAAGTTTCGCCCTGGCACGGCTGGATTCGAACACAGATCTCGCGCTTGTAAGGCGAGCGCTCTGAGCTACATGGAATGATTCCCAAGTGAATTGACTGTGTATCGGTGGGCGAAACGCGGCAGCCAATACTCCCGACACCGTCAAGCGCTATTTGAATGCAAGTTGTTGTTGCCGTTCGTTGTCGTTGCTCTTCCTCTTCTTGGTTTGATCGACGTTTTATCGTCTGGCAGAGCTTCCTGGACACCATCAGCTTCGGGGGGAATTTTCTGCTCAACATTGGTCCCACCAAAGAGGGTACCATCGCTCCGGTCTTCCAAGAAAGACTGCGCGGCCTCGGGCAATGGCTGCGCGTCAACGGGGAAGCTGTGTACTCCTCAAAGCCCTGGCGAGTTCAGAAGGAGAACTCTACGGACACAGTGTGGTAAATAATAATCATAATGGCAATGATCCTTGCGTGCGATATCCCGAAGTCCATCCCGCAGTCCCTCCGCCTCGTTCTCCCCCCCCACCGGCCTCCTTCAAGTCCCGATTCAAGTTTCTCCTCTTCGATAGTCCCATCGGCAACTCCTAATGCCCCCCCCCACCCTTCCCTCTCCTACTCTGTCCCCAGCTCGAGTCTGTCACGGTGACTGTCCAGCGCCTTGGGACGTCCTCCTAACTTAAAAGGCGCTATACAAGTGTCATTTTGTTTTTGTGGCTGTTGTTGCTGTTGGTCTCTACTTCTACGCTTGCGTCTCTCTCTTTGTTGCCAGGTACACCTCGAAAGGGTCAGCCGTTTATGCCACGTTTCTATCCTGGCCGGAGTCAAATACTCTAACACTGGAATCACCAAAGGTCACATCAGCAACCAACGCAAGTGGATTCTATTTACTTTCTTTATCTGCTTTCTCTTCCAATCCCCCAACACCCACCACCCCCCCACCCCCACCCCACTTCCCCCCCCCTCCCTCTCCTCCCACACAAGTTAATAATCCGAGTGAAAATACTTGCATTTGAGATAGCACCTCAGCACATAATTGAGACGTCTCAAAGTGCTTCACAGAATATAGTGTGAGGGGAATTGGCTGGCTGTTTCGGGGGTGAAACTCGGCCGCCGACCGCGCACGGAAGCGTCCGACAAACAGTCGCGGGTTGAGTGGCCAAATTATTATTGATATTTTAAAAACATTTTTGAAGGGATCGAGATTACCCACAGAAACGTTACAGGAATCTGACAATCGACCAACAAGCTGGTTCCCGCTCGCTGCTAGGTAAACACTGCTGGGCGTATGTGTGGAGTAAGGAAACATGGAAAAGGTTTCGCCCGCCTGGGAATCAAACCCGAGTTCGTCTTGTTATTAGGGTAGAAGGTTGAACAGTGAGAAACATATAGAGCTAAACACATTGCGTGGGTTTTATGTCTGAGTGGCTCGATGAGCCGTTAACCCTTTCCGTTCGGTGTTGTCCAGGTGACGATGCTGGGAGTCGCGCAACCGCTGAAGTGGACTCGTTCTTCACCCAAGGGCATCTCCGTCCTGCTCTCGTCTGTTCCCTGGTCTACGCTGCCCTCGCGGCTGGGTTGGACGGTGAAGCTGGATGGCGTTTCCTAAGCGATGGGAGGCGCTTTCTGCAGAGGGGAAACACTGGGTGGCCATCATCCCTCGGGCTTTGCGATGATGGGATACGTTGCTAGATTTCCTATCGTGGCTGCTGGGTTCTGAACTCTACGGGTTTTCACTTAATCTGAAACACTGCGTTGGACTGCCATGACATTTGTATTGCAAGTTACTGCGTGGATCGAAGCAAGTAACGGCAGCAAACAGATTTTCGGGCTTGCGTCTTTTAACTTTTTCTTCCTCCTAAATTTGCGAGTGCTTACTGAAGCATGATTTAATGATGAGCAACATAATAATAATAATAATCCTTGCATTTGATAGAGCGCTTTTTCACATCTTATCGACGTCTCAAAGCGCTTCACAGAATAGACTGTAAAGTGAATTGACTGTATATTTGCGGGCGAAACGCGGCAGCCAATTGCGCACAGCAGCGTCCCCCACAGCCGTGGGTTGAAATGACCAATTTTATTATTGCGTTTGTTTGTTTTTCGGTGGCTGAGGTGGGTGGGGGATTATTATTAGGCGTGCGGAGAAAGGAAACTTGCCCAAAGTTCTGCCCTGATCTGCCTGGATTCGAAAATTCTAAGGCTTGTAAAGCAACTGCTCTAACCACTGAGCTACAGGAGCTACGCCTCTCCCCCTGCCGATCGCTGCTCTCTCTCCCACTCGTTTGGCCGCTGTGCAATGTCTTGTGTGATGGCCGCCACATAAAGGGAAGATCTTATTGTTTATTCACGGAAAATACTTAAAGGAATACTTTAAATAATACTTTTTTTTCACAAAAAATAATTGACCATGTGTGTCGTTTGCTGATAATTCTTATAATTGTTTAAAAGAACAAATTTTCATCTCGTAGAACTCTTATTATAAAGTGCTTCATTGTTACTTGGAAGGCAATGGAAGTCTTTTAAGACCCAAATAGCTAGCTGGTGTTATGAGTCTGTCAGCCTGGTTTACTGTGTGCATTTCAATAAACAAAATAAACCTTGCGTTTGTTGTAATGTCTTCTCAATGCCTCCTGGGTGTGCTGTATGTCTGTCGGACACTGTAATGTGGCTTCTCTACAGAGGGGGGTGCTGTGCGCGCAGATATATTTATAATAATCCTTGCATTTGATATAGCGCTTTTTGACGTCTTCGAGACGTCTCAAAGAGCTTCACAGTACACGCTTGTTGGGATTTCCGATCCCGAGAGTTCAAACGATGACCCAACAATCCTCAACGAAAGGTACGGTTTTTAATAAATAATCTCATATAGTGTGAAATACAGACTGGTTAAAATACAGAGGTATACTACCGGTTAAAACAGGATTCAACTGAATCGAACGTCGGTTGATCTCAAGATGGTGTTCTGTCTGTCTGCTGCTATACTTGACCTTATCTGGACTGTCCTGTAGGTCTAACAGGTCTCACTGATATTGCAGGTCTAACAGTTCTAACTTAACTCTTGGACTTCTCTCCCAAATATATCCAGAAATCCTCCTGACCTTTGACCAGTCCAAACCTAACCCTCATCTCTGATATTATAACATCTTCTTTGTCTTGTCTAATGATATTAATGGGAGTTCAGTGGAGTTCCCTTGGGTCAGGCGGAATTGGGACCACAGTTGGGGTTGTTGACTTGCTGAATTGTTAACTTGGCTGAGTTGGTTCTGAGTGAGTAGTTAAGTCAGCTGAAGGTTGAAAGTCTGCAATTGTCCTTTGGATGGACTGTAAATCATGTGCAATGGTGTTTCTCTGTGGTGGTGAAAGGAAAGAATCTGAACCTTGGGTAATGGGAGCCCTGTGGGATCGATCGTTGTTGCTAGTTTGACTGATCTTTGTGAGACAATACAATTAGTTGTATATATGGATGATTTTGCTCACTCCATTTCATCATTTGCAGGTGCTGTGAGTTCGTGTTTGGCTGTGATCTCCTCAGTTGTTCAGAAGTAGACTTAAAGCCTGTCCATACCTGTGACCTTGATCACCTCTGGGCTTCACCTCACCCATCAATCGAAGGCAAGTCTATGGTGGTTGGAACAGTACATTGACGACTGAAACACGCGCCATTTATTTTTTACTTTGTTTCTAAATCTCGGGATTCGTAGAACATCAGGTGAGTGTAAAAGTGAAACCTTACGGTGGCAACTAAAGCTATTTTGCTGTTTTTCTCTCTCTTTGGCACTTTCGCCCTGACCTGCCTGGATTTGAACCCAGATCTCTCATTTGTAAAGCGAGTGCTTTAACCATTGAGTCACATGACAACAACAAGCATGAGTTATATCAGTACTCATAAAATAGACCATCAGATTGCTTGGTTTCAATCATACTTTGTGTCCATGCAACCAATCCTTCCAAACAACTACAGAACATCTGGAGGCCAGACAGTGCTGGGGTTCAAATTAGTACAATGTGGTTGACGGTTTTGTGGTGTCGTCCATTGTCCATTTTGATGGCATTTCTTATGTTCTGTTGAGTTACGATGCTTTATGAACAGCACCATCACCAGAATTAAAATGACTATTAATTCAATAAACATGAGAATGACTGCCGGTATCCAGCGATTTCTAATGGCAGGCGATTCTGTTTCCTTTTGGATTTCTGTAAAACACACAAAATAAATCTATTTTATTCCATGACCCGTGCTTTCAGTGCTGAGCTTTGTAGTAGTTTCTCACAATCATTTTTAAAATATATATAGTAATTTGAACCTAATGTTGTCAAGACTTCCTGGAAAATACACTGTAATGTGTACTGATTGTACATTGTGTGGGCGAAATGTGTACCCAGAACTTAAGTGACAGTGCAAGAGAACAGAATGTGCAGCCATGCATTGGGAAATGGAGAGATTCACGGATTGCAGAGTTCGGGTAAAATAACTCACCTGAAGTCAATACAAATGTCCTGGAAAGTGATTGTCCCAAGACGTCATTGCTTATTGTAAATGTGTATTTCGAAGAGTTTGCTCTCGTGTCAGCAATTTCCAGAGTGCTACTCACTGAATACAGGCCGTCTGCATTCCGTTGGAAAAAAGTGTCCGTTTGCGAAGAAATATCCTTGTGTTGTTCATCGAACCAGGAAATAACAGCTTGAGGGAAGCCTTGGGATTCAAATCGAAAAAGTGTTGCATTTTTTCCTAATTGGATCGATAAAATGGGTTCCCTGTAATATGCTGGGGAATAGAACAACAGTCTTTAGGTACAAGCAGTGATAATGAACTTGGAAAAGTCTTAATGACAAATGTTATACTTATATTGTATTATAGCCTCACTAATATTACATTGTTAAAGCTTTGTAGGGGAAGAGATTCCACCGCGATCTAAATTTACTCTTGAATAAATAACAATCATAGAAATGAATGTATTTCTGAATGTCTAAATTCTGGACGCTCTAAAATGCTACATAAATAAAATAAATCTGAACTCCAAATCCCACCCCTAGCTATCCCCCCAACCACCAACACGACCCTGTCCACGACTGTTTTTGGGGACGCTGCTGTGAGTAATTGGCTGCCGCATTTCACCAGCAAAGTAAACAGTCAATTCACTTGACGGTATATTCCGTGAAAAGTGACACAAATACAACTTCTATTTGTATAATGTCGTTCATCCAGACTTAATGTCTCGGAGTGAATAAACATGTACCTGCGAATTGTAGAGAGATTGTTCCTTTGGCATCTTCACTTTTTGTGCTGACATAACACCCATATTCTCCGCTGTCCTCTGGTCGCACTCCTTTGAGTATCAATGAGGCATTTCCCTTTATAATCTCCTCCGGGAATAGACTGGTCCGTGCTACATAGCGAGGACTGTGTACACTGTGCTGGTGTTTGCTGTAGTAATAACTGTAAACTGTCTCCTTAGTGTCTTCACGCAGCCAGGTGATCACAACGCCCTGTGTTGACGTTCCACTGGGAGTAAAACTGCATCCCAGAATTGCATAGTGTCCATGGATAGCAATTACTGGTTCTCTTGAGACGCGCACTTCAAATCCAGCTGTGGACACATTATATTGATGAGCTGGGTCAGAACATGAGATTATTCAGTGAAGCACATGTGTCCCTTTGATGGATATTACAACTTGAGAGACACATGGGATGGTTGGGTGCGGGGAGGGAGATCTGTTTGGACTTGATGTTTTGTGTACTTGTGACTGTTTGTAGGGGCACTGCTGTGTGCAATTGGCTGCCGTGTTTCACCCACATATATGTGTCTGTGTGTATATGTATATATGCTGTATAGTCAATTCACTTTACAATACATTTGTGAAACGCTTTGAGACATCGATAAGACATCGGTAAGATGTGAAAAGCACTATATCAAATGCAAAGATTATTATTATTATCTGGTGAGCTTCCAATTAGTCCAGTAAGGACTTGCACTTATGTGGCGCTCCAAGGATAAGGTTTAGTGAAGAGTTTCCTGAGTGACGGGTTAAGTATAAATACAAAAATAATTGTTGCCACTGACAGCATGATGACTTAAGTGTTATTGACAAGTTAAGCTGGGGTCCAGTTATCAGTTTACTGCAGTAACTAGATGCCCACCCTGTTATAACATGATCATTTGTGTCTAGAAATTCATTCTAACAACAGTGGCTACTGTACACACTTCCTCACCTTCTATTACTAAACGTAGCTCATCTTGTAATCCTCAAACAATAAACCTTCCTCGTGTAAAACAGGTCGGAAGGGAACAAAAACTACCAAATAAAGATACTTACCAACCACTAATCTGAAGCCAAATGCCACCAAAACAGGCAGAAGAGTTTTCATCCCACTTTGTCTCATGTCAACCTGTCAACAAAAAGCAACAACGACACCTGGTAAACACCGGGACCATCTCCACCTTTCACTGTTTCTTTTAACTTTGTAAATACAGAAAGATGCAATTTCTCAACTGTAGGAAATGGTTGATCACTTGTGTTAAAACTTTGCCAGGAATGAACAGTCTCTGTCTGTTCTCAGTCTAATGTCCTTGGAACTCTCTGTCAGTTTCGCTTCTATATTAAGATTGAACGCAGTAAAACGTTGCCACTGTTTCACTGTTTTCCCGCACCAAATTCGCTGCCTCCTCTCAGCCACACTCAAATACGACTCTTTTAAAATATTATTGATATAATAAACTGTCTGCCAGGCTCTCTCACATACACAGAGACACACAGCGAGACACACGCTCTCACACACACACACACACACACACACAGGCATACAGACACATGCACGTACAGTACTTAGAGACTCAAACACACACACACAAACGAGTGGAGATTGCTTCATAGGCACACATAGAGACTCACAGTCGTGAGACACACACTCACAGACATACACTCACACACACAGACACAGAGACTCTCACAGCCACACCAGCCACACTCACCTCCTTGTCAAGTCAGAAACACATATAGAGAAGCCTTATTTAAAATAACTAAACTCCAGCCTGTTATAGTGCCTTTGGGGGCAATATATCTATATAATTATTATTATTACAGATCTATCTGTATTATTGTTATAGCTCTATCTGTATCAATCTAATTAATGATATAAATCCTAAACTGAATACAAGAAACAGATTATTTTTGGGGGCGATCCACAGAGAATCACTAACTCAATCACTAACACCAGCCTGTGTAATGTGTTAATAATAATAATAATAATACAGGTACTTGCATTTGAGGTAGTAAAGTCTCTCTCTCTCACACACACACACACACACACAGCCCCCACACTGATGTAGTTCTGGTGCAATACTGTGTCACTAACAGTTTGGCTTCTGATATGTGTGGTTTGCAAATATACAGATTCACACATTCAATGACACATCCGGTATAACCCTCCCCCCCCCCCCCCCCCCTCCCCCCCACCTCCTCCCTCTCACTCTGAAACTAGATCCTCTGCATGATAGCTGAGCCTTAAAGAGAAAGTCCCTGCATGTTTTCTCTTGTTTTCTCTTGGTGTGTTTTGTCTGTCTTTGTCTGTATGTCTCCCCCACTCCACACCCTGTCTCCATCCTCCTCCCCTCCTTCTCTTCTGTACCGCCCACTCCCTTCCCCCTGTCTCCCCCACCCCTCCCTCTCCCCTGTCTCCCTCCATCTCCCCTGTCCCTCTCCTCTTCCTCCCTCTCCCCTGACCCCTCTCCCCTGTCCCCCTCCTCCCTCTCCCCCCTTCCTTCCTCTCCCCTCTCTTCCCCTCTCCCCCTCTCCCCTTCCTCCCTCTCTCCTCTCTCCCCCTCCTCCCTGCTTCCCTCCTCCCTCTCCCCTGTCCCCCTCCTCCCTCTCCCCTGTCCCCCTCCTCTGCCTTTCCCCTATTGACTGCTCAGTGTATCTTCCCGGTGGATGACCCTAATGAACAATATTATTATTGTATATCTATGTATAAATCTTTCATCATTATATATCTACATTATTATTCTGTATAAATCTATTGATGTGAATCCTAAACCCAACACAAGAACCACAATAAACATGCAGGTTGTGAGACACATTATTTTTCTGGAGATTCACAAACTCAATCACTAACATCAGCCTGTTTAATGTTTAATAATAATAATAATACTTGCATTTGATGTAGAAAATAAATTGTCTGCCAGGCTCTCTCTCTCTCTCTCTCACACACTTATGTAGCTTGCGGGCAAAACCGTGTGACAATTTTGTTTCTGGACGAGTCGGTGGATGTGGGTGTGACCAACGGTTTCTCTTGAAATTTAATGTGGAGAAATGTGAGGTGATGGATTTTGGGAGGACAAATGAGGGGAGGCAATATGGGCAGAGGAGATTTACCAGGATGGTACCAGGAATGAGGGACTTCAGCTATGAGGAAAGGCCAGGTTTATTCTCATTGGAACAGAGAAGGTTACGTAGTAGGATTTTTAAGATCACGAGGGTATTTAACACAGCAAAACAGAAAAACTGTTTCCGCTGGTGGGCATATCAGTGACTTGTGGTCACAGATTTAAAATAGCTTCTAAAAGAAGCTGAGAGGAGATGATGAGAAATGTTTTCACCCAGTGAGTTGTTCGAATCTGGAATGCATCGCCTGAAAAGGTGGTGGAGGCACCTTATTTGGGGAGGACGGGTTTGCGCGGTTATGGGGAGAGAGCTGGGGAGTGGGATTAAAGAGCAGGCACAAGACTCGATGGGCTGTAAGATTCTATGATTCTTCCAGCTCCCGCACTCGCACTCGCACTGTCACCCGTGGGGTCCCCCAGGGCTCTGTCCTTGTCCCCCTATCTTTCAACATTTATGTGCTCCCACTTGGTGACATCATCTGCAGACATGGGGTTAACTTCCACATATCCGCGGTTTCCTCCCCCCACCTCTCCTCCACCTCCGCCCCTCCATCCGTTACTTCAAGCCCCACCCACCCCCCATTTCACACTTTCAACCCCACCACTCCGTCTTTAGTCACAAAAATGATCATCTCCATGAAACCCACCACGTGCTCATTGGTCCCCATCCCCACCCCCCTCCTCCGCACCCAGCTCCACCTTTTGGCCCCTCTCATTTCTGACACCATCAACCTTTCTCTCTCCTCAGGCACCGTCCCTACCTCCCTTAAAACAGCCACCATCACCCCTATCCTGAAGAAACCCTCCCTTGATGCGTCGCAACCATCAACATATCGACCCATCTCCAACCTCCTGTTTTTATCCAAGGTCCTTGAAAGAGTGGTTGCCTCCCAGCTCCGCTCTTTCCTTTCAACTCACTCACTCCTTGAACCCCTCCAATCAGGTTTCCGCCCTATTCACAGCACAGAAACTGCCCTGGTTAAGGTTACAAATGACATCCTAACCGCCTGTGACCAACGCTCCCTCTGCCTCCTCGTCCTCCTTGACCTGTCTGCTGCATTCAACACAGTCGATCACACCATCCTCCTCCAACGTCTTTCCTCCCACCTCAACCTTCAAGGCACAGTCCTTGACTGGTTCCATTCCTACCTGACCCACCATTTACACTTTGTATCTTCCAATGATTTTTCCTCAAACCCCCGCACAGTTTCTCACGGTGTCCCTCAGGGCTCTGTCCTCGGCCCCCTCCTTTTCACCCTTTACACGCTCCCTCTGGGCGATGTCATCCGTAGACATGGGGTAAATATCCACATGTATGCAGACGACACCCAACTGTACCTTTCTGCCTCATCCCTCAACCCCCAGACCATCGATGTTCTAACAGCATGTCTGTCCGACATCAAGTCCTGGACGAGGGACAACTTCCTGCAATTGAACATGAGTGAGACCGAGGCCCTCCTGATCGGCTCAAGCCAGCGCGTCCGCACATCAGGCACTGCCAGCCTCAACATCCAAGGCTGTACTCTCCACCTCACAAAGCCAATCAGGAACCTCGGCATCATGTTCGACCAAAAACTTTCCTTCCTCCCCCATATCCGTGCCTTGACCGGCACCGCTTATTTCCACCTGTGCAACATTGCCAGGCTCCGCAACTATCTCACCCCCCACGCTGCCGAAACACCCGTGCACGCGTACATCACCTCACGGCTGGACTATGGAAATTCTCTCCTCGTCGGCCTCCCCAGTTCCTCCATTCACAGGCTGCAGGTCATCCAAAACTCTGCAGCCCGTGTATTATCCCGCACCCGCATCCGCGACCATATAACCCCCACCCTCGCCCGTCTCCACTGGCTCCCCATCCTCCAGAGGATCGAGTTCAAGATCCTCGTCCTCACCTTGAAGGCCTTACATGGCCTTGCCCCACCCTATTTAACCAATTTACTTTCCCCCTACAAGCCCACCCGGACCCTCCGTTCACCAGGACTTGGCCTGCTCCAAGCCCCCCGCCCGAATCGCCCCACCATCGGAGGCCGGGCCTTCAGTTTTTCTGCTCCAATCCTATGGAATTCCATCCCCCAATCCCTCCGTCTCGTTTCTTCCCTTTCCTCTTTCAAGGCCGGTTTGAAGACTTTCCTCTTCGACCGTGCCTTTTGTTCCACCCTGAATTCTTCGACCTCCCCTTCGTGTTTCACCCCTTCCCGTACACTCCCCTCCCAGCTCGGGTCACATGCCTCCTGTGCAGCGCCTTGGGACGTCCTCCCGACGTGAAAGACGCGTTATAAGTATAATTTGTTGTTGTTGGATGACATCCAACTCTATCTCTCTGCATTTACTCTCGACTCTAGGACTACCTCGGTCAGACATCAAGTCCTGGATGAGAGCTAACTTTCTACAGTTGAAGACAGAGGCCCTACTGATTGGCTCACGCCAGCACCTTCTTGTATCAGGCTCTGGCTGCCTCAGCCTCCATGGTTACTCACTCAACCTAATCAAGTCTGTCAGAAACCTAGTTGTCTTGTTCGACATTAACTGTCTTCCTCCCCCATATTCAAGGAAAGACTCACTCAGGCTTTCTCCACCTATGCAATATTTTTCGACTCCACCATTTCCTCAACCTCAAAGCCACTGAAAACCTCATCCATGCCTTCATTACATCCTGGTTCGATTATGCAAATGTCTTGCTGGTCGGCCCTCCACAGGCTGCAGATAATCCAGAACTCTGTGGCCCGTATCCTTTACTGTTCCAAACTCCATGACCCCATCTCCCCCATCCTTGCTCGACTACATTGGCTCCCCAAAGGATCCAATTCAAGATCCTGATCCTCACATTTAAAGTCCTCCACAACCTCGCCCGACCCTACAACCATGACCTCCTATCCCTTTACCAACATGCCCGCCCCCTCTGTTCATCAGGCTCTGGCCTACTCCACGTCCCCCAACCCACCCACCCAACCATTGGTGGGTGAGCCTTCAGCCATTCTGTCCCCAACCTCTGGAACTCCATCCCAAAGACCCTCTCCCCCTCCCTGGCCTCCTTCAAGTCTCGCCTCACAGCTCTCCTCTTCGATGGACCCATCATCAAAGATTATTATGATATAGAAAGACTTTATGTTTTTGAAGCATTGTGATGTAACGAATCATTGAAAAGTATTCAAGTAGTCATTGTACTAACAGGTAAATGAATGTACCATAGGACTGGGTTTAAATTATGAGAGATGCAATTACTGTAGAAGCCTGCAGGCACTAAGACACTGAGAATTTGTTTTTACTGAGACACCAAGAAACCATGAGGTAGTTGGAGGCATTGTGATTGGTTACTGGATAATAATAATATTTTCGTTTTATTTCATGTAATTACTTGTAAAATGAAACCAATAGAAAAAGGACAAATCAGATTATTCAATGCACCACCCACTGAATGACTGCTACCTGGACCTGTTATTTGCTGCCATTTGCACTAAGTGCTTTAACCACTGAGCTAAATGTAGGACTTATTTTCAATTGGCTCTTCTGGAGGATATGGGTATGCTCTACTCCACACACACACACAGGCCTCTGTTTACCTAGTAGTAACAAGTTGATAGTCAATACTTATTCCAGGGATACGAATTTCTTCCAAAATATATAACAATTCAGTCACTCAATAAATACATTGAGAGATGTAACATGAAATATAAAGTCAATTCATTTTACAGGATATCCTGTGAAGCCGCTCTGAGACGACTCGAATTTGTGATCAGCTGCGATATCAAACGCAAGGATTATTATTGTATCTGATCTTCACCAAGATCAGGACTCAGGGGCTGTTCCCTGCCATTCTATTCCTGACCATATGGAGCCTTTTGAGACAATATTTTGAGACGGGACGACAAAAATGACTGGGTATTGGCTATATTGCGTAGGCCACATGTCTGAGTGACTTGTGTAAAGAACTGACTCGATGAGCCATTAACCCTTTCTGTTCTGTGTTGTCCAGGTGATAATGCTGGGAGTCACACAACCACTGAAATGGACTCATTCTTCACACAAGTTCGTTTCTATCCTGCTCTCTTCTGTTCTCTGGTCTACACAGCTGCCTTCACAGCTGGGTTGGATGGTGAAACTCGATGTATTTTCAGGGTCAACAGTAACTATCACTAATTTTAGTTTAAACCCAGTTCTATGGTGCATTCATTTATCTGCTATTACAACGACTACTTATATGGCTATTTGAATTTTTTTCAATGATTTGTTACATCAAAATGCTTCAACGATTCTGTTAATATTCTGTCTTATTACATTTGTTCAGATATATCAAAGCGCCTCACGGGATCTCACTGTGGGAGGTACAGACTGTGAATTTGTAGGCCAACTCGGTAGCCAACTTGTGCAATGTTTGCCCTACAAACAGCCATGAAATAGTTGGCAAGGAACTGGGAGAAACTCCCTTCTCTTTAAGACAAACGCCGTGGGGATCTTTAACATCCACCTGAACAGGCAGATAGGACCTCAGTTGAACTTCTCTCCTGATCGATGGCAACTGCAGCAATGCAGTAGATTCCCAGCACTGCATCGGAGGGTCAACAAAGTCCCTGTGAGGAGCTTGAACCCACAACCTTCTGACTCGGAGACAAGAGTTCAACCAACTGAGCCACGCTGGGGCCTGCACCATTATGGAAACCAAGAAGGCTTCTCACACGAAATAAACGTTTTTACACAAAATACAAATCAGATACATACCTGTCACTACAAGAGAGACTATTTGTGTAACATATAGCAAAACACAGGTACTTTCCCTCATCTTGCAGTCTCACTCTTTCTAGTTTCAATGAGATGTTTTCAAGTGGTATTATTATAAATATAATTGCGCACACAGCACCTCCCACTGTAGAGAAGCCACATTATAGTGTCTGACAGACATATGCAGCACACCCAGGGAGCATTGAGAAGAGCTTTTGGTCACCTTTCTGTCCCTGCCCCTGGCTCGGTCCCGGGATCCACTACTGTGAAGCGCTCTGAGACGCTGTCCGGCGTGGAGGGCGCTATATAAATTGAAGTTGTTGTTGTTGTTATTACAACAAACGCAAGGTTTATTTTGTTTATTAAAATGCACACAGTAAACCAGGCTGACTGACTCATGTGAAAAAAACACCAGCTAGCTATTTGTGTCATAAAAGACTTCCATGATCTTCCATGTAACAATGAAGCATTTTATAGTAGTGTTTTGCAAGATTAAAATTCCTTTTTTTAAAGACAAATCACCAGAATTAGCAGCAAATACACACGGTCAATTATTTTTTGATACAAAAAGTTTCTTCCATAAATATTTATTCCGTGAATAAACAATGAGATCTTCCCTTTATGTGGCGGCCATCACACAAGACATTGCACAGCGGCCAAACAAGTGGGAGAGAGAGCAGCGATCGGCAGGGGGAGAGGCACAACACAGTGCGTCACATGTTGTTCATCCTTAAATCATCTTCATTCAAAGCCTCGCAATTAACTTGGGAGGAAGAAAAAGTTAGGAAAGTTGTGAAACGCCATCTAGTTTCACCGTCCAAGCTGTGAAGGCAGCGTAGACCAGGCAACAACAACAACACAATTACATTTAGAGAGGGACTTTCACGTCAGGAGGAAGTGAGGCCAAGGTTTCGCGGGATGGAGTTCCAGAGTGTGGGGGAAACAGAGGAGAGCAGGATAGAGATGCCCGTGTGAAGAATGAGTCCATTTCAGCGGTTGTGTGACTCCCAGCATGTGGAGCAAAGAAACTTATCATAGGTTTCACCGTGCCTGGAATCGAACCCAGGTCGCTCAACAAACAACAACAAAATACACTGGAGCACTCGCCTTACAAGCATGAGACTTGTGTTTGAATCCAGGCTGATCAGGGTGAAACCTTGGTCAGTATGAGTCAAAAAGATTGTGGAAGTTGTGTTCCTGTAGTTTGCTGTCAGTCAATCAGATTGCTGTGTTTGAACACTTCGCCTTAAAGGGGAAGATCAACAGGTTGGTGTTAGTGATTGAGTTAGTTATTTTCTGTTGTTAGTCTTTTGAGGTTTGTGTCACTCACTTTTGCAGCTTCTGTGTATTAAGTGATGTTGAGCTTTGTGTTGGGGGACAGTGAGAGTCAGTCAGTGAACAGACAGACACCCCCAGACAACACAGTGAGGGGGGAAATCTCTAACTTGGAAGTTTGTCTGTGTGACTGTCTGGGTCTAGATTTCCTATCGTGGCTGCTGGGTTCTGAACTCTACGGGTTTTCACTTAATCTGAAACACTGCGTTGGACTGCCATTACATTTGTATTGCAAGTTACTGCGTGGATCGAAGCAAGTAACGGCAGCAAACAGATTTTCGGGCTTGCGTCTTTTAACTTTTTGTTCCTCCTGAATTAATTTGCGAGTGCTTACTGAAGCATGATTTAATGATGAGCAACATAATAATAATAATCCCTGCATTTCATAGAGAGCTTTTTCACATCTTATCGACGTCTCAAAGCGCTTCACAGAATATACTGTAAAGTGAATAGACTGTATATTTGCGGGCGAAACGCGGCAGCCAATTGCTCACAGCAGCGTCCCCCACAGCCGTGGGTTGAAATGACCAATTTTATTATTGCGTTTGTTTGGTTTTCGGTGGCTGAGGTGGGTGGGGGATTATTATTAGGCGTGCGGAGAAAGGAAACTTGCCCAAGGTTCTGCCCTGATCTGCCTGGATTCGAAAATTCTAAGGCTTGTAAAGCGACTGCTCTAACCACTGAGCTACAGGAGCTACGCCTCTCCCCCTGCCGATTGCTGCTCTCTCTCCCACTCGTTTGGCCGCTGTGCAATGTCTTGTGTGATGGCCGCCACATAAAGGGAAGATCTTATTGTTTATTCACGGAAAATACTTAAAGGAATACTTTAAATAATACTTTTTTTTCACAAAAAATAATTGACCATGTGTGTCGGTTGCTGATAATTCTTATAATTGTTTAAAAGAACAAATTTTCATCTCGTAGAACTCTTATTATAAAGTGCTTCATTGTTACTTGGAAGGCAATGGAAGTCTTTTAAGACCCAAATAGCTAGCTGGTGTTATGAGTCAGTCAGCCTGGTTTACTGTGTGCATTTCAATAAACAAAATAAACCTTGCGTTTGTTGTAATGTCTTCTCAATGCCTCCTGGGTGTCCTGTATGTCTGTCGGACACTGTAATATGGCTTCTCTACAGAGGGGGGTGCTGTGCGCGCAGATATATTTATAATAATCCTTGCATTTGATATCGCGCTTTTTGACGTCTTCGAGACGTCTCAAAGAGCTTCACAGTATACGCTTGTTGGGATTTCCGATCCCGAGAGTTCAAACGATGACCCAACAATCCTCAACAAAAGGTACGGTTTTTAATAAATAAACTCATATAGTGCGAAATACAGACTGGTTAAAATACAGAAGTATACTACCGGTTAAAACAGGATTCAACTGAATCGAACGTCGGTTGATCTCAAGATGGTGTTCTGTCTGTCTGCTGCTATACTTGACCTTATCTGGACTGTCCTGTAGGTCTAACAGGTCTCACTGATATTGCAGGTCTAACAGTTCTAACTTAACTCTTGGACTTCTATCCCAAATATATCCAGAAATCCTCCTGACCTTTGACCAGTCCAAACCTAACCCTCATCTCTGATATTATAACATCTTCTTTGTCTTGTCTATTGATATTAATGGGAGTTCAGTGGAGTTCCCTTGGGTCAGGCGGAATTGGGACCACAGTTGGGGTTGTTGACTTGCTGAATTGTTAACTTGGCTGAGTTGGTTCTGAGTGAGTAGTTAAGTCAGCTGAAGGTTGAAAGTCTGCAATTGTCCTTTGGATGGACTGTAAATCATGTGCAATGGTGTTTCTCTGTGGTGGTGAAAGGAAAGAATCTGAACCTTGGGTAATGGGAGCCCTGTGGGATCGATCGTTGTTGCTAGTTTGACTGATCTTTGTGAGACAATACAATTAGTTGTATATATGGATGATTTTGCTCACTCCATTTCATCATTTGCAGGTGCTGTGAGTTCGTGTTTGGCTGTGATCTCCTCAGTTGTTCAGAAGTAGACTTAAAGCCTGTCCATACCTGTGACCTTGATCACCTCTGGGCTTCACCTCACCCATCAATCGAAGGCAAGTCTATGGTGGTTGGAACAGTACATTGACGACTGAAACACACGCCATTTATTTTTTACTTTGTTTCTAAATCTCGGGATTCGTAGAACATCAGGTGAGTGTAAAAGTGAAACCTTACGGTGGCAACTAAAGCTATTTTGCTGTTTTTCTCTCTCTTTGGCACTTTCGCCCTGACCTGCCCGGATTTGAACCCAGATCTC
The DNA here is from genome assembly GCA_035084275.1 of Hydrolagus colliei. Lineage (NCBI taxonomy): Eukaryota > Metazoa > Chordata > Chondrichthyes > Chimaeriformes > Chimaeridae > Hydrolagus > Hydrolagus colliei. The sequence continues at coordinate 10,903,100 of CM068763.1, read as the reverse complement.
TCATTTGTAAAGCGAGTGCTTTAACCATTGAGTCACATGACAACAACAAGCATGAGTTATATCAGTACTCATAAAATAGACCATCAGATTGCTTGGTTTCAATCATACTTTGTGTCCATGCAACCAATCCTTCCAAACAACTACAGAACATCTGGAGGCCAGACAGTGCTGGGGTTCAAATTAGTACAATGTGGTTGACGGTTTTGTGGTGTCGTCCATTGTCCATTTTGATGGCATTTCTTATGTTCTGTTGAGTTACGATGCTTTATGAACAGCACCATCACCAGAATTAAAATGACTATTAATTCAATAAACATGAGAATGACTGCCGGTATCCAGTGATTTCTAATGGCAGGCGATTCTGTTTCCTTTTGGATTTCTGTAAAACACACAAAATAAATCTATTTTATTCCATGACCCGTGCTTTCAGTGCTGAGCTTTGTAGTAGTTTCTCACAATAATTTTTAAAAAATATATAGTAATTTGAACCTAATGTTGTCAAGACTTCCTGGAAAATACACTGTAATGTGTACTGATTGTACATTGTGTGGGCGAAATGTGTACCCAGAACTTAAGTGCCAGTGCAAGAGAACAGAATGTGCAGCCATGCATTGGGAAATGGAGAGATTCACGGATTGCAGAGTTCGGGTAAAATAACTCACCTGAAGTCAATACAAATGTCCTGGAAAGTGATTGTCCCAAGACGTCATTGCTTATCGTGAATGTGTATTTCGAAGAGTTTGCTCTCGTGTCAGCAATTTCCAGAGTGCTACTCACTGAATACAGGCCGTCTGCATTCCGTTGGAAAAAAGTGTCCGTTTGCGAAGAAATATTCTTGTGTTGTTCATCGAACCAGGAAATAACAGCTTGAGGGAAGCCTTGGGATTCAAATCGAAAAAGTGTTGCATTTTTTCCTAATTGGATCGATAAAATGGGTTCCCTGTAATATGCTGGGGAATAGAACAACAGTCTTTAGGTACAAGCAGTGATAATGAACTTGGAAAAGTCTTAATGACAAATGTTATACTTATATTGTATTATAGCCTCACTAATATTACATTGTTAAAGCTTTGTAGGGGAAGAGATTCCACCGCGATCTAAATTTACTCTTGAATAAATAACAATCATAGAAATGAATGTATTTCTGAATGACTAAATTCTGGACGCTCTAAAATGCTACATAAATAAAATAAATCTGAACTCCAAATCCCACCCCTAGCTACCCCTCAACCACCAACACGACCCTGTCCACGACTGTTTGTGGGGACGCTGCTGTGATTGGCTGCCGCATTTCACCAGCAAAGTAAACAGTCAATTCACTTGACGGTATATTCTGTGAAAAGTGACACAAATACAACTTCTATTTGTATAATGTCGTTCATCCAGACTTAATGTCTCGGAGTGAATAAACATGTACCTGCGAATTGTAGAGAGATTGTTCCTTTGGCATCTTCACTTTTTGTGCTGACATAACACACATATTCTCCGCTGTCCTCTGGTCGCACTCCTTTGAGTATCAATGAGGCATTTCCCTTTATAATCTCCGCCGGGAATAGACTGGTCCGTGTTACATAGCGAGGACTGTGTACACTGTGCTGGTGTTGGCTCTTGTAATAACTGTAAACTGTCTCCTTAGTGTCTTCACGCTGCCAGGTGATCACAACGCCCTGTGTTGACGTTCCACTGGGAGTAAAACTGCATCCCAGAACTGCATCGTGTCCATGGATAGCAATTACTGGTTCTCTTGAGACGCGCACTTCAAATCCAGCTGTGGACACATTATATTGATGAGCTGGGTCAGAACATGAGATTATTCAGTGAAGCACATGTGTCCCTTTAATGGATATTACAACTTGAGAGACACATGGGATGGTTGGGTGCGGGGAGGGAGATCTGTTTGGACTTGATGTTTTGTGTACTTGTGACTGTTTGTAGGGGCACTGCTGTGTGCAATTGGCTGCCGTGTTTCACCCACATATATGTGTCTGTGTGTATATGTATATATGCTGTATAGTCAATTCACTTTACAATACATTCTGTGAAATGCTTTGAGACATCGATAAGACATCGGTAAGATGTGAAAAGCACTATATCAAATGCAAAGCTTATTATTATTATCTGGTGAGCTCTCAATTAGTCCAGTAAGGACTTGCACTTATGTGGCGCTCCAAGGATAAGGTTTAGTGAAGAGTTTCCTGAGTGACGGGTTCAGTATAAATACAAAACTAATTGTTGCCACTGACAGCATGATGACTTAAGTGTTATTGACACGTTAAGCCGGGGTCCAGTTATCAGTTTACTGTAGTAACTAGATGCCCACCCTGTTATAACATGATCATTTGTGTCTAGAAATTCATTCTAACAACAGTGGCTACTGTACACACTTCCTCACCTTCTATTACTAAACGTAGCTCATCTTGTAATCCTCAAACAATAAACCTTCCTCGTGTAAAACAGGTCGGAAGGGAACAAAAACTACCAAATAAAGATACTTACCAACCACTAATCTGAAGCCAAATGCCACCAAAACAGGCAGAAGAGTTTTCATCCCACTTTGTCTCATGTCAACCTGTCAACAAAAAGCAGCAACGACACCTGGTAAACACCGGGACCATCTCCACCTTTCACTGTTTCTTTTAACTTTGTAAATACAGAAAGATGCAATTTCTCAACTGTAGGAAATGGTTGATAACTTGTGTTAAAACTTTGCCAGGAATGAACAGTCTCTGTCTGTTCTCAGTCTAATGTCCTTGGAACTCTCTGTCAGTTTCGCTTCTATATTAAGATTGAACGCAGTAAAACGTTGCCACTGTTTCACTGTTTTCCCGCACCAAATTCGCTGCCTCCTCTCAGCCACACTCAAATACGACTCTTTTAAAATATTATTGATATAATAAACTGTCTGCCAGGCTCTCTCACATACACAGAGACACACAGCGAGACACACGCTCTCACACACACACACACACACACACACAGGCATACAGACACATGCACGTACAGTACTTAGAGACTCAAACACACACACACAAACGAGTGGAGATTGCTTCATAGGCACACATAGAGACTCACAGTCGTGAGACACACACTCACAGACATACACTCACACACACAGACACAGAGACTCTCACAGCCACACCAGCCACACTCACCTCCTTGTCAAGTCAGAAACACATATAGAGAAGCCTTATTTAAAATAACTAAACTCCAGCCTGTTATAGTGCCTTTGGGGGCAATATATCTATATAATTATTATTATTACAGATCTATCTGTATTATTGTTATAGCTCTATCTGTATCAATCTAATTAATGATATAAATCCTAAACTGAATACAAGAAACAGATTATTTTTGGGGGCGATCCACAGAGAATCACTAACTCAATCACTAACACCAGCCTGTGTAATGTGTTAATAATAATACAGGTAATTGCATTTGAGGTAGTAAAGTCTCTCTCTCTCTCACACACACACACACAGCCCCCACACTGATGTAGTTCTGGTGTAATACTGTGTCACTAACAGTTTCGCTTCTGATATGTGCAGATGTGTGAGTGTGTGTGGTTTGGAGATATATAGATTCACACATTCAATCACACATTCGGGTCAACCCACCACACCCCACCACCAAGTTGAAGAGCTTCAACAACAACAAAACAAAACTCTCTCCCCCTCCTCCCTCTCCCCTGTCCCCCTCCTCCCTCTCCCCTGTCCCCCTCCTCTGCCTTTCCCCTATTGACTGCTCAGTGTATCTTCCCGGTGGATGACCCTAATGAACAATATTATTATTGTATATCTATGTATAAATATTTCATCATTATATATCTACATTATTATTCTGTATAAATCTATTGATGTGAATCCTAAACCCAACACAAGAACCACAATAAACATGCAGGTTGTGAGACACATTATTTTTCTGGAGAATCACAAACTCAATCACTAACACCAGCCTGTTTAATGTTTAATAATAATAATAATACTTGCATTTGATGTAGAAAATAAATTGTCTGCCAGGCTCTCTCTCTCTGTCTCTCTCTCACAAACACACAGCCCCACACTGATGTTGCTAATGTAGAAGAGTGTCACGGTTCCTGGATGTGAGTGTGATTTTCTATATACAGATCAGTCATCAACCAACAGAATAGCTGGGGTGTGTCCATAGAAAAGTGTTTGTCTATTTCCAAGTATTTCAAAGTTTACTGAAAAACCGCATGACTGCTTTCAACCACAAGAACAAGAATTGACATTTATAGAGCGCCTTTCATGTCGGGAGGACGTCCCAAGGCGCTGCACAGGAGGCGTGTGTGACCCGAGCTGGGAGGGGAGTGTTTGGGAAGGGGTGAAACACGAAGGGGGGAGGTCGAAGAGTTCGGGGGGGGGCGGGGAACGAAAGGCACGGTCGAAGAGGAAAGTCTTCAAACCGGCCTTGAAAGAGGAAAGGGAAGAAAGGAGACGGAGGGATTGGGGGATGGCATTCCATAGGGTGGGAGCGGAGAAACTGAAGGCCTGGCCTCCGATGGTGGGGGGGTTGGGGCGGGGGGCTCCTCTGCACCCTAGCCCATATTGCCTCCCCTCATTTGTCCTCCCAAAATCCATCACCTCACATTTCTCCACATTAAATTTCAATGTGGTCACACCCACATCCACCGACTCGTCCAGAAACAAAATTGTCACACGGTTTTGCCCGCAAGCTACATAAGTGTGTGAGAGAGAGAGAGAGAGAGCCTGGCAGACAATTTATTTTCTACATCAAATGCAAGTATTCTTCTTCTTATTAAACATTAAACAGGCTGGTGTTAGTGATTGAGTTTGTGAATCTCCAGAAAAATAATGTGTCTCACAACCTGCATGTTTATTGTGGTTCTTGTGTTGGGTTTAGGATTCACATCAATAGATTTATACAGAATAATAATGTAGATATATAATGATGAAAGATTTATACATAGATATACAATAATAATATTGTTCATTAGGGTCATCCACCGGGAAGATACACTGAGCAGTCAATAGGGGAAAGGCAGAGGAGGGGGACAGGGGAGAGGGAGGAGGGGGACAGGGGAGAGAGAGGAGGGAGGGAGAGCGAGGAGTGGGAGAGAGGAGGGGGACAGGGGAGAGGGAGGAGGCGGAGAGGGAGAGAGGGGGGAGGCGGAGAGGGAGGAGGGGGAGAGAGGGACGGGGGGGGAGAGGGAGGAGGGGGAGAGTGGGGAGAGGGAGGAGAGGGAGAGAGGGAGGAGGGGAAGGGAGGAGAGGGGGGGTGAGGTCTACAGAGGAGCAGTCAACCACATTATCAGCAGAATCAGCAACCACAACATTGAACCGCATTTACATGTTTCACAACTCGTGGAGAGCGTTACTCTCACACATAGAGAAACCAAGATGTTTCACCCAAAGAAGCTAACTGAAGCTGCTGAATAAGCTGGGGGGGGGGGGGGGCGGGGGGGGGATGGGGTTTATATTGAATGTGTGAATCTATATATTTGCAAACCCTTCACACACTCACATATCTGCACATATCAGAAGCCAAACTGTTAGTGACACAGTATTGCACCAGAACTACATCAGCGTGGGGGCTGTGTGTGTGTGTGAGAGAGAGAGAGACTTTACTACATCAAATGCAAGTACCTGTATTATTATTATTATTAACACATTACACAGGCTGGTGTTAGTGATTGAGTTAGTGATTCTCTGTGGAGTCTCCCCGAAAATAATATGTTTCTTGTGTTCAGTTTAGGATTTATATCATTAATTAGATTTATACAGATAGAGCTATAACAATAATACAGATAGATCTGTAATAATAATTATTATATAGATATATTGCCCCCAAAAGGCATTATAACAGGCTGGAGTTTAGTTATTTTAAATAAGGCTTCTCTACATGTGTTTCTGACTTGACAAGGAGGTGAGTGTGGCTGGTGTGGCTGTGAGAGTCTCTGTGTCTCTCTGTGTGTGTGTGTCTCACGACTGTGAGTCATTATGTGTGTCTATGAAGAAGTAATATCCTCTCGTTTGTGTGTGTGAGTCTCTGAGTACTGTATATGCATGTGTCTGTATGTCTGTGTGTGTATGTGAGAGTATATACCTCTCTGTGTGTGTCTGTGTGTGTATGTGAGAGTATATATCTCTCTGTGTGTGTCTGTGTGTGTATGTGAGAGTATATATCTCTCTGTGTGTGTCTGTGTGTCTCTGTGTGTGAGAGAGCCTGGCAGACAATTTATTATACCAATAATATTTTAAATCAATCGTATTTGAGTGTGGCTGAGAGGAGGCAGCGAATTTTGCTGGTAATCTGGTGTGAGGTTCCTTTGCTGGCGGAGGTCAGTGAGATTGTGGTGACACTTAAACACTGATTCAATTCAATCTTCATGTAGAAGCGAAACTAGGACAGATGTTGCTGCAATCTAACACCCTGAAAATAAACTATTCAATGATAGCGCCTTGGGACCTCCTCCCAATGTGAAAGCCGCTCTGTAAATGTTGTATTTTGTTGTTGTTGTTTGTGAGTCTTTAGAGCAAATTCAGTTAAAATTGTGTTGAACTGTTTGCTGCGTTATTCAAAAGGTTAGTATTGAAAATATAATAATCCTTACCTTTGATATAGAGCTTTCGAGATGTCTCACAGAGTGAACTGTAAAGTGAATGACATATTTCTGGGTGAAACATGGCAGCCAATTGCGCACAGCATTACCTACTTATTTTTGATTTATTTTTGGAGAGATTATTATAAGGCGTGTGGAGCAAGGAAACTTGCCAAAGGTTTCACCCTGCCTGGAATCGAACAACAGACAACAACAATTAGTGGAGCTCCTGTGGTTAGAGCACTCGGCTTACGAGTGTTAGAAACTGCATTCGAATCCAGGCTGATCAGGACGAAACCTTGGTCAAGTTTCCTTAATCCACACACACACACACACACACACCTAATAATAATCCGTCAAAAAAAGTATATTAAATTGGTTATTTCAATCCACGACTGTTTCTGGGGGACACTGCTGTGCGCAATTGGCTGCCACGTTTCACCCACAAATATATACAGTCGATTCACTTTACACTATTCTGTAAGCGCTTTGAGAGGTCGATAAAATGTGAAAAACGCTATATCAGAATCCACTCCCCAGCTCTCTCCCTATAACCTCGCAAACTCGTCCTCCCCAAATAAATGTGTGCCTCTCTTTTAAAAGTTCTTTCTGGCTCCACAAGAAGGCGAGTATTTGTGTGATTGGCTGTATCTGTATTTCTAATTGTGTCTCGCTTCGTTTTTCTACCATCACAAGATGTGGTTTAATTTAGGGTGCAGTAGGGTCCAGCGATATATCGATATATCGTTAAAACCCGATATAATTTTCATATCGATATGCCGATATAGGCATTTTGAAAATATCGATACATTGAAAAGTCGATATATCGAGGTAAAAAATCGGAATGCGCGCACACTGAACTACAAGACCCAGAATGCTCATCTCTATACACAATGCACAGACCGAGGTGCAAAGCCGCCATATTGTATTCATAGTCCTCGAATACAATATACAGGTATGCAAGGAGGAGGGGGGGGGAGGGGGCTGGGGTTTGAGGGGGGGAGAGACATCTGGTGGGGGTGAGGGGGAGAGAGATGGCTGGGGCTGGTGAGGGGGAGAGAGACGGCTGGGGCTGGTGAGGGGGAGCGAGACAGCTGGGGTGAGGGGGAGAGACGGCTGGGGGGTGTGAGGGGGAAAAAGACAGCTGTGGGGGGGTGAGGGGGAGAGAGACGGCTGGGGGCTGGTGAGGTGAGGGGGAGAGAGACGGCTGGGGGGGTGGGGTGAGGGGGAGAGAGACGGCTGGGGGGGGTGAGGGGGAGAGAGACGGCTGGGGGGGTGGGGTGAGGGGGAGAGAGACGGCTGGGGGGGTGGGGTGAGGGGGAGAGAGACGGCTGGGGGGGGTGAGGGGGAGAGAGACGGCTGGGGGGGTGGGGTGAGGGGGAGAGAGACGGCTGGGGGGGGTGAGGGGGAGAGAGACGGCTGGGGGGGGTTAGGGGGAGAGAGTTGGCTGTGGGGGGGTGAGGGGGAGTGAGACGTCTGGGGGTTGGGGGGGGGGAGAGAGACGGCTGGGGGGTGTGAGGGGGAGAGAGACGGCTGGGGGGGGCGGGGCATGGGGAGAGAGATGGCTGGGGGTTGTGGAGGGGGAGAGAGACGGCTGTGGGGGGGTGAGGGGGAGAGAGACGGCTGGGGGCTGGTGAGGGGGAGAGACAGCTGGGGGCTGGTGAGGGGGAGACAGACGGCTGGGGGTGTGAGGGGGAGAGAGACGGCTGGGGAGGGGTGAGGGGGAGAGACGGCTGGGGGGGGGGTGAGGGGGAGAGAGACGGCTGGGGGGGCGGTGATGGGGAGAGAGACGGCTGGGGAGGGGTGGTGGGGAGAGAGACGGCTGGGGGTGGGGGTGAGGGGGAGAGACGGCTGGGGGGGCGGTGAGGGGGAGAGAGACGGCTGGGGGGGTGGGATGAGAGGGAGAGACGGCTGGGGGGGGAGGGGGAGAGAGACGGCTGGGGGTTGGGGGGGGGAGAGAGATGGCTGGGGGGCGGTGAGGGGGAGAGAGACGGCTGGGGGGGTGGGATGAGAGGGAGAGACGGCTGGGGGGGGAGGGGGAGAGAGACGGCTGGGGGTTGGGGGGAGAGAGACGGCTGGGGTGGTGAGGGGGAGAGAGACGGATGGGGGGGGTGGGGAGGGGGAGAGATGGCGGGTGGGGAGGGGAGAGACGGGGTGGATGTGATAATGTACAGATAGATAGAGATGGGGGGGATGTGAGAGAGACACAGAGACACAGACAGAAAAACACAGAGATGGAGAGAGTGAGAGACACAGAGAGAGAAAGATATTTACCTCCTGAGGAGATAGGCCCCGAATGCGCGCGCACCCGGAACGCGCACGCACTCCGAACGCGCGTGCACTCTGTATGCGCGCACCGCGGGCGCATGCACAGTACGAAAAACCCAACAATATCGATATTTCGGTACATCTCGATGAGCCCATCGATATATCTAAATCGTAAAATTTCCATATCAACAGACCCTAGGGTGCAGTATTTCACATGAGTAAATGGAAGATTTCTTACAGCCACCTCCCCCTCCCCCTGGCTCGGGCTCCGCCATTGTGAGGCGCTCTGAGGCGCTGCCCGACGTGGAGGGAAAAGTGCAAGTAAATGCAAGTTGTTGCGTTGTTGATTCTTCTTTCTTTCCGTTCTTCTGACGTCTATTGTGAGGAGCATCAGTTACCAGCATTCCTGACAGAGGAAGTTCCAAGGACATTAGACTGAGAACAGACAGAGACTGTTCATTCCTGGCAAAGTTTTAACACAAATGATCAACCATCTCCTACAGTTGAGAAATTGCATCTTTCTGTATTTACAAAGTTAAAAGAAACAGTGAAAGGTGGAGATGGTCCCGGTGTTTACCAGGTGTCGTTGCTGCTTTTTGTTGACAGGTTGACATGAGACAAAGTGGGATGAAAACTCTTCTGCCTGTTTTGGTGACATTTGGCTTCAGATTAGAGGTTGGTAAGTATCTTTGTTTGGTAGTTTTTGTTCCCTTCCGACCTGTTTTACACGAGGAAGGTTTATTGTTTGAGGATTACAAGAGGAGCTACGTTTAGTAATAGAAGGTGAGGAAGTGTGTACAGTAGCCACTGTTGTTAGAATGAATTTCTAGACACAAATGATCATGTTATAACAGGGTGGGCATCTAGTTACTACAGTAAACTGATAACTGGACCCCGGATTAACTTGTCAATAACACTTAAGTCATCATGCTGGCAGTGGCAACAATTAGTTTTGTATTTATACTTAACCCGTCACTCAGGAAACTCTTCACTAAACCTTATCCTTGGAGCGCCACATAAGTTCAAGTCCTTACTGGACTAATTGGGAGCTCACCAGATAATAATAATAATCTTTGCATTTGATATAGTGCTTTTCACATCTTACCAATGTCTTATCGATGTCTCAAAGCGTTTCACAGAATGTATTGTAAAGTGAATTGACTACACAGCATATATACATATACACACAGACACATATATGTGGGTGAAACACGGCAGCCAATTGCACACAGCAGTGTCCCTACAAACAGTCACAAGTACACAAAACATCAAGTCCAAACAGATCTCCCTCCCCGCACCCAACCATCCCATGTGTCTCTTGAATTGAAATATCCATCAAAGGGACACATGTGCTTCACTGAATAATCTCATGTTCTGACCCAGCTCATCAATATAATGTGTCCACAGCTGGATTTGAAGTGGGCGTCTCAAGAGAACCAGTAATTGCTATCCACGGACACGATGCAGTTCTGGGATGCAGTTTTACTCCCAGTGAAACGTCAACTCAGGGCGTTGAGATCACCTGGCAGCGTGAAGACACTAAGGAGATAGTTTACAGTTATTACTACAGCGAACACCAGCTCAGTGTACACAGTCCTCGCTATGTAGTACGGACCAGTCTATTCCCAGAGGAGATTATAAAGGGAAATGCCTCATTGATACTCAAAGGAGTGAGACCAGAGGACAGCGGAGAATATGTGTGTTATGTCAGCACAATAAGTGGAGATGCCAAAGGAACAATTTCTCTACAATTCGCAGGTACATGTTTATTCACTCCGAGACATTAAGTCTGCATGAACGACATTATATAAATACAAGTTGTATTTGTGTCACTTTTTTCGTGCCTGTGAATTAAGTATATGCGACTTGAGTTATCAGTAAAGTAACATTTGTAAATGTTCTCAAACCTACTGGACGTTATAAGAGTCCCTGCTTTTGAGGATTTAATAATAAAGCTTTTTGAGGACCAATAATAATCATCATCCTTGCATTGGATCCAACGCTTTTCACGTCTTCCAACAACAACAAAGTTACATTTGTACAGCGCCTTTCACGTCAGGAGGACGTCCCAAGGCGCTTGTCTCAAAGCGCTTCACTGAATATACCGTCAAGTGAATTGACTGCATACTTTGCTGGTGAAACGCGACAGCCAATTACGCACAGCAGCGTCCCCACAAACAGTCGTGGATTGGGTTGTGTTGGTGGTTGGGGTGTAGCTAGGGATGGGATTTGGAGTTCAGATTTATTTTATTTATGTAGCATTTTAGAGCGTCCAGAATTCAGTCGTTTAGAAATGCATTCATTTCTATAATTGTTATTTATTCAAGAGTAAATTTAGGTCGCGGTGGAATCTCTTCCCCTACAAAGCTTTAACAATGTAATATTTGTAGTGAGGTGGTGATGCAATATACCATAAATACCCGCGTATAAGGCGCACTTTTTTTCACGTCAGAAGATCTCGAAAGTTGGGGGTGCGCCCTATACGCAGGTACAAGAAATTTTGAGCCTCGGAAATAAGCAGGAGGGGCGGCCAGCGCTGTCAGCCGGGGTTTGGTCAGTGTCCGGTGGGGGTTGGGGGGAGCGGGTGACGGGGCCTCGGCCGCCCGGACAGCGGCAGCAGCAGCGGACTTCAGTGCTGTGCCCGCTGCCTGCCTTCTGCCAAACCCAGTCTCCCTCCCTCCCTCCCTCCCTCCCTCCCTCCCTCCCTTATACGCGGGTATTTATGGTAAAAGTATAACATTTGTAATTAAGACTTTTCCAAGTTGATTATCACTGCTTGTACCTAAAGCCTGTTCCTCTATTCCTCAGCATATTACAGGGAACCCATTTTAACAATCCATTTAGCAATAAATGGACCACTTTTTCGATTCGAATCCCAAGGCTTCCCTCAAGCTGTTATTTCCTGGTTCGATGAACAACACAAGGATATTTCTTCGCAAACAGACACTTTTTTCCAACGGAATGCAGACGGCCTGTATTCAGTGAGTAGCACTCTGGAAATTGCTGACAGTAGAGCAACCTCTGCGAACTACACATTCACAATAAGCAATGACGTCTTGGGACAATCACTTTCCAGGACATTTGTATTTACTCCAGGTGAGTTATTTTACCCGAACTCTGCAATCCATGAATCCCTCCACTTCCCAAAGCATTCCAATCCTGACCCCAGCTCAGGTCTGAAACATTGACTGTCCAGCGCCTTGGGACATCCTACTGAAGTGAAAGGCGCGATACACAAGTAATTTGGTTGTTGTTGTTGTTGTACTCTTGCTACAGCTCTGCATACACATTTCACTCACAAAAGCTACAGTCAGTGCACTCCGCAGTGTATTTTTTAGGAAGTCTTGACAATATGATAACTACAAAACTATATAAATGCAAATTATTACTATTATTTAATATGGAATCTCACAATTAAGTTCAAATTATTCTATCTTTGTTTTTTACATTGTATCGTGAGAAACTAAAAACACAAACTCAGTACTGGAAGCATGGACATGGAATAAAATAGATTTATTTTGTGTGTTTTACAGAAATCAAAAGGGAAACAGAATCGCCTGCTGCTGGAAATCATTGCATACCCATAGTCATTCTCATGTGTATTGAATTAATAGTCATTTTAATTCTGATGATAGCGCTGTTAATAAAGCAGCGCAACTTAAAATCATTTAAGAAACTCCATAAAAATGGACAATGTCTTGTATCCAAAGCCCATCTCAGCCCAATCCTTCAGCTCAGTGTCCGGCCTGAAGTTGGTGACCACCCGACCTTGAGTTACCACTAAGGGTTAACCATTGGGACTGATTGCCCCTTGTATATGGCAATCAGTGGCCTCCATGTCTTCTCTTGGGGTCTGCAGTACCATGGTTCCACACATGGGAGCGCCTGTCACCATGTAACCCCATTGCTGCCTTTGAACAACACAAACAAACTCGAGTCCTGGGTTTGATTCCTGGGGCGGGTGAAACTTTAGACAAGTTTCTTTCACTCCGGGCTTGCGTCTTAACTTTTTCTTCCTCCCAAGGGCATTGCGAGGCTTTAATGAAGATGATTTAAGGATGAACAACATGTAACGCACTGTGCTGTGCCTCTGCCCCTGCCGATCGCTGCTCTCTCTCCCACTTGTTTGGCCGCTGTGCAATGTCTTGTGTGATGGCCGCCACATAAAGGGAAGACCTTATTGTTTATTCACTGAAAATACTTACAGAGGAAACTTCTCTTAACAAAAAATCATTGATCATGCGTATTATTTACCAATAATTCTGGTGATTTGTCTTTAAAATAAGGAATTTTCATCTTGTAAAACACTGCTATAAAATGCTTCTTTGCTACATGGGAGGTCATCAATGTCTGTTAAGACCCAAATAGCTAGCCAGCTGGCATTCGAATGTTAACTAAACATTCACTGAACATCTCCTCGAGGTCGAACGTCCAATGTTCGCAGTCAACGTTCACTGAACGTTCAGAGAACAACTTTTACCAGCGAAACGTAAATTTCATCTGCTTTCAATTTTTATTGATTGTCTATTGTTTTTACTTCAGCATGACGTGTCACTGTTGACTGATGGGCAGTTTTAGAATTTGATTTAGTTTTTGTTAATACGTTGCCTGAACATTGTGCCTCATGTCTATAGCCTTGATATTGTTAAATAGTCTTGATTTGTTTGTGTGTGTGTGTGTGTGTGTGTTTGTGTGTGTGTGTGTGTGTGTGTGTGTGTGTGTGTATGTGTGTGTGTGTTTGCAATAACATTGAATTACAACTTCAATGTTAGGATGTCGAGGTCATTTTGTATTTTTTCTTCATATTTTCCATATTTTGGGGGAACCAATGAAAAAGCAACGGCTGGACGTTCAGTGAACGTTCAGTGGACTAAGTTCAGTTACTTTTCCCACTACTCGGAAAATAAACAATCCCCACGAGCCGCTTGTTGACCTGCAGGAATAATTGTCCGCGTGAGCTGCGGAGTGATGTAGGGGAGTCCTCCTTCATGCCACTCGCGTTGGTCAATCGTGTTTGCGGAGGACGCTGTGCTTTATGTTTAAATCTTTAATAAATTTATGCAACTTTTCCGGAGTTATTAATGTTATTATAATTGCCACTAGAACATTAATGTTTTATTAAGATTTATACTTTGATCGACTTACACCGGAGGAAACGGGCCCGGCGGCGCCTGCGGCCGATTGCCGCTATTTTCCGATAACAGTTACACTCAGGGTTTGCCATTTGGCCGGAAAAAAACGTCCCTCCCTCCCTCCCTCCCTCCCGCCCCTCTCTCCTTCTCTCCCTCCTTTCCCCTCGCTCCTTCTCTCCCTCCTTTCCCCCTCTCATTCTCTCCCTCCTTTCCCCCTCTCATTCTCTCCCTCCCTCTCCTCTCTTCCTCTCTCCTTCTCTCCCAAGTTTGTATATATATATATATCTCCCAAGCCAGATTATCACTGCTGTGTGTGCTACACACACATAGAAGTGTGCACGCGCATCGGATGTGCGCGCCCGTTAATTGTGCGCGCGCACCGAATGTACGCGCATTCCATGCTCTAGGTCTAGGAGGTGGCAATGCCGGCGACAAGGTAAGCTGGAAAAGATCGCATTACACTGATAATACCAACAATATTGATATATTGCCAGGAACGATATTAAAAATATAACGATGTATATTTTTTAAATCGAATCTCTGGAATATAACGTTTTTTTTAGAATCACCATATCGGCATACCGATCTGAAAATCATATCGGGTTTAATCGAAAAACCGATACATCGCCGTTCCCTACTGGGTGGCCATAATCCCTCGGGCTTCGCGATGATGGGATACGTCGCTAGATTTCCTATCGTGGCTGCTGGGTTCTGAACTCTACGGGTTTTCACTTAATCTGAAACACTGCGTTGGACTGCCATTACATTTGTATTGCAAGTTACTGCGTGGATCGAAGCAAGTAACGGCAGCAAACAGATTTTCGGGCTTGTGTCTTTTAACTTTTTGTTCCTCCTAAATTAATTTGCGAGTGCTTACTGAAGCATGATTTAATGATGCAACATAATAATAATAATAATCCTTGCATTTGATACAGCGCTTTTCACATCTTATCGACGTCTCAAAGCGCTTCACAGAATAGACTGTAAAGTGAATTGACTGTATATTTGCGGGCGAAACGCGGCAGCCAATTGCGCACAGCAACGTCCCCCACAGCCGTGGGTTGAAATTACCAATTTTATTATTGCGTTTGTTTGTTTTTCGGTGGCTGAGGTGGGTGGGGGGGGAGGGAGACGGATTATTATTAGGCGTGCGGAGAAAGGAAACTTGCCCAAGGTTTCGCCCTGATCTGCCTGGATTCGAAAATTCTAAGGCTTGTAAAGCGACTGCTCTAACCACTGAGCTACAGGAGCTACGCCTCTCCCCCTGCCGATCGTTGCTCTCTCTCCCACTCGTTTGGCCGCTGTGCAATGTCTTGTGTGATGGCCGCCACATAAAGGGAAGATCTTATTGTTTATTCACGGAAAATACTTAACGGAATACTTAAATAATACTTTTTTTTCACAAAAAATAATTGACCATGTGTGTCGTTTGCTGATAATTCTTATGATTGTTTAAAAGAACTAATTTTCATCTCGTAGAACTCTTATTATAAAGTGCTTCATTGTTACTTGGAAGGCAATTGAAGTCTTTTAAGACCCAAATAGTTAGCTGGTGTTTTTTTTCACATGAGTCAGTCAGCCTGGTTTACTGTGTGCATTTCAATAAACAAAATAAACCTTGCGTTTGTTGTAATGTCTTCTCAATGCCTCCTGGGTGTGCTGTATGTCTGTCGGACACTGTAATGTGGCTTCTCTACAGAGGGGGGTGCTGTGCGCGCAGATATATTTATAATAATCCTTGCATTTGATATCGCGCTTTTTGACGTCTTCGAGACGTCTCAAAGAGCTTCACAGTACACGCTTGTTGGGATTTCCGATCCCGAGAGTTCAAACGATGACCCAACAATCCTCAACGAAAGGTACGGTTTTTAATAAATAAACTCATATAGTGTGAAATACAGACTGGTTAAAATACAGAGTTACTACTGGTTAAAATACAGAGTTAAAATACTACCGGTTACCGGTTAAAACAGGATTCAACTGAATCGAACGTCGCTTGGTCTCAAGATGGTGTTCTGTCTGTCTGCTGCTATACTTGACCTTATCTGGACTGGTCCTGTAGGTCTAACAGGTCTCACTGATCTTGCAGGTCTAACAGTTCTAACTTAACTCTTGGACTTCTCTCCCAAATATATCCAGAAATCCTCCTGACCTTTGACCAGTCCAAACCTTACCCTCATCTCTGATATTATAACATCTTCTTTGTCTTGTCTAATGATATTAATGGGAGTTCAGTGGAGTTCCCTTGGGTCAGGCGGAGTTGGGATCACAGTTGGGGTTGTTGACTTGCTGAATTGTTAACTTGGCTGAGTTGGTTCTGGCCTTTGCCTTGAGTGAGTAGTTAAGTCAGCTGAAGGTTGAAAGTCTGCAATTGTCCTTTGGATGGACTGTAAATCATGTGCAATGGTGTTTCTCTGTGGTGGTGAAAGGAAAGAATCTGAACCTTGGGTAATGGGAGCCCTGTGGGATCAATCGTTGTTGCTAGTTTGACTGATCTTTGTGAGACAATACAATTTGTTGTATATATGGATGATTTTTCTCACTCCATTTCATCATTTGCAGGTGCTGTGAGTTCGTGCTTAGCTGTGATCTCCTCAGTTGTTCAGAAGTAGACTTAAAGCCTGTCCATACCTGTGACCTTGATCACCTCTGGGCTTCACCTCACCCATCAATCGAAGGCAAGTCTATGGTGGTTGGAACAGTAAATTGACGACTGAAACACACGCCATTTATTTTTTACTTTGTTTCTAAATCTCGGGATTCGTAGAACATCAGGTGAGTGTAAAAGTGAAACCTTACGGTGGCAACTAAAGCTATTTTGCTTTTTTTCTCTCTCTTTGGCACTTTCGCCCTGACCTGCCCAGATTTGAACCCAGATCTCTCATTTGTAAAGCGAGTGCTTTAACCATTGAGTCACATGACAACAACAAGCATGAGTTATATCAGTACTCATAAAATAGACAATCAGATTGCTTGGTGTCAATCATACAATGGCTTTGTGTCCATGCAACCAATCCTTCCAAACAACTACAGAACATCTGGAGGCCAGACAGTGCTGGGGTTCAAATTAGTACAATTTGTTTGACAGTTTGTGGTGTCGTCCATTGTCCATTTTGATGGCATTTCTTATGTTCTGTTGAGTTACGATGCTTTATGAACAGCACCATCACCAGAATTAAAATGACTATTAATTGAATAAACATGAGAATGACTGCCGGTATCCAGTGATTTCTAATGGCAGGCGATTCTGTTTCCTTTTGGATTTCTGTAAAACACACAAAATAAATCTATTTTATTCCATGACCCGTGCTTTCAGTGCTGAGCTTTGTAGTAGTTTCTCACAATAATTTAAAAAAATATATAGTAATTTGAACCTAATATTCTGAAGACTTCCTGGAAAATACACTGTAATGTGTACTGATTGTACATTGTGTGGGCGAAATGTATACGCAGAACTTAAGTGACAGTGCAAGAGAACAGAATGTGCAGTCATGCATTGGGAGATGGAGAGATTCACGGATTGCAGAGTTCGGTTAAACTAACTCACCTGAAGTCAATACAAATGTCCTGGAAAGTGACTGTCCCAAGACGTCATTGCTTATTGTAAATGTGTATTTCGAAGGGTTTGCTGTCGTGTCAGCAATTTCCAGAGTGCTACTCACTGAATACAGGCCGTCTGCATTCCGTTGGAAAAATGTGTCCGTTTGCGAAGAAATATCCTTGTGTTGTTCATCGAACCAGGAAATAACAGCTTGAGGGAAGCCTTGGGATTCGAATTGATAAAGTGGTCCATTTATTGCTAAATGGATTGTTAAAATGGGTTCCCTGTAATATGCTAAGGAATAGAAGAACAGGCTTTAGGTACAAGCAGTGATGATGAACTTGGAAAAGTCTTAATGACAAATGTTATACTTATATTGTATTATAGCCTCACTACAAATATTACATTGTTAAAACTTTGTAGGGGAAGAGATTCCACCGAGATCTAAATTTACTCTTGAATAAATAACAATCATAGAAATGAATGCATTTCTAAATGACTAAATTCTGGATGCTGTAAAATGCTACATAAATAAAATAACTCTGAACTCCAAATCCCACCCCTAGCTACCCCTCAACCACCAACCCGATCCAATCCACGACTGTTTGTGGGGACGCTGCTGTGAGTAATTGGCTGTCGCGTTTCACCAGCAAAGTATACAGTCAATTCACTTGACGGTATATTCTGTGAAAAGTGACACAAATACAACTTGTATTTGTATAATGTCGTTCATCCAGACTTAATGTCTCGGAGTGAATAAACATGTACCTGCGAATTGTAGAGAGATTGTTCCTTTGGCATCTCCACTTCTTGTGCTGACATAACACACATATTCTCCGCTGTCCTCTGGTCTCACTCCTTTGAGTATCAATGAGGCATTTCCCTTTATAATCTCCTCTGGGGATAGACTGGTCCGTCCTGTGTAGCGAGGACTCTGGTCACTGAGCTGGTGTTGGCTCTCGTAAAAACTGTGAACCACTTCTGCAGTGTCTTTACGCAGCCAGGTGATCTCAACGCCCTGTGTTGACGTTCCACTGGGAGTAAAACTGCATCGCAGAACTGCATAGTGTCCGTGGATAGCAATTACTGGTTCTCTTGAGACGTGCACTTCAAATCCAGCTGTGGGCACATTATATTGACGCAAGGTATTATTCCTGATACCTCCACATACTGCGTAGATTATCGACGGCCACACTCTGAATCATGTAGAGTGTACTAACCACATGGTATAATTTCTATTCCTTTCAGCAGAAATTAGTCCTAACACCCCCCACACACTGAACTGTTCAGGCCACAGTAGATCAGCTTCTCCCTCCCACTTTTCCTTCTTAAGTGTTCCCAGCTATTTCTGTTACTAAACGTAGCTCCTCTTGTAATCCTCAAACAATAAACCTTCCTCGTGTAAAACAGGTCGGAAGGGAACAAAAACTACCAAATAAAGATACTTACCAACCACTAATCTGAAGCCAAATGTCACCAAAACAGGCAGAAGAGTTTTCATCCCACTTTGTCTCATGTCAACCTGTCAACAAAAAGCAACAACGACACCTGGTAAATACCGGGACCATCTCCACCTTTCACTGTTTCTTTTAACTTTGTAAATACAGAAAGAGTGCAATTTCTCAACTGTAGGAAATGGTTGATCACTTGTGTTAAAACTTTGCCAGGAATGAACAGTCTCTGTCTGTTCTCAGTCTAATGTCCTTGGAACTTCCTCTGTCAGGAATGCTGGTAACTGATGCTCCTCACAACTGAAGCCAGAAATACAGAAGTCAAAGCACACAGTGCAAAGCCACAGACACACACAGACACACTTACATACATAGAAATGCACACACACACACATGCACACACACACACACACACAGACAGACAGTCACACAGACAAAGTTCTAAATGAGAGATTTCCCCCCTCAGTGTGTTGTCTGGGGGGATGTCTGTCTGTTCACTGACTGACTTTCCCCCAACACAAAGCTCAACATCACATAACACACAGAAGCCACAGTGAGTGACACAAAGGCTCCACGGAGAATAACTAACTCAATCACTAACAACCTGTTTACCGTGTTAATCTCACAGTCTCCTCTCTCTGCTGTAGCTGGTGGAATGGCTCTCACCTCCCTCTCTCCCCCCCTACCCTGCCCACACCCCCCATGCTCAAGTCCCAACCCCTGACTGCTCAGCTCCCTGGGATGTCATCCCTCCCTATAATGTCATTTTGTTGTTAATAATAATAATAATCGTTGCATTTTGATGTAGCGCTTTTCACATTTTATCGACCTTTCAAAGCGCTTGCAGAATAATGTAAAGTGAATCGACTGTATATATTTGTGGGCGAAACGTGGCAGCCAATTGCGCACAGCAGCGTCCCCCAGAAACAGTCGTGGATTGAAATAATCAATTTGATATATATTTTTTTGACGGATTATTATTAGGTGTGTGTGTGTGTGTGGATTAAGGAAACTTGACCAAGGTTTCGTCCTGATCAGCCTGGATTCGAACGCAGTTTCTAACACTCGTAAGCCGAGTGCTCTAACCACAGGAGCTCCACTAATTGTTGTTGTCTGTTGTTCGATTCCAGGCAGGGTGAAACCTTTGGCAAGTTTCCTTGCTCCACACGCCTAATAATAATCTCTCCAAAAAAAAATCAAAAATAGCTAGGTAATGCTGTGCGCAATTGGCTGCCGTGTTTCACCCAGAAACTTTACAGTTCACTCTGTGAGACGTCTCGAAAGCTCTATATCAAAGGTAAGGATTATTATATTTTCAATACTAACCTTTCGAATAACGCAGCAAACAGTTCAACACAATTTTAACTAAATTTGCTCCAAAGACTCACAAACAACAACAACAAAATACAACATTTAGAGAGCAGCTTTCACATTGGGAGGAGGTCCCAAGGCGCTATCATTGAATAGTTTATTTCCAGGGTGTTAGATTGCAGCAACATCTGTCCTAGTTTCGCGTCTACATGAAGATTGAATTGAATCATCATTGTTTAAGTGTCACCAGAATCTCACTGACCTCCGCCAGCAAAGGAACCTCACACCAGATTACCAGCAAAATTAATTGCCTCCTCTCAGCCACACTCAAATACGATTGATTTAAAATATTATTGGTATAATAAACTGTCTGCCAGGCTCTCACACACACAGACACACACAGAGAGATATATACTCTCACATACACACACAGAGACACACAGACACACACAGAGAGATGTATACTCTCACATACACACACAGAGACACACAGACACACACAGAGAGATGTATACTCTCACATACACACACAGAGAGACATACTCTCACATACACACACAGAGACACACACAGACATACAGACACATGTATATACAGTAGTCAGAGACTCACACACACAAACGAGACATTGCTTCATAGGCACACATAGAGACTCACAGTCGTGAGACACACACACACACAGACATACACTCACACACACAGAGACTCTCACAGCCACACCAGCCACACTCACCTCCTTGTCAAGTCAGAAACACATGTAGAAAAGCCTTATTTAAAATAACTAAACTCCGGCCTGTTATATTGCCTTTTGGGGACAATATATCTATATAATAATTATTACAGATCTATCTGTATTATTGTTATAGATATATCTGTGTCAATCTAATTAATGATATAAATCCTAAACTGAATACAAGAAACACATTATTTTCGGGGAGACTCCACAGAGAATCACTAACTCAATCACTAACACCAGCCTGTGTAATGTGTTAATAATAATAATAATACAAGTACTTGCATTTGATGCAGTAAAGTCTCTCTCTCTCTCTCACACACACACAGTCCCCAACACTGATGCAGTTCTGGTGCAATACTGTGTCACTAACAGTTTCGCTTCTGATATGTGCAGATGTGTGAGTGTGAGTTTCGCTTCTGATATGTGCAGATGTGTGAGTGTGTGAAGGGTTTGGAAACATATAGATTCACACGTTCAACCACACATTCGGTATGACCACCCCCCCCACAGGCTTATTCAGCTGCTTCAGTTGTTTCTTCGGGTGAAGACGTCGCCTCTAACATCTTGGTTCCTCTATGTGTGAGAGTAACGCTCTCCACGAGATGTGAAACATGTAAATACAGTTCAGTATTGTGTGGTTGCTGATGCTGCTGATAATGCTCAGCTGTGGTTTACTGCTCCTCTGTAGACCTCACCCCCCCTCCCCTCTCTCTCCCTCTCTCCCCCTCCTCCCTCTCCCCCTCCTCCCTCGCCCCTCTCTCTCCCTCCTCCCTCTCCCCTCTCTCTCCCCCTCCTCCCTCTCCCCTGTCCCCCTCCTCTGCCTTTCCCCTATTGACTGCTCAGTGTATCTTCCCGGTGGATGACCCTAATGAACAATATTATTATTGTATATCTATGTATAAATCTTTCATCATTATATATCTACATTATTATTCTGTATAAATCTATTGATGTGAATCCTAAACCCAACACAAGAACCACAATAAACATGCAGGTTGTGAGACACATTATTTTTCTGGAGATTCACAAACTCAATCACTAACACCAGCCTGTTTAATGTTTAATAATAATAATAATAATACTTGCATTTGATGTAGACAATAAACTGTCTGCCAGGCTCTCTCTCTCTCTCTATCTCTCACAAACACACAGCCCCACACTGATGTAGCTTGTGGAAACAACTGTGGCACAGTTTTATTTCTGTCCAAGTCGGTGGGTGTGATTTGAAAATATATATAAATGAGTCATCAGTCACTCATTCTGATTTGTTCAGCTTCTCTGTTGGTTCCTTTGGCAATGAGCTTGTCTAACAGTTTCAGTTTCGTTTCTCTATTTGAGTTTCATCTTCATCCCTGACATGAAACTCCCCCCCTCCCCCCCCCCCTCCCTCTTCCCTGGCTATCTCTCCCCCGCCCCCCCTTCCTCTCACCTGTCTCCCTCCTACCTGTCTCCCACCCCCCCATCCCTCCTCCCTGTCTCCCTCCTCCTCCTTTCCCCTGTTCCCTCTCCCACTCCCCTCTCCCCTGTCTCCCTCTGGCTCTTCTCTCCCCTGCCTCCCCCCAATCTCTCTACCCTGTCTCCCTCCTTCTCCCCCATCCCTCTCTCCTCTCCCCCTCCTCCCTCTCCCCTCCTTCTCCCCTGGTCTCCCCCGTCCCTCTCTCCTCTCCCCCTGTCCCCCTTCGCTGCTCCCCTCTCCCCCCTCTATGCCCACCTCTCGCCCCCACAGTCTCTGTGTCTGTGGCTGACCAGGCCTCTGTACCCACTGGCTCATGTCTCACGTGCGCATTTTGGTTGTGACCCCGAACCTGAGCTGCCCTTCCCTTCAAATGCTCCCCCCCCACCCCCTCCCTATAACTCTCTGTCTCTGTCCTCTCCCTCCGTCCCCACTTGACCCTCCCATTCCCCATCTCAAGACCCTCCTTTTTGACTGTGTCTTTAGCTGCCATCCCACACTCTGCCCTCCCTCATCCCAACCCTGTTTGGTTGTCGACGCCTTGGGAGGTCCACACTCCACACTCATAATAATCCAATAATAATAATCTCTCCCCAAACTAAACACAATAAAATTGGACATTTTTAATCCACGGCTGTTTGTGTGGGGGACGCTGCTGTGCGCAATTGGCTGCCGCGTTTCGCCCACAAATATACAGTCAATTCACTTTACAAGCTCTTTCTGTGAAGAGCTTGGAGACGCGCAGAAGATGTGAAAAGCGCTGTGTCAAAATGGAAGGATCATTATTACAGTATTATAATATTGAGTCTTATGTCTCACTTTGCCTGACACTTGTCCACATTTCTCTTTGCTTTCCAAAAAGTGTTTGCTACTTTTTTCTTAACAAATTGGTAGATGGATAATGGCCAACAAACTGTACTGGAATGTACAGTAACTTGACTGTTTAAGGCTGTTTGTGGCTGTGTATATAAACCCCTTATCATCACCTGGAACCGTGTGGAAACCAAGGATTTTTTTTTACTGTGGAATCGATTCACTCGGTCACCAGAGTCCTCGCTATTCAGGCCTCACAAACCTTTTTCCCTGAAAAAATACCACTTGGAAACATCTCATTGAAACTAGAAAGAGTGAGACTGCAAGATGGGGCAAAGTACGAGTGTTTTGCTATATGTTTGGGTCCACCTGTTACACAAATAGTCTCTCTTATAGTGACAGGTAGGGATCTGATTTGTATTTTGTGTTAAAATGTTCATTTTGCGTGGGAAGCCATCTTGATTTCCATACTCTTACAGGCCCCAGCATGAACTCTTGTCTCTGTGTCAGACGATTGTGGGTTCACTCTCCTCCCTCCTAAATTTCCACAGAACTGCCGTTGTCTGGTTCGACTCCTGCATCTCTCATCGCCTACATTTTGTCGCCACCAACGGTTTCTCTTGAAATTTAATGTGGAGAAATGTGAGGTGATGGATTTTGGGAGGACAAATGAGGGGAGGCAATATAGGCTAGGGTGCAGAGGAGATTTACCAGGATGGTACCAGGAATGAGGGACTTCAGCTATGAGGAAAGGCCAGGTTTATTCTCATTGGAACAGAGAAGGTTACGAGGAGACGTAGCAGAGGTTTTTAAGATCATGAGGGTATTCAACAGAGTAAACACGGAAAAACTGTTTCCACTGGTGGGCATATCAGTGACTTGTGGTCACAGATTTAAAATAGCTTCTAAAAGAAGCTGAGAGGAGATGATGAGAAATGTTTTCACCCAGTGAGTTGTTCGAATCTGGAATGCATTGCCTGAAAAGGTGGTGGAGGCACCTTATTTGGGGAGGACGGGTTTGCGCGGTTATGGGGAGAGAGCTGGGGAGTGGGATTAAAGAGCAGGCACAAGACTCGATGGGCCGTAAGATTCTATGATTCTTCCAGCTCCCGCACTCGCACTCGCACTGTCACCCGTGGGGTCCCCCAGGGCTCTGTCCTTGTCCCCCTATTTTTCAACATTTATGTGCTCCCACTTGGTGACATCATCTGCAGACATGGGGTTAACTTCCACATATACGTGGATGACATCCAACTCTATCTCTCTGCCTTTACTCTCGACTCTAGGACTACCTCGGTCAGACATCAAGTCCTGGATGAGAGCTAACTTTCTACAGTTGAAGACAGAGGCCCCACTGATTGGCTCACGCCAGCGCCTTCTTGTATCAGGCTCTGGCTGCCTCAGCCTCCGTGGTCGCTCACTCAACCTCATCAAGTCTGTCAGAAACCTAGTTGTCTTGTTCGACCCTAACTGTCTTGCTCCCCCATATTCAAGGAATTACTCACTCTGGCTTTCTCCACGTATGCAATATTTTTCAACTCCACCACTAGCTCACCCTCAAAGCCACTGAAAACCTCATTCATACCTTCATTACATCCTGGTTCGATTATGCAAATGTCTTGCTGGTCGGCCTTCCCAATTCCTCCCTACGCAGGCTGCAGATAATCCAGAACTCTGTGGCCCGTATCCTTTGCTGTTCCAAACTCCATGACCCCATCTCCCCCATCCTTGCTCGACTACATTGGCTCCCCAAAGGATCCAATTCAAGATTCTGATCCTCACATTTAAAGTCCTCCAAAACCTTGCCCGACCCTACAACCATGACTTCCTTTACCAACCGCAGGTTGGTAAAGGGATAGGAACCTGATGAACAGAGGCGGCCTCTCTGTTCATCAGGCTCTGGCCTACTCCACGTCCCCCAACCCACAAACCCAACCATTGGCGGGTGAGCCTTCAGCCATTCTGTCCCCAACCTCTGGAACTCCATCCCAAAGACCCTCTCCCCCTCCCTGGCCTCCTTCAAGTCTCGCCTCACAGCCCTCCTCTTCGATGGACCCATCATCAAAGATTATTATGATATAGAAAGACTTTATGTTTTTGAAGCATTGTGATGTAACGAATCATTGAAAAGTATTCAAGTAGTCATTGTACTAACAGGTAAATGAATGTACCATAGGACTGGGTTTAAATTATGAGAGATGCAATTACTGTAGAAGCCTGCAGGCACTAAGACACTAAGAATTTGTTTTTACTGAGACACCAAGAAACCATGAGGTAGTTGGAGGCATTGTGTTTGGTTTCTGGATAATAATAATCTTTCCGTTTCATTTCTTTTCATTGCATGTGATTACTTGTAAAATGAAACCAATAGAAAAAGGACAAATCAGATTATTCAATGCCCTACCCGCTGAATGACTGCTACCTGGACCTGTTATTTGCTGCCATTTGCACTAAGTGCTTTAACCACTGAGCTACACATAGGACTTGTTTTCAATTGGCTCTTCTAGAGGATTAACCCTTTCTGTTCTATGTTGTCCAGGTGACAATGCTGGGAGTCACACAACCACTGAAATGGACTCATTCTTCACACACATGCATCCCTATCCTGCTCTCCTCTGTTTCCCCCACACTCTGGAACTCCATCCCGCAAAACCTTGGCCTCACTTCCTCCCGACGTGAAAGGCGCTCTCTAAATGTAATTATGTCTTTCCTAACTTTTTCTTCCTCCCGAGTTAATTGCGAGGCTTTAATGAAGATGATTTAAGGATGAACAACATGTGACGCACTCTGTTGTGCCTCTCCCCCTGCCGATCGCTGCTCTCTCTCCCACTTGTTTGGCCGCTGTGCAATGTCTTGTGTGATGGCCGCCACATAAAGGGAAGATCTCATTGTTTATTCACGGAATAAATATTTATGGAAGAAACTTTTTTTTACAAAAAATAATTGACCGTGTGTATTTGCCGATAATTCTGGTGATTTGTCTTTAAAATAAAGGAATTTTAATCTTGCAAAACACTACTATAAAATGCTTCATTGTTACATGGAAGATCATGGAAGTCTTCTAAGACACAAATAGCTAGCTGGTGTTTTTTTCACATGTGTCAGTCAGCCTGGTTTACTGTGTGCATTTGAATAAACAAAATAAACCTTGCGTTTGTTGTAATGTCTTCTCAATGCCCCCCGGGTGTGCTGTATATGTCTGTCGGACACTGTAATGTGGCTTCTCTACAGAGGGGGGTGCTGTATGCGCAAATATATTTATAATAATCTTGCATTTCATATAGCGCTTTATCACATCTTCAAGACGTCTCAAATTACGTCACCGAACACGCTGCAAAGTGAATTGGCTGTATGTTTTGTAGCCTAAAAACGATCACTTTTAAATTGAGAGCAGCTTAGGTCTCTGTGGCTGAAAATTGTGAGGGTTAAATGTAAGAGAAACTTATTTAAATAAGGCAAAACACAAAATACCTCAGATGCTGGAAATCTGAAACAAAAACAGAAGTTGCTGGGAAAACTCAGTAGGTCAGGCAGCATCTACGGGGAGAGGAAAGTGAGTCAATGTTTCGGGTCCACAACCCTTCGTCAGAATTCAGTTCTCAAAACACTATATAATCGGAAAGGAAAGGGAGTTTCTCCCGGTCTCCTGATAAAATTGCTCACTCACTGTATGAGTTTTTAACCCGTGTTTTGTTTGTTTCCTGGAGGTGACTCCCTTTGCCCCATATCCATTCATATCCTTACCGAACAAAAAATACTTTTGACGATTCAGATTATTTTAAAAAATGTTTACATTGATGTTGCATTTCTAAATAGTCATTTTGCACTCAAATAAATTACATTTAATAAAGTCACTTATAAATTCATGTTTGTTTTGTTACTCTCAAGTTCGATTTGACAGCAAGTTTGATTTGACAACATAATAGATCTGAAACGTCAGTCAATTTAAGCTCCCGGGCCTTGGAAAATCTTGTTGTTGTTGTTGTTATTAAACTCCCTCCTCCCCTGCCCTTCCCCCTTGCTTAGGTCCCCACCTGACTGTTCAGTGCTTTGGGACGCCCCCCCACACCTATAAATGTAATTTTATTGTTGTTAAACTGTACCCGTACATATTTCTGATATACTTTTATAATCTGAAACTACCATCTGTTTTTCAGTTTCTTTCAAACAGGTTCAGTAACTAAAATAAGGGTGTACAGTCCATATGGTCACGTTACACTTAATGACCTGTGTCACTGCTGTAATTTTTTTTTTAATCCAGTATATTTCTGTATCAATTCCCAGGGTGGCAATACATATGCAGTCATATCCAATTCACTTTACAGTATATTCTGTGAAGCCTTTTAAGACGTCTAGGAGACATGAAACTCGCTGTATCAAAAGCAGGTATTATTATTATATTTCGAATGCGGGACTTACCCGGGTTGACGTGACTGCATTGACATCTGACTTTCCTTATAAATAGGTTATACCCTTTCACCCAGGCAGAGGAAAGTGTGTTTTCCCATTCTTATGTGTTAGAAGACTGCATCATGTCTCTATTCACAGCTGCCCTTCCATGAAGAAGGAATGAGTTAGACTCACCCAGTGCGTGTCTCTACCTAAAATTAAACATTAAACAGTTCTATAGATTTCATAGGTCGCATTGATATAAATCAAAGATGAAAAGAAACACTAATTCTTTGACCCCCCACATACCAATGATTCATCGACAATTTGCGCTGAAAATAGCTTAAAACACGCAGCAAATTCCACTCATAGCTTCAAGCCACTTTCTTGATGTCGCTGCTTTCAAAACCTTCTTAAAAAACCCATCTCTTAAGCTGTGTCTTTGAAACTGAACCTCTTCTTCGTTTCCAATCTGAAACTCTCTCTTCGTTCCTTATCAGCTCCAAATAGGAATCGAAAGACTGATTCGGGACACCCAGCCAAAAAGGCCCCCGGACGACAGGGGAGTTCGGGTTGAGACTGACTTAAAATAGAGCTTTGGCCTGCCAGGTACGCTGCTGTTATTATTATTATTCTTGTTGTTAATTATACACAAAACAAATCCCCACAAATAGCTGTGAAACCAATTACCAGTTTCATTCAGAAAAGCACCTGGAATTTTTTTTTACAATCTAGAATTCCCCAGTGATAGATTAACTGTGATGAAATGAATTCAGAAAACACATCATTAAATTAAAATAAAGGGAACTTAATCACAAGGCTAACTTCACAGGTTGAAAAACTTTGGCATTACTCAGTGTCACAAGTTTTCAACTTATTCTCCCCACCACCTCACCCCCAACCACCAACACAACTCAGTGCAAATGATGAAGGTTAGACTAACTCACTTTGGGATGTCCCCCCGACATGCGTTGCGCTATACAAATGTAATTTGCTGTTGTTCTTAACTCCGGCCATCAAGAAAATATCAGAAAATCTCGAGTTCAGTCTCCGCAAAGCAATAGCAGACACATTTATCAACAATCACACCGGCCTTACACCAATTAAAAATTAAGCTTTCAATTTCTAAACATATGAATATACATTTCAAGGAGTTTGAAAGGATTTCATTCAAGTTGAGTTTTTTTGCTTAAAAAATTATCCAATTTGAAAGCAACGCATTTCCGGACGGATTTTTAACAATAAACCGATTCAACCAGTCACTGATAAGCACAGACCTTTCTCACTCAAGAGATCTTATGTACTTTAGTTATTTGGCACAATCATCACCTTTTGAATTAAAAGATACTTACAAAGTCACACTCAGAATTAGTATCCCTCAAGCCAATCAGATCAAAATGTAACTGTTTTAATAAGCCACAAATAAGCACAATAAAGAATTGTCTGAGAAACATAAATTTTGTTTTTTGGGTATAATATATATTACGTTCACTTTCTCACAGAATAATACAGAGATATAAATATGCATTGTACAAAATGCTTTCACACCGCCCGCAGTGTGAAATTGGCAATATAATCTTTTATTTCACATGTAATACAAAAAAAAACAATTAAAGTGCTGAACAGTCGGGTTGGGACAATAGCCAATTGCACATTGTATTCCATAAACAGTCATGGATTTATTTTTATTTTTTTGAGGTATTATTATCAGACGGGTGGAGTAAGGAAACTTGCCCGAGCTCGCCTTCTGACCTACTTGGAATTGAACCCAGGTCTCTCGTTTGTGAAGCGGGTGCTTTAACCGCTGGGCCACATGACAGTAAGAACATGAGTTATAGTCAGTCAAACGAAAGTCAAAGAAATCATGGGATTTCTACTGCACAAGGCTCCGGCATGTCGTAATCGTAAGAGACCATCAGATTGCTTTGGATTAGATCAAAAAGCTTTGGTTTTGTGTCCATGGAACCAATCCTTCCAAACAACTACAGAACATCTGGAGGCCAGACAGTGCTGGGGTTCAACTTAGTATAACATGATTGACAGTTTCGTGGTGTCGTCCACTGTCCATTTTGATGGCATTTCTTATGTTCTGTTGAGTTACGATGCTTTATGAACAGCACCATCACCAGAATTAAAATGACTATTAATTCAATAAACATGAGAATGACTGCCGGTATCCAGCGATTTCTAAAAGCAGGCGATTCTGTTTCCCGTTTTATTTCTGTAAAACACACAAAATAAATCTATTTTATTCCATGACCCGTGCTTTCAGTGCTGAGCTTGTCGTGTTAGTTTCTTACAAAATAACTCGAAAAAAAATCAGGGATAACCATTTGAACCTAATTATGAGATACCACATTAAATAATAGTAATAATTAGCATTTTATATAGTTTCTCATCATATTGTGGAGACTTCCTGAGAAATACACTGTACAGTGTACTGACTAGATTTTGTGGGTGAAATGTGTACACAGAGGTACAACAAGAGTGCAACAACAACAACAAAATTACATTTCAATCCACGAATGTTTGTGGGACACTGCTGTGCGCAATTGGCTGCCGGATCTCGCCCACAATTCACTTTAGAGTATATTCTGTGAAGCGCTTTGAGACGTCCAGAAGATGTGAAAAGCGCTATGTCACATGCAAGGATTATTATTATTATTTGCATCGCGCCTTTCACTTCAGGAGTCCCAATGTCCCAAGGGGCTGGACAGTAAATGTTTCAGACCTGAGCTGGGGTCGGGATTGGAATGCTTCGGGAGGTGGAGGGATTCACGGATTGCAGAGTTCGGGTAAAATAACTCACCTGGAGTAAATACAAATCTCCTGGAAAGTGATTGTCCCAAGACATCATTGCTTATCGTGAATGTGTAGTTCGAAGAGTTTGCTCTCGTGTCAGCAATTTCCAGAGTGCTACTCACTGAATACAGGCCGTCTGCATTCCGTTGGAAAAAAGTGTCCGTTTGCGAAGAAATATCCTTGTGTTGTTCATCGAACCAGGAAATAACAGCTTGAGGGAAGCCTTGGGATTCAAATCGAAAAAGTGTTGCATTTGTTCCTAATTGGATCGATAAAATGGGTTCCTTGTAATATGCTGAGGAATAGAAGAACAGGCTTTAGGTACAAGCAGTGATGATGAACTTGGAAAAGTCTTAATGACAAATGTTAGGAGCTCACTATGTAATAACTGTTTGTGGGGACATTGCTGTGCGTAATTGGCTGCCGCGCTTCACCCACAAAGTATACAGTCAATTCATTTGATAGTATATTCTGTGAAGCGCTTTGAGACGGACGCCTTGGGACATCCTCCGTGAAAGGTGCTGTACAAATGTAACTTTGTTGTTGTTGGAAGATGTGAAAAGCGCTGGATCCAATGCATCCAATGGGTTTGGGAACATTTACAAATGTTACTTTACTGATAAACTCAAGTCGCATAGAGAAGAGACTTCATTCCCAGCCACAAACCAAGTGACACAAATACAACAAATATAATGTCTCGGGATGCTTGAATAAACACGTACCTGCGAATTTTAGAGAGATTGTTCCTTTGGCATCTGCACTATTCGTGCTGACGTAACACATGTATTCTCCGCTGTCCTCTGGTCTCACTCCTTTGAGCATCAACGAGGCATTTCCCTTTATAATCTCCTCCGGGAATAGACTGGCGCGTCCTGCGTAGCGAGGACTCTGTTGACCGAGCTGGTGTTCGTTGTAGTAATAACTGTAAACCACCTCCTGATTGTCTTCACGCTGCCAGGTGATCACAACGCCCTCTGTTGACGTTCCACTGGGAGTAAAACTGCATCCCAGAACTGCATCGTGTCCGTGGATGGCAATTACTGGTTCTCTTGAGACGCGCACTTCAAATCCAGCTGTGGACACATTATATTGATGAGCTGGGTCAGAACATGAGATTATTCAGTGAAGCACATGTGTCCCTTTGATGGATATTACAATTTGAGAGACACATGGGATGGTTGGGGGTGGGGGGTGGGGTGGGGATGGTGCTGGTGGAGATCTGTTTGGACTTGATGTTTTGTGTACTTGGGGTTAGGGTTAATTCAATGAATGCCGGCTTGCGACATGGAAACGGCACACACCATTTTGGCCCAGCTCCCTTCCTGGTCGCAAAGGATGAATTTTCATTTATCGATGCCCTCGGTTTATCGTCTCAGCCAAACAGTGAGACCTCAGACATCGCAACAGATAGGTGGCCACAATCCTTGATTCATAACTATGTACAGTCAATTGACTCTGCAGTATATACTGAGAAGCGCTTTGAGACGTCTGGAAGACATGAAGAGCGCTATGTAAAATGCAAGGATTATTATTGTATAAATAATCATTTATATTATTATTTATATAACAATAAAAGGGCTTGACAGGGTGAACTGTAAAGCGCAGGAACTGAGTTTTGTGGGAGGCAGGTAGGTCAAACAGCGCTAAAGTGAGCGACCATTATAGTTCAGAACCTCAGGAGAAACTCCCTTCCTGTTTTGAACAGGGTCATGTTAATTTTAAATTAATTTACACTATGGATTCCCCCCTGAGTTCACCGGGTAATCTTGAAATAAACCAACACAGAAGAATCTTTGATAGGCAGGTATTTTTGACGTCAACAAAATTCGGGTAAATAAATAACAATGGAAAGCTGGGGACAATTACTTGGGAGTTTTCGATCAACCACATAATTCAAAGTGTTGTGGACGTTTTGCAAAATAAAAGAAAGTGACCAGCATCCGTCAACAACATACAGCAATATATGGAATGCTGTAGCTCAGTGGTTAGAGCACACGGCTTGTAAGCGAGAAACCTGAGTTCAATTCCAGGCAGGTCAGGATGAAACTTTGAGCACGTTTTCCTACTCCACACATACATGCTTGATAATAATCCCTCAGAAACCCCCTGCCACTACCCCCACCCCTCCCCAATAAAAATGTGGTCATTTCAATCCACGACTATTTGTGGGGACGCTGCTGTGCGCAATTGGCTGCTGCGTTTTGCCCACAAATAGTCAATCAATTCACTTTACCAGTATATTCTGTGAAGCGCTTTGAGACGTTTGGAAGACGCGAAAAACGGTATATCAAATTCCAGTATTATTATTAAGAGTTTTTCAAATACTATACAGGTTAGGTAGAAATACAAACGTACCATAATTGTGGCCATGCTATTGATGATTTAAGTGTTATCGACAAGTTAAGCCAGGGTCCAGTTATCAGTTTACCGTAGGAACTAGATGCCCACCCTGTTATAACATGATCATTTGTGTCTAGAAATTCATTCTAATGATAGTGGCTACTGCACACATTTCCTCACCTTCAGACCTCCACGGTGAGGAAGATATATAAATGCAAGTTACAGTTCCTGATACCTGCACACAATGCGTGGACGCTGACGTGCGAACAGCCACACACCCTATCAGGTTGGGTGTGTTTCCACCCACGTACTATAATATACGCACACGCTTTCAGCAGAACAGCACTAAATAAAAATAGCTCTCTTTGTAATCCTCAAACAATAAACCAATACACAATAATCCGACCTCATTGCAAAACAGGTCGGAAGGGAATAAAAACTACCAAATGAAGAATACAGTACTTACCAACCACCAAATTGAAGCCAAATGCCACCAAAACAGGTAGAAGAGTTTTCATCCCACTTTGTCTTGTTGTCAACCTGTCAACAAAAAGCAGCAACAAAACCTGGTAAACACTGAGTCCATTTCCGCCTTTCACCTTGTCAATATAGAAATTAACACAGAGTTAATCTTAACCTTGCTAGGAATGAACAGTGTGTGTCTATTCCCAATCTCATGGCCTTGGAACTTAGAATCATAGAATCATAGAATCATAGAATTTTACGGCACAAAAGGAGGCCATTCGGCCCATCTAGTCTGTGCCGGCTCTTTGAAAAGAGCGATTCAATCCCACTGCCCTGCCCGCTCCCCATAGCCTAATAGACCCGTTCTCCCTAAATAAAGATCTAATTCCCTTTTAAAAGTTGTTATCGAATCAGCCTCCACCACCTTTTCAGGCAATGCATTCCAGATTCGAACAACTCGCTGAGTGAAAAAAATTCTCCTCAGCTCCCCTCTACTGCGCCTTGAAACTATTTTAAATCTGTGACCATGAGTCACAGATTCACCCACGAGTGGAATGAACTTGCTCTGTCTGGTGTTGCTCTGATGTCAACCGTGCCTCCAACTGAGAATAGATCCTCACGATAGATTTCAGGAGAGGGAAAAGAAAGAAAAACCAACGACTTGCGTAGATATCGCGCCCTCCACACTGGTCAGTGCCTCAGAGCGCCTCACAATGGCTCGGAAGCCAGGGGGAGTGGGAGTTGGGGGGGGAGTGGGCAGGAGGGGGGGGGGGGGGGGGGGAGGTGACCATGAAAAAGCATGAATTTACTGATGTGAAATACCCTAAACTAATACCCTAAAGATTTTATCACTCGTTGGGTTGCCTGAATTGCCACAAAATGAGTTATATGAGACAAAGTGGCTGATGAAAATAGAAGTTTGGTAGCTAGATTTGACAATAATTAACATTACTTTCGTAATGCTACTATTATAAAATTACTGGACATTCAAATCATTTTGGTTTCAGGGAATTCTACCACAAATTCCCCAAATGGCTATGGCTATTAGTGGGGAAAGCTACAAGTGATACAGAAGGCGATATACAATAATAATACTAATAATAACCCTTGCGCCTTTTCACATCTTCTAGATGTCAACATGGATTTGTTAAAGGCAAATCTTGCCTTACAAATCTGATAGAATTTTTTGATGAGGTAATGGAATGGCTGGATAATGGTAGCGCAGTTGATGTAGTTTACATGGACTTTCAAAAGGCATTTGACAAAGTGCCACATGAGAGACTTATTAGGAAATTAAAGGCCCACGGCGTAAAAGGGAAAGTGGCAGCGTGGATCCACAACTGGCTGCGAGACAGAAAGCAGAGAGTTGTAGTGAGCGGCTGTTTTTCAGACTGGAGGGAAGTGAGCAGTGGTGTGCCACAGGGATCAGTTTTGGGACCATCGCTCTTTGTAATCTACATCAATGATCTGGACTTGGGTGTACGGAGCACAGTTTCCAAGTTTGCAGATGACACTAAGTTAGGGAGAATAGTAAATAGTGAGGAGGATAGTAGCCATCTGCAAGAGGATATAGACAAATTGGTAAAGTGGGCAGACACATGGCAGATGAAGTTTAATGCAGAGAAGTGTGAAGTGATGCATTTTGGGAGAAGAAATGAAGGGAGGCAATATAGGCTAGATAGTACAATTTTCAATGGTGTGAAGGAACAGAGAGACCTGGGGATTTGTGTTAGTGACTCGTTGAAGGTGGCAGGACAGGTAGACAAGGCTGTTAAGAAGGCATATGGGATACTAGGCTTTATAAATAGGGGTATAGAGTACAAAAGTCAGCAAGTGCTGACTAACATCTATAAGACTTTGGTGAGGCCTCAGCTGGAATACTGTGTTCAATTCTGGTCACCACACTACAGAAAGGATGTGAAGGCATTGGAAAGGGTACAAAGAAGATTTACTAGGATGGTGCCAGGATTGAGGGACTTCAGCTATGAGGAGAGGCTAGATAGGCTAGGGTTATTCTCTCTGGAGCAGAGAAGATTGAGGGGAGACCTAATAGAGGTTTATAAGATCATGAGGGGTTTCGACAGGGCAAATAGAGAAAAACTATTTCCACTCGTGGGCGAATCTGTGACTTTATAGAATTTATTACTGCCTCGCAAAGCGATCCCCCGATTGACTAACGACCCTGGTTCCCACTTACTCCGAGGTAACCAGAGGCGTGTGGAGTAGAGGAAATTTGTCCGACATTTCGCCCTGGCGGGAATCGAACCCAGGTTTATCGCTTGCGAGGCGAGTGCTCTAACCACTGAGCTACAGGACTCCAGCCCTTTGAGGTGTCCACGGACTGACAACAACAGCAACAATTTACATTTATACAGCGCCTTCATGTCGGGAGGACGTCCCAAGGCGCTGAACAAGGCGCTTTGTGTGGAACACTCAGTGTGGGAACAACGTGGGGTAGAGTGACACATAACGGAGTCCACCTCCCCTTCTTCCCCCACCCACCCAACACAAAGCCCCCCACAGACCGGCAGCCCCCTATGCTTTGATGATAGGAAGTGGAGATCAGAAATAGATTGTACATTCCCAGCAACAAAGTTTTGCTGCAACAACATAGATTTACTTTTGTTCCGACTTCCTGCTACCTGATAAGCTGTGTTTACACGCGGAAAGTAGGTGTAACATTAATCACGCAGTTGTGAATTCCAGGATGTGGATTTCATTAACGTCATTGCCAGAACACGGTCACAATTCCGCTGATTATTCGCTAAAATACCAAATGAAACTGAAATAGTCTTCTCCTGTCAACGCAATCTCACGACTATCCGCCAGCTCAGTTTATCAAGTGTTTCCATCAAAATTCACGCCGGCCTCTCACCGAAACTCAGTCCCCATTGTATTTGGAAAAAATGTCTTATTAATGCAATAACATTTCTACCAGGGTCTCTCTCATTCACCCCCCCCCCACCCACCACCACACACACACACACACAGACACACACAGACAATCACAACACAGGACATTCACACACATAGACATACAGACACTCATACAAAGAGACACCCACACATAGACACAGAGATACTCTCACTCAAACCTCTAAAGAAACACAGACACAGACCTTCTTCTGAAACTCAGATAAACCACAGCCCCGAGTGCAGACACACACACACACACACAGACATAGACACTCACACACACAGAGACACACAGACATAGACACTCACTCACACAGAGACACACAGACATAGACACTCACACACACAGAGACACACAGACATAGACACTCACACACACAGAGACACACACAGACATAGACACTCACACACACAGAGACACACAGACATAGACACTCACACACAGAGAGACACACAGACATAGACACTCACACACACACAGAGACACACAGACATAGACACTCACATACACAGATACAAACATAGACACTTACACACAGACACATAGACATAGACATTCACACACATAGAGACAAACACACACAAAGACACTCACATACAGAGACACACAAACACACAGAGACACTCACACATAGACACCCAGAGAGACCCACCCATAGAAATTCATACAGAGACACACACACACACACACACACAAACTGCCAGGTTAGAGAGATCCCCCCCCCCCCATCCCTCACTGTGTTGTCTGTTCACTGACTGACTGTCCCCCAACACAAAGCTCAACATCACATAACACACACAGAGAAGCCACAGTCAGTGACACAAACTGCTAAAGGCTGCTCAGAGAATAACTAACCCAGTCACTAACACCAACCTGTTTAACGCGTCAATCTCACAGCCTGACTAGGGTTTGGCTGTGTGTCTGGTTTCAGAAGTCGGATGTCTATGTGGCTGTGGGTGTAAATACAGCGTATAAGTACACACACACACACACCACCCACTATGATCAGTTATCCTCCCCTTTCAAGGACGTCATTAAAAACGTTTGTATTCATTGATTGAATGATACAGTGGAGCATAGCAACGGAAGCAGCCCTTTTATAGTCTCTGATTTAAAACATTATTATGAGAGAAAGTGATTAATATCGATCCTTGCATTTGATAGACGCCTTATCGAGCCTTCGAGACGTCTCAAGAATAATAATAATAATCCTTGCATTTGATATAGCGGCTTTTCATATCTTATCGACGTCTCAAAACGTTTCATAGAATATAGTGTCAAGTGAATTGACTGTAAATTTTGCAGGAGAAACGCGGCAGCCGATTGCGCACAGCAGCGTTCCCCCCCCCCCCCCCGCCCCCCACACACACACACACAGTCGTGGATTGAAATGACCAATTTTTATTATTTATCAGGCGTGTGTGTGTGTGTGTGGAGTAAGGAAACTTGCCCAAGGTTTGGCCCTGACCTGCCTGGATTCGAACACAGGTCTCCCCAGCTTGCAAGACAAGTGTTCTAACCACTGAGCCACAGGGGCTCCACTACACTGGCAGTGTATGTCCAGAACATACTCGCGAATCATATTTTGGGGGTGAAAAACACTACAGATGTGGGAAATGTGAAATGTAAACAGAGGTGGCTGGGGGTACACAGCAGGTTAGGAGATAATAATAATAATAATATTAATAACGCTTGCATTTAGTACAGAGCTTGTTTCACGTGTTCTGGACGTCTCAAAGCGCTTCGCAGAATAGACTGTGAAGTGAATTTGTGTCCCCCACAAACAGTCATGGGTTGAAATGACTGATTTATAAAAAATTTTCTTGGGTGATTATTATCAGGTGATGCGGGTGGAGTAAGGAAACTTACCCAAAATTTCACCCTGCCGAGAATCGAACCCAGCTCTCTCGTTTGAAAGGCAGGTGCCTCTAACCACCGAGGAACACAGGACTCCACGTATCATCTCTGGGGATTCACAGACAAATGGAAGTGGGTTAACTTTTAAGGTCGATGATGTTTCGTCATATTATTAGAGCAATGTTTTCATATCCCACCTTCACCACACTCGTGACTCAGAGGCTGTTCACTGCCTCGGGGAAAAGTATACAGGGATAGGGGGGTTCGCTCCAGTGATTTTTTTCCTCCCCTAATATTCTCTCAAAAGGCACCACAGGAATAGCATGGCAGCGAAACAGCCCCTGGTGGTGCAGATCAGATATAATAATAAACAAAACGCAAAATACTGTACTGCAGATACCAGATATCTGACACAAAAACAGAAGTTGCTGGAAAACCCAGCAGGTCAGGCGGATATAATTATAATAATAATCCTTGCGTTCGATATCGCACCTGATCACAAATTCGAGACGTCTCAGAGCGGCTTCACAGGATATCCTGTAAAATGAATTGACTTTATATTTCATGTTCGATCTCTCAACGTATTTATTGAGTGTAACAGATTGTTATGTTTTTTGGAAGGAATTCTTGCCCCCGGAAAAGCGATCCACCAATCGCCTATCAACCGGTTTCCAACTTAATACAAGGTAAAAGGAGGCGAGCGTGTGTGTGTGTGTGTGTCTGTGTGTGTGTGTGTGTGTGTGTGTGTGTGGGCGTGTGCGGAGTAATGAAACTTATCTAAAGTTTCTGGCCACGAGACAGAAACCGGGGAATCGAGT
Source organism: Hydrolagus colliei (assembly GCA_035084275.1). NCBI lineage: Eukaryota > Metazoa > Chordata > Chondrichthyes > Chimaeriformes > Chimaeridae > Hydrolagus > Hydrolagus colliei. Next base: position 10,864,227 of record CM068763.1, on the reverse strand, counting down.
TTATTTATTTGTGTTGTTCAAAGACGGCAATACAGTTACATAGTGACAGGCGCCCCCATGTGTGGAACCATGGTACTGCAGACCCCAATAGAATCATAGAATTTTACAACACAAAAAGAGGCCATTCGGCCCATCCAGTCTGTGCCTTTGAAAAGAGCAACTCAATCCCACTGCCCAGCTCTCTCCCCATAACCTCACAGACCTGTTCTCCCTAAACAAAGATCTAATTCTCTTTGAAAAGCTGTTATCAAATCGGCCTCCACCACCTTTTCAGGCAATGCATTCCAGATTCCAACATGAATTCCAGTGAAAACATTCCTCCTCAGCTCCCCTCTGCTTCGTTTTGAAACTATTCTAAATCTGTGACCGCGAGTCGAATCCACCCTGTCTCCTCTCAACCTTCTCTGTTCCAAAGAGAATAAACCCAGCCTATCTAGCCTTTCCCCACAACTGAAGTCCCTCAATCCTGGTACCATTCTAGTAAACCTTCTCTGCACCCTTTCCAATGCCTTAACATCCTTTCTATAGTGTGGTGACCAGAATTGGACAAAGTACTTCAGCTGAGGCCTGATTTATGGATCCGCGATCCTGGAGCTCGGGATCCTGGGCGGTTAGAGCACTCGCTCATCTTACAAGTGTGAGACCTGTGTTCAAATCCAGGTAGATCAGTTCGAAACCTTGGGCAAGTTTCCTTACTTCATACCCATTCACACACACACACACACACGCGCCTAATAATAATCCCTTCAAAAATAAACACAATAATAAAAATCGGTCATTTTCAATCCACGGCTGTTTGTGGGGGGGACGCTGCTGTGCGCAATTGGCTGCCGCGTTTCGCCCACAAATATACAGTCAATTCACTTGACAGGATACTCCGTGAAGCGCTTTGAGACACAGTCTAGAAGACGTGAAAAGCGCTATCTCAAATTATTATTACCGGTATATCGGTTGCTAATAAACACATCTCAATTAAACACACCCATTTTCCCATGACGCGTATTGTACAGGATGAAGTGAAACCACACACAACAGCCAAACTCTTAAGAGCCATTCCACCAGCTACAGCAGAGAGGAAGCGGTGAGATTAACCGGTTAAACAGGTTGGTGTTAGTGATTGAGTTAGTTATTCTCTGAGCAGCCTTTAGCAGTTTGTGTCACTGACTGTGGCTTCTGTGTGTTATGTGATGTTGAGCTTTGTGTTGGGGGAAAGTCAGAGTCAATCAGTCAGTGAACAGACAGACATCCCCCCCCCCAGACAACACAGTGAGGGGGGAATCTCTCTAACCTTTGTTTGAGTGTGTCTCTCTTCAGAAAGAGGGTGAGTGACTGTATATGTGTATGAGTATGTGTGTGTGTGTCTGTCTAAGTGTGTGTGTGAGTATCTGTGTAAGAATTTCTATGTGTTTGAGTCTCTGTGAGTCTCTCTGTGTCTAGAGAGAATTTCTATGTGTGTGTGAGAGTCTCTCTGTGTGTAAGAGAGAGCCTGGCGGACAGTTTCTTATATAAAAATAGTTTAAAAAGTTTCACTGAAATCTACATTCTGGAAATAAACATTTTGATGATAAAGTTTGTGAGACTTAAGGGCAAATGTAGTTAAAATTGTGTTAAAATGTTTGCTGTGTTACTCTAAAGGTTGGCATTGAAAATAATAATATTTTGCCTATTTGATAAAGTGATTTTCACATCTTCCAGACATCTCCAAGGCACTTCACAGAAGATACTGTAAAGTGAACTGACTGTATATATTTGTGGATGAAACGAGGCAGCCAGTTGCGCACAGCAGCGTCCCCCCACAAACAGTCGTGGTATGAAATGACCAAATTACTGTGGGGGGTTTTTTGAGGGATTATTATCAGACTTGTGTGTGGAATAAGGAAACTTGCCCAGGTTGCACCCTGCCTGGAATTGAACCCAGGTCTCAAGAATAACCCAATTATAACACACCCATGGCATTGTGTTGTACAGTACAAAGGGCACACACACACGGCAGCCAACCGTGTGAGCCATTTCGCAATGGACACAAAAAAGAAGTAAGTTACTCTATGTTAAAGTTAATCTATTTAGTAATTTTTTTACAGTATTTACATATATACAGTATATACAATAATACCAATCCTTGCATTTGATATTGCACGTTCCATGCCTCAAAGCGCTTCACAAAATATGCTGTAAAGTGAATTGACTGTATATTTGTGGGCAAAGCTCGACAAACAATTGCGCACAGCAGCGTCCCAGTAAAACTACAACATAATTACATGTATACAGCGCCTCTCATGTCGGAAGGATCAGTGATTCAGCATGTAGTGCTTTGTCCATTCTGATTTGTCCTTTTAAAATGATGATGATTATTATTATTATCAGTAAACAGATGGAAATCACAATGACTGGAACAATCCAATGGTTTTTCACTGTTTCTCCAGTTGCCATTTCTATAAAAACAAAAACAAAATATAATTCTTAGATAGTATTTTCAGTGCCAACCTGGACTTCTACAGTAACTATCACCAATTTTAGTTTAAACCCAGTTCTATGGTGCATTCATTTACCTGCTGTTACAACGACTACTTATATGGCTATTTGAATTTTTTTTTGAATGATGTTACATCAAAATGCTTCAACGATTCTGTTAATATTCTGTCTTATTACATGTGTTCAGATATGTCAAAGCGCCTTACGGGATCTCACTGTGGGAGGTACAGACTGTGAATTTGTAGGCCAACTCGGAAGCCAACTTGTGCAATGTTTGCCCTACAAACCGCCATGAAATGGTTGGCCAGGACACTGGGAGAAACTCCCTTCTCTTTAAGACTAATGCCGTGGGGATCTTTAACGTCCACCTGAACAGGCAGATAGGACCTCAGTTGAACTTCTCTCCTGATCGATGGCAACTGCAACAATGCAGTAGATTCCCAGCACTGCATCGGAGGGTCAACAAAGTCCCTGTGAGGAGCTTGAACCCACAACCTTCTGACTCGGAGACAAGAGTTCAACCAACTGAGCCACGCTGGGGCCTGCACCATTATGGAAACCAAGAAGGCTTCTCACGCGAAATAAATATTTTAACACAAAGTACAAATCAGATACATACCTGTCACTACAAGAGAGACTGTATGTATAACAGGTACACCCAAGCATATAGCAAAACACTCGTACTTTCCCCCATCTTGCAGTCTCACTCTTTCTAGTTTCAATGAGATGTTTCCAAGTGGTATTTTTTCAGGGAAAAGGTTTGTGCGGCCTGAATAGCGAGGACTCTGGTGACCGAGTGAATTGTTTCCATCGTGAAAATCGTGAACGATTTCCTCGGTCTTCACACAGCTCCAGGTGATGACAGTTGGTTTTATACACGGCTCGCCATAAACACTCAAGTGACATTCCAGCACAGTTTGTTGGCCTTGAATTGCGGTTATTCGTGTTATTTGGAAGGCAAATCCATCTAGCAAGTAGAGATAAAAAAAAACAAGTGAGAACAAGCAAAGTGACGTGTAAGACTTGCTGTATTTTTACATCCAAATTACTGTAAATTTTGTTTTCTCCACTTCATATTCTTCTTAAAAGTCAACCTGGTGTAAACCAGGAATTAGAAAGGTTTATCCGGCACCCGATCAACCGTAACTTCCGTTTACGGCATCGCAAAAAAAAGTCCACATTCGATTACCGGTAATCAGAATTTATCTGGAAAAATGCATTAAATTAAAAAAAAAAAATTGTGTTTTCTGACGAATATCCGGCACGTGCTGTAACCGGCATTGGTCAGAGGTTGCTGGATAAACGGGCTTTTACTGTAATTAGATATATTTCATATGGAGTTTTGACATTATTGAAACATCTCAAACGCTGTGCACAATATACTCCCAGGTGGATATGGCTGTACTGTATACCTGCTGAACATTTCATAATAATCTATAATAATAATGTACTAAAGTTACAGTTAGTCATTGGAGCCATGAAGTGGTTAAAAAGGTGATTTTACTGCACATGGATTGAGTGTCCCAGTTATATCTACACGCCAGCCAGTTGCAAATTAGCTTGGCCTCCAAACAAAACACAGTCACTACATATTATAGTAAATGTTAAGACATCCTCCTGGGTAAAAAGCACCACATCAAAAGTGAATACTCCTACACGATAGACTGAACGGCCTTGGTGTGGAGTGGAATCTCAATGATTTAATACAATAAAGGGTTTTGTTAACAAGAAAATCATTGGCCGTTTAAAACTTACCCAACACCAAACTGAAGGCAACTAAACCAAGCAGATTCTTCATTGCACGTTACCAGTCTGCATGCTGTGAATATAATACACCACAACTCCATCATATGGTTCCAAAATCAAATACATATTATTCAAAACCTTGAAAATCCATCCCTTCAAATGGTTGCACCTTCAGCCTCCAACCCATAATAATATCCATCCCATAGTCTTTGCCTTGCTCACCTCCTTTGCCTGCTTGATGGCATGTCTCAAGACCTTCCTCTTAAACCACGCCTTCGGCCACCCTCCCACCTTCCACCCTTCCTGATTCCAACCCCCAACTCAGATCCAAATCCTTGACTGTCCAGCCTTTGGATGTCTTCCCATGTGAAAGCCGCTCTACGAGTCTAATTTGTTATCTCACACGCCTGATAATAATCCCTCAAGAAAAAATGGTGACTTTGATCCACAACTGTTTGTGGGGACACTACCATGCGCAATTGGCTGCCGCGTTTTGCCCACAAATGTTCAGTCAATTCACTTTCCAGTATATTGTTTCAGAGATCTAGAAGATGTGAAAAGCGCTATATCAAAAGCAAGGACTGTTATCAATTTGTTGTTCTTGTTGTTATGAAGAAACAATACTGTGTGATTTTTATTGCTGAGAGTTGTAATAACAGCAGTAGTGAGGCCACACTTCCTACACACAATGTCACTTTATACATGACCAAACTAAGATATTACCCAACCAATGAACTGAAGCCAAATATAACCAGAGCATCCAACAGACGTTTCATGGCACTTTGTCTTTCGTTAACCTGTCAACAAAATAACACACTATGATACATGATAAAGACTTCCTTTCACTGTGCATTTAATCATTTTTTTCAAACTTCTAAAATATGCAAATAAACAGTGTGAATTTTCTGACATTTGCTGAAAAAATCAATGTTTTACTAATAATAATAACTGCATGAAACCAGGGTTCTGAGGCCAATTGTAACACCTTCAATGGATGCCCTGGGTGAGATTACTGGACCTAATTTATCCCAGGGATATGAGCCTGACACCTCATATATGGTCTGTATGGGCTGATGTTGCACTTAGCAGAGCCATTACCCAGAGTCCTGTAGCTCAGTGGTTCGAGCACTCGGCTTGCAAGTGACAATTGTGCGTTCGATTCCATTCAGGTCAGGGTGAAACCTTGGGCAAGTTATCTTATTTATTCCACAAGCCCGATAATAATCCCTAAAAAAAAATAATGAATTGGTAACTTCAGCCCACGAATGTTTGTGGGCTTCCTGCTGTCGCGTTTCACCCACAAAGATACAGTCAGTAAACTTTACGGTGTATTCTGCTTTGAGGTGGTTGGAATTCGTGAAAAGCATGATATCAAATGCAAGGATTATTTTTATTATTAATGCTTGGATTTTATATAACGCTTTTCATATCTTCTATCCGTGTCCCACAAAGAGCTATGGAATGAGTGATCAAATTATTATTATTTTATTTCTTGAGGGATTATTATTAGGCGCGTGTGTGGAGTTAGGAAACTTGCCCAAGATTTCGTCCTGACCGGTCTGGATTCAAAACACAGGTCTCACGCTCGTAAGGCGAGTGCTCTAACCACTGAGCTGCAGGACTCCAAAGTAATATAAGTAATATATATAATATAATATATGTGGGAATGGGCAGGTCAGATCCTCGTACCCCACTAATAACAAATTGAAGACGTGTAAACTTAAATAGAGACAGTTACAGAATAACAACTAGTTTCCTCTTGTTTAAAGTTAAGCAGTTAAAAGAGACAGACAATCCAACCTACAGTATATTTTATGAAGCGCTCCGAGACATTCTCAATAACGTGATAATGTGCTCTATCAAACCTAAGGATTATTAATATTATATTTCAGTGTAAAGTTCTTTAGGTCAGTGGTGAAAATGTCAATGGTTTCACAATTTCACCGGTTCTCCAGTGTTCTTATCTATAGAGAGTTCAGCTTCTGCATATAATAATAATAATCATTGCATTTTTATATTTTCACATCTTATCGATGTCTCAAAGCGCTTCACAGAATACACTATAAAGTGAATTTGCCATATTTCTGGGCAAAATGCGGCAGCCAATTGTGCACACCAATAGTCATGGATTGAAATGACAAATGTTATTATTCTTGGTGTTTGGAAGGGATTATTATTAGGTAGGCAGCAATACTATTATTGTTGTATGTACAATACATGAAAGGCGCTATATATACATACATACATATATATACACCCTCACAGTCACGCACAAAGACACAGATATGCACACACTCAAACACACACAGAGACACTCACACATAGACCCAACAGACAGTCACACACTCTTTCCCCCCCACCCACCATACAGACACTCTCACACAAACTGCCAGGTTAGAGAGATTTCCCCCCTCAATGTGTTGTCTGTTCACTGACTGACTGACTGACTGTCACAGCACTTTCCCCCAACACAAATCTCAACGTCACACAATATAGAGAAGCCACAGTGAGTGACACAAACTGTAAATAGGCTCCGCAGAGAATAAGTGACTCAATCACTAACACCAACCTGTTTAGTGTGTTAACCTCACAGCCCCTCGCTGCTGTACCTTGTGCAAGAGTGTGACTGCTATGTGCGCCAGGAGCCCCAGCTGTGCTATGTGTGTCCCTGGCCTCCTTCCAAGTCCCGCCTGAAGACTCTCCTCTTCCATGGTCCCGTTGGCAACTCCTAAACCCCCCCCCCTCCCCACTCTCCCCCACCATTGACCTCACCCAGTTTGGGTCTGAAACAGTGACTATCCAGCATCTTGAGATGTCCTCCTGACGTGAAAGGATTCAATACAAGCGTCATTTTTTGTCGTGTTTTGCTTTCTATTATATGGTTGTCATTCGAAATATACCCAACTAAACGCACATGCGTTTTTCCTATTGACGTATGCCGTTGCGATTAGCATAAAGCATGCAGACGCGGTGTGTAAATGTAGCTGGAGTTTGGCTGTGGGTGTCTCCATATCGAAGAGACATCACACCCACTAACCCTCAGAGATCAGCTAACCCTCCCCTTTCAGGCATGTCAGAGGTAACATAGCAACCTGCATAAAAACATAATAACAAAAGAATATGAGAATTAGGAGCAGGAGTAGTATATTCAGCACTTCGATACTTCCCCGCCATTCAATAAGATCACGGCTGATCTTCTCGTCTAATTCCACCTGCCCCAATTGATCCCCATAACCCTCAATCCCTTTATCCATAAGGAATCTGTCAATTTCAGTCTGGAATGTGTTCAAGGGCTGAGCATCTAAGGTAGAGAATTCCATAGATTTTCTTTCCTCAAATCAGTGCGAAAAGGCCTAATCTTAAGTCTATGAGCCCCTAGTTATAGTGTCTCCAACCAGGGGAAACAGTCTCCCACTATCCATTCTGTCATGCCCCTTAATAATCTTGTAGGTTTCTATAAGATCACCTCTAATTATTCTATATTCTAGTGTACAAGGACATCCAAAGTCCCTCTGCACACTAGCACCATCTAGTCTCATCCCTTCTAGAAAATAATCAGCTTTTCTGTTTTTACTACCTCAGTGAATAACTTTACACTTGCCCACATAAAATTTCATCTGCCATCTTCTTGCCCACTCACCTAGCCTATCTATATCCTGTTGCATTTGTTTGGTGTCATCCTCAGTGAAGTAAGGAAACTTGCCCAAGGTTTCGTCTGGACCTGCCTGGAATTGAACTCAGGTCTCACTTGTAAAGGCGACTGCTCTAACCACTGAGCTACAGGTCTCCATAACAATAATATATATTATATATGTTGGTGGCAATATAAAAACGATGAATCATGGGAATATATATTTGCATATCCAGGTAAACCCCGCTTAACGTTGACTCGGTTTAACGTTCTCTCGTTGTGACGTCGTTGGTACATTACGTAGTTCGCCAGCGGGTGGAAAGAGATCGTGGCCTGCCCGACAAAGGGCCGGGAGTGATCCAGGCTGGGAGTGATCCAGGCTGGGAGTGATCCAGGCCAGCGAGAGAGCGAGGCAGGTTGGCAATGAGTAAGACCAGCAGCAGAAACGTTCCCTGGTCGCTTGCTTGCCAGACGCCACTAGCTTTTTTCACTTAGATGTGGTGCGTTTTCCTATTCTTATGTTTTAGCAGACTGTATCAAAGCATCTCTTTCACCCTTTGTCCGGCACTAGCTAAACACACTTGTTATGTACATTACAAAGTAATGATATAAACCATGAAATATTAAAACAAACTTAGTCCTGGTATTTGACCCCAGTTTCCAATGATTCATTGACATTTAACAACTCTCGCTGATACAGCCCATTTGATGTGTAAACAGACTGCAAATTCCACTCGCAGATTCAAGGAAGGAGCTCACTTCCTTGAATGTCTTCTGTCCCTACTTTCAAAACCCTCTTTAGGATAAAGGGCACTTAATTTTGAGACTAACTACAAAGGTTGAGAAACGGTGGCATTACTCGGTGTCACAAATTTTCCAATCAACTGTTTTTTTATTGAATGAACCTCTTGCTTGCTTGCCATGAATTTCAACTACACCCAGCTTCAAACTTCTTCTTCTGCGTATGAGTATTATATCAGTACATCAGTACAGTAAAATCCTGTTTATCCGTGACCCGATCAACCTAAACTTCTGCATAATCGTCACCTCAGAAAAAGAAATCCGCATTCGATTAACCAGAATTTATCCAGAAAAATGTTGAACGTGTCTGCTAGCCAGCTGGGGGAAGGTTAAGATTCTTCTTCGGTTCAACTCCTAATTCCACCCCCTCCCACAGCTCGGGTCTGACACAATGACTGTCCAGCGCCTTGGGACGTCCTCTTGACGTGAAAGGCGCTGTACAAGTTTAGTTTTATTGTTATATCAGGATCACTTTGGGATGTCCTCCCGACATGCGATGAGCTGAACAAATGTAATTTGTTGTTGTTGTTCACTCCGGCCATCAACAAAATATCGGAAAGTCTCGAGTTCAGTCTCTGCAAAGTAACCTATAATAGAACAGACATATATATCAACCATTACACCGTTTTTTTGCCCCCCAATTAAAGAATAAGCTTTCAATTTGGATTGCTACACACTGTATGAATTTATAAATATTTGGAGAAAATAAACATATTAAAGATATTAGCAGCAAATAAACATATTAAAGATAGTACTCATAATAATCCTTGCATTTGATGTACAGTAGAACGTCGATAATCCAACATACCGAAAGCTGGCAACTCCCTAAAAATGGAAAGGTTTCAAAATACCACAATAACATACAAAAAAAATGACAGTTTGGACAGTGCCTTTCACATCGGGGAGAGCATCCCAAGGCGCTGGGCAGTCATTGTTTCCCCTTTGCCATCTTTCCTCCCCTTTTCCCCTAATCTCACTTCTTTGACCGTTTGTGGGACACTGCTGTGCGCAATTTGGCTGCCACATTTCGCCTACAACTATAGAGTCAATTCTTCTACTCTTCTTCATCCTGCCCCCCCTCCCCCCACCCCCACTCTTGTCCCTACCTGACTGTACAGCGCCTTAGGACATCCTCTCGACGTGAAAGGCGCCATATAAATGTCAGTATTGATTGATTGATTGATTGATTGATTGTTTCAGAGCTGAGCTGGGGTAGGGATCGGGGAGGGTGGAGGGAAAGGAGGGAGTTAGGGGTGACTGATGGGACCGTCGAAGAAGAGGGTCTGGAGGCGGAACTTGAAAGAGGCTAGGGAGGAGGGGGAGGCAGGTAGTGAGACTGCGAGATGGAGTTCCAGAGGTTAGGGGGCGGTGTGGCTGAAGGCTGGTCTGCCAATGGTGGGGCAAGTGAGTCGGGGGACATGGAGCAGGCAGGAGCTCGCTGAGTGGAGGGAGAGGACAGGTTGACAGGGGGTTAGGAGGTCACAAAGGTAGGGGGGTGCAAGGCCATGGAGGGCTTTGAAGGTGAGGACCAGGATCTTGAATTGAATCCTCTGGGTGATAGACCTTCCTTTTCGACCATGCCTTCAGCTACCCTCTTATCCTCTCTGCCCTCCCTCATCCACGACTTGCACCTTGAAAACAAACCTACTTTAGGGTAATCTATTGGGAGTATATATTTTCAGCGCCGATGAAAGGAAGACTTTAATTGAGGGGGAAAAACCCCCCCAGAAATCGTTTTTTTAAAAATTCTCAAACAAATGTAAAAGAGGCCGATTGCTGCCAGAAACGGGTTCCCAGTTTCTTTCTAGAAAAAGAACCTTGCATTTTCCCTCCCCTTCCCACAGGCTTTGCAACTGGATGACATATCCAGCCTCAATTTTAAACGGGCCAATGGGCGAGGATGAAAACAGATTACAAATGCTTGCCTGCCTGGCCTTGCGAGACAATAACAAGCTTCCAGGCAAGAAGCCATTTTGTAAGGCTGCGGGGAAACAAAACAGGATACGGTGAACGGCAGAGCGCAGAGGACAGCACCAACGCAGAGATAGAGAGACTGTCTAGAGAGAATACTCCCAGAGAGGGAGAGAGAGAGAAATACACACAGAGAAAGCAAAACAAAGGAGATATCGCACACAAACACACAAAGAGAAAGACTTTGCCGATCATGTCGAGTTTCACCCACAAGATATATATATATACATATATATATATACACACAGTCAATTCACTTTACAGTCTAGGGGGTGAAGCGCTTTGATGCGTCTCGGAATGCGTGATGAGGCGCTTTTATTCGAGCGCGAGGATCATTACAGTCTTGATTATTCGCGGAGTCCGTGGACGGACTCATGTGGTCTGGAGCACTCGCCTCGCAAGCACGGGACCTCGGGGTTCGATTCCGGGCAGGCCGGGGCCCAAACCTGGGGCAGGTTTCCCCTCGCTCCCCAAAAGGCCTGCGAATAACGCCTTCGGTTTAAGAAATACAATAGGTTATATAAAAAAACACAACGGTAACAGATCGGGCCATTTCAATCCCACTTCACGCCCACGAAACACGCAGCCCCGTTCACTCTGCGGTACACTCAGTGAAGCGCTTTGAGGCCACAACAACAACAACGACGACGAAGTGTACACGCGTTTTTTACGTATGTGCGCAAATATAGCGCCTTTCACGTCAGGAGGACGTGCCGAAGCGCCGAGACGCAGTCTGGAAAACGCGAAAAGCACGAGATCAAATGCAAGGATTCATATTATTATTATTATTATTATCAGTGTTATTCTGGTGATGATGTAGTCAGTTTGAGAGCAGCCTTTGTTTAAAGCCCAGAGAGTTATTGACAACACATTGCCTGTGATTGACAGGTGAGGGGGGGGGGAGGGGCGGAGTTGAGGGGGGGGGGGGAGGAAGAGAGGGGGCGGGGGCAGGCTGGCCACGTGACGCGATGATGAGTGGGGCGGTGGGGGGGTGGGGGGGGGGGGGAGACATCGCCTGAGGCTCAACGGAACGGAGCTTCCCATTGGCCGCGGGGCGGGAGGCGCGGCAGCTGATTGGTCAGCGGGGACGGGGAGGAGGAGAAAGAAGGGAGTGTGTGTGTGTGTGTGCGTGGGGGGAGATTGGGCGCTGTGTGTCGGGGCGTCCCATTGGCTGAGGCGGGCGAGTGGTGGGGGAGGGGCCAAGTCACATTTGGCAACATTCTTGCCCTTTCCCCAGTAACTGGTTACATTGTTGCCGCCGCCTCAGCTGCTTCACCCTCAGCCCAGCACCTGGTGTTATTCTCTCCCTCCTCCTCCTCCTCTCTTTTAAAAAATATATATATTAAAGTCTTTATTTTTTAAATTTCCCCCCCCTCTCCTCTCTCTCTGTCTGTTCCCCCCCCTCCCCACCCACCCACCCTTTTTTTCTTTCTCACTTTGGAGTATCGGCGGCGGCTGCTCTTCTCCCCCCCCCCCCTCATTTCATTTTTTAAAAATTGTTCAAACCCACACCCCGAGAGAGTCGGTGAGCAGGAAATGTTAATACAATAGATGTTTTTCTGTCTCTGTCTGTCTGTGTGAGTGTGATGTGTGTTGAGTGTGATATGTGTGAGTGTGATATGTGTGTGTCTCCCTCTCTCTTGCTCAGCGCCATGTTCGATGGCGTCTCTCTTTGTTCGTTGCTACTTCCGAATGGTTTCGTTCTTGTTTTTTCTCTCTCTCTTTCTTACATTTCCTCTCTCTGTCTTTTTTTCTCTCCCTCGTTTCATTCTCTCCCTCTCTCTCTCTTTACTTCCCCTGTTTTTGTCTCTCAACATTTTCTTTCTCTCTCCCCCCCCCCCCCCCCTATTTTTTTCTTGTCTTTCTTTCGTTTTCTTTCTCTCTGTTTTCTCTTTCTCACCTTTTTTCTTCTAATTTCCTCTCCCCAATTCTCTCTCTCTCTCTCTGTATATATATTTTCCCCGTCGCTCACTTCCCTCCACACGTACACACTTTTGCTTTCTCTGTTCCAAGGGTGAAAACTCTCACTCTGTCTCCCTCCCCCACCCAGTTCTTGTTTGTGTGTGTGTGTTGAAAGGGCTCTGAGACGCCTCGAAGACGTGATAAGGCTCCAGATCAAATGCAAGGCCTTATTATTATTAAATAATGTCCCCTGGGTAGACGATTCTTTTAAAACAAAGTATCTTTTAATTCCTCCCCTCGACCCCCCCCCTCCCCAGCCATATTTGACTTTTTAAAGGGATTTAAAAAAAACATATAAAAATCTGAATGGTGATTTAATATGATCTCTCTCTCTCTTCTCTCCCCCCCCCCCCCCCCCCCACCAAGGCACTGGAAGTGACTGTGGCTTGTGTGACCCATGTTGTGTTCGGCCACACTTCAGCTGATGAAAATTCCGAGTCGGGAGAAGTCACCGGAGACGACTGGCAACGGGGGATCTCCCAAAGTCTGGAATCGAAGTTCACTGGAAGCTTTGGAAAAGGAGGAGGCCGACGACGGCTTGAGGGATCTTTCGACGCAAAGGTACGGTCACAACGACAACAACAAGACAGCCAAATTATATCTGTGTCGCGCCTTTCACGTCGTCATAACGCGCGTTTTAAAAAAAACATTTAAAAATAGTTGCGTAAAATTTTAAATCACTAAACAGTTGTGAAATAGTAATAACCTAGGCTTTGATTTAGGGCCTGATCGATGTAATGAAATGTATTAATGGATTAATGTATTATAAGTAAATTTACTGCTTTTTTAAAACTGATTTAAAAACTTTTTAGTACTGTATATCTCTTTTTACGCTTTTGTAAATACAGAGTTTTTTTTTTGCATTGTTCAGGAATGCCTTCCATTATTTTTCTTGGTAAAGCTGTACACCAAGTACACAAATAATAATGATAACAAGAATAATAATCGCTGCATTTGATACAGCAGCTGATCACAGCATTGAAACGTCTCAAAAGAGCTTCACGGAATATACTGTAAAGTGGATTGATGGTGTTGTATTGTGGACTAAACTTGGTGAGCTGTGGCTTAGTGGTTAGAGCACTTGTCTTACAAGCTGAGGAGACCTGTGTTCGAATCCAGGCAGGTCAGGACGAAACCTTGGGCAAGTTTCCTTACTCCACACACACGCCTAATAATAATCCCTCCCCCCCAAAAAACACATTCATAAAATCGGTCATTTTCAATCCACGACTGTTTGTGGGGGACGCTGCTGTGCGCAATCGGCTGCCGCGTTTCGCCCACAAATACACAGTCGATTCACTTTACGGTATATTCTGTGAAGCGCTTTGGGACGTCGATAAGATGTGAAAAGCGCGATATCAAATGCAAGGATTATTATGATTATTTTGTAAATGACTGAATTCGGTTTATCTCAGCTCAAGTGGTCTCAGCTGGAACAGGGTACACAGTATAGGATGACCCCAGCGTCAATACCAGTGAGGTAACATCAATGCAGTTTCTACTATTGATTTCTCTCAACGCTATAAACAGCCAGTGTGTGCTGGGTAAGAAAGGATCAAGCACAGAGTTACACGGAGCTTTTGGACATTTTGTCTGAAGGTAACCCAAAAATGTGTGAAAGTTGCTGTAGAAATGCAAGTTTTTGTTTGTGCAGAATGTATGTGAATTTTTTTAAAAAAGTTGGGAGGTTTGACCTCACACTTTTTTTTAAATATCACTAAATAGTTGGAAGACACAAAATATACACTCAATTAGTTTTGTCCACAAAATGTACAGTCAATTCACTTTGCATTATATTCTGTGAAGCGCTTTGAAAGGTCTCAACGACATGCTCAGGCGCTATATCAAATGCAAGGATTATTGTTAGTGTAAAATTTACATTAGTGATTTAAGATTAAGTACAGGGGAACTGTTGAATGAGTGAATAATGCCTTCAGAAGAATATTGTGAATCGATTGAACCGAGTAAAACAAATGTAGGTACAACAACAACAAAACAACAGAATGACATTGATAGAGCAGCTTCCACGTCAGGAAATAAAGCGCTCTTTATCAATGTAATTTTGTTCTGCATTGTGGAGCTTCTGAAGCTCAGTGGTTGGAGTGCTCGCCTTACACGTGTGAGACCTGTGTTCGAATCCAGGCAGGTCAGGGCGAAATCTTGGGCAAGTTTCCATACTCCACACGCCTAATAATAATCCCTCAAGGTAAAACATAATAAGATCGGGTCATTTCAATCCATGTTTAACCCACACACAAATATACAGTCAATTCACTTTACAGCATATTCTGTGAAGCGCTTTGAGACGTCTAGAAGTGAAAAACGCTATATCAAATGCAATGGATTATTATTGGGATTAACTTTTTTGTTGTTCCTCTTGTTTGCACAGGTGATAGTTTCTTTCTCAGGCAAAGGAAATGGGAGGCGTTGAGAGATTAAACATTCCTATATCCCAGCCGAGCCACGGCACCGAGAAGAGGAACCAGCACTTGAGCGGCGGCGGCGGCGGCCGGCAGAGAGGCAAAGACGAGAACCTGTATCACGTGAAAGCAACGCACAAGAAAGGCGAGAAGGGTCACGGCAGATACCCACTGATCTCAGACACACGGCGGGCCGTGCAGAAGGAAGGGAAGAATATTATGCGCTTTGCTACTTACAATCAGAACTGGGAGGTGGCCCTGAGCAGTTCGAATACACTGTTTGCGTCGCAGGCTGATCAGAACTACGCCGGAGCCAAGTTTAGTGAACCACCGTCACCAAGCGTACTCCCCAAACCTCCCAGCCATTGGGTACATGTTCCCATGGAGCCTTCTGATCACAGGGAAATGGCCTTTCAGTTGAAGACCTTGCTTAAAGTGCAGGCGTAACCTATCCCGCAGGTTAAATATGTAAGGACCACATATATATATATATATACATACACATATATATAAAATATATATATACACACACACACGCACACACACACCAGTGCTGGAAACTAGCCATTTCCAAATCTATTTTTTAATACAGGAGCCATTGAAACCATCTTGAGCACTGCCGTTCAAAATAACCATTCCAAGTCGAACGCCCCCATTCGCTAGTTTCTAGATTGGGTTTTTGTGACAACCTTGAGAACGACGAGTCCCGTTCTTTTTTTTTAACATCTGTGACAACGTCTACCTTCAGTTCTCCCTCGAATAAAATTGTAGCGCCAGCGTCGTTTGGGTGGGAGAGCTTCCATGCTTTGAATGCTGTGTAATGTGCTTTGTGGAGCTCGCTCGGCTGGCTGCCCGACTGTTGGCATCCACTGCTATCTTTTTTTTAAACAAACAATGAGTCAACCCAACTTGCGTGTTTTTTTTTTCTCAATCGACTTTTTAAATTGAGCAAAAAGGAAATGTTTTACCCGCAATAATGCCAGCTTTTCGAGTAAGCTTGTTCTCTATATCTTTAAACCTTTTAAATTTGAGGTCGGAACAAATTGTTCTTAAATTGTTCCTTTGTTTAGCTCGAGAGAGAGAGGACAGATACTAGTTTACAACGAACGTCCATCGTATGATAACACCCAGTGTGTGAAGGTGCTGACTGCACCTTGTCTACCAATGTGAATTGTGTTTCGTGGCCTTTTTGTGTTTCTAAGTATTGTTGAGAAATGCAGTTTTTAAGAAGTTGCTCACCCACTGTGGCAAGTACTTAAAATACGCATGTCCAGTTTTATTGACTTACAATTTAGCAGCTTTTAAACTGAGCGTTTTATGTTGCCGGTTGATATAAAGAACCTTCACACAAAAAAAACATGCAATTTTTAGTGCAACGGGGGCTTGAGTCTGTTTACATTTTTCTTTCCGTGTTTCTCTTGTAACGAGCACTTTTCCCGAGACAAAACTGCTTTTTTTTGTGTGTGTGTGCGTTAAAGGAAAACTGGACATGCAGATTTTAATTGATTGATGGTTTTTAATCACTTGCCCCAAACTTTCTTAGTGCAGAGGGAAAGGTAAATGGGTCAGGTTTCTGGAGCTTTCATCTGTTGGGTAAAGGTTGAAACTGGTTCAAACTAATGTGCAAGTTAGAAACTTATGGCCAGTTTCTATTTGAAAACCCGCACAGTCCACTGTGCAGAAAGAGCCATGTAAATAAGTGTAAAACTTGTAGCATATGTATATTTCAAAGCAGGATTTTCCTGCAGGATAAAGTATTTTAGTACAATAGCTAAATGTATAAACTGCCGGTTATTTTTTTGGCAGGATGACAAAAAAAACCTAAGAATATTTTTGTTTTTTTTAAAGAAAGGGCAAAGCTTAACTGAAATGGATGGTTTATTAAAGGAGAGAAGTATTTCACGATGCTACGATGCACTGTTTGTTGCCCGGTCAGCTTGCGTTAAATGTTTTCAGATTAATAACTGGTTTCAATTGTGTTTGGATGCAGGGAAGAAAACTTAAAACTGCAAGAGTTTTTTTTTTAAAAAGTATTTTTTTTAAACAAAAAAAGACAAAAAAAATTGAACTTTGAGGCTGCTGTTTATCATGTAATCCCCGTTTGTTTTCAATGGGCGGAGACAAAGTTTGATTGGCATGTAAAGTTAATTGAATCTAAATCTTCCAAATTGCTTATTTTGAAACACTCGCCTTTTGAGGACTCAAGCATCCCCAGAGCCCCCACACCAAAAAAATTGATCAATCAGGCTTTAGACTAGTAACAACTCTGTTGATGACCCATTGCATTTGTGTAATCTGTTTTTGATAGGTATCTTATGTATAGTGTGAAGTTCAATACTACTGTATTGTAGTGGGCCATTCATTTGCTGGTTACTAGTCTTGCCAGCCTTCTCTCTTACGAATTCCCCCGACACCAAGTAAAAGATCTGGCCACATAAATAACTGCATCCAACTTTGTAGAAATTTACAGCCCAGGCGGCCATCATTTGGCCCCATTTTCCTCAAAAGTCAAACCTTTGCCTCTGCCCAGGGCTAAATGATTCCCCAGTCACCTTTCCCAATTATAACCTTACGAAAGGACAGGGTTACATTTGAAACAAATTGTGGTTATTTGCACTCTTTATCTGCCTTTCCCCCCCCCCCCCACACACACCCCTATATTAATCTTTTCCCCAACCCAATATGAATGAATGCCCTGCCCTCATTGAATTCAGCAGCCTCCCTTATCCAATAAGGTGGTCTCACTGCTCTATCCCTAGTAACAATTGGAGACCACAGTTAAATGATTGGCATCTATATCAAAATAAAATATAGTAATAACTACCTCCCCTAACAATCCCATTTAATCAGACAATCCTATGGGTCTAGGAATAAGAGCCATGTCGTTGGTTATATATTTTCTAAAAATTAAATTGAGTACCTTCACTATGTTATAACACAATGTTGTGTTTTGAATACCCAGGTGATATGAATTGACTAACTAAAAGATTGTGCTTCACAGAGCAGTGTTGCAAATTGGATTTAAGAATGAATAAAAATTGATTTTCCCCCCCACCCCATTTTCTCATCGATTGTTTGCTCATTTCTTACATTTCTTCAGTCTAGGTACGAGAGCTTTAAAGACCGGTACAATAAGGTGCCAGAACTGCCTTGGATTTTCTTTGCAGCACAGAATCTACACTACAGTGTCTTATTTACCGAGTGACCGTTCCATTTTAAGAGCCAAATTCATACACAAGGCGGCCTTGCTTACCTGCCCCTGCGAGGACATTGTACCACAGCTATTTAGGCCAATAATCTCCCAGCTAAAATTGGGTCATTTACATGAGTAATGTACCATTATCATTACTTACAATACAGGCTGTGCTCTTGTCAGTTCGTTCCAATGAGGTTTTAGTTTACCAGACAAGACAGCTTCAAAAAGTACTCCATGCTCAAGAAGCGATAATAATTGAGATGTCTCGACAAAAGAATGGCAGGTTTACAGATATTAACACATGGCTGCAGTAAAATACCAATTTTGTTATAGGAAGAATTTGTGATAAACCAGACTGATTGAATTATGCATTAAAATTGCAGAGGATTAAAAAAAACTTGATGCTATTTCTTCAGGCATCAGCTATCTTTGAAAAGTGCAGGTTTTGAAACCTTGCTAAGGGGAATAGGATACTCCAGGAATTCAGCAAAATATGTGAGAGCATTGACACCCATCCCTACACATCAAGCAATGATTCCCAATTTGAGCACTTTTAAAAAGTTTTAAGAAGGAAAAAAAAATCTTGAGTATGCATCTTTATATAGCACAGATTTATTTACAAGTCTGAAGTTACAGTCAACCGTCAATCAACAAAAAAGGGAGAGCACAACATCTATCCATATCTGACCCCAAATACTTAAGTTTTTCACAATTTCAAAAAAGACATACAATTGGAGTCATAATTAGCACGTTTAAACTGGTGCATAGGCTGGCTGTAAAAATAATGCTCGATCTGCACTGCATATCTTTACAGTGAATTCTAAAGAGTATGAAAAGTGTAGCTGGGTTATGGGTTGACCTTTCTTGAGCTCTTCCGAGTAGATGGGTTGAACCGACAGTAGATTTAAATCACTGTTGAGTTTAGCGTCAAAAGAAGCAAAGTGGGCAAAAGAACCAAGAAAACCTTAACCTAGCTGGTTTATAGACACATCATACTGGAGGTAAAACTCAAATCATGTGGGTCTGTAGAATAGCACGCACATAAGTCACCTTAAAAAAAATAAGTGATCCAACCACAATGTGATCTGGAAATTAATATTTTGTTATTTCCAAGGAAGTAATATACTTAAGTCAGTTAGTTTCACTTCTTTGCAGCAGATTTATCCTACTTCAATATTAGGTGAAGAGGTACATTTGATTTCAATAGCCCATCCACCTCCACTCCTGCCCCCACCCACCCCAACTATTTAGAATATACTACTGTTAATTGCTTTGGAATGCAGTACAAAAACAACAAAGACCAGAATGGTCAATACTTGATTTCAAATATCACAGTTTTTCTACATTCATGCAAAAAACCTAAGGAACTCAGCATTGTAAAGCTTAAACTGAAACTTTTTTTTTAACGGTATATGAAATTTTACAAACAGCTTTTATTAAAAAGACTTGGTATAAAAATCCCTTTTGTTTTTACAAGCTTCTACACACAAGAAAGTTTGATCACAACACTTTTCCAACCCACTTGACAAAATTCCCATCCAATTCCCGCCCCACACCCCACCCCGATACAAGTTCCTGCATTGGTCTTGCAATAAAACTGAAGACTAACAGCATAAGCTAATGGTATCTTTACAGCTAAGAATGAAAAGAAGCATTCATGCAAAATACACAAATCAATATTACAGGAGGCACGCCAGACCATTGCATAAATGGATGTAGTAACAGAATATACGGTTGTGGGCAGAAAAATGCCAGTCACAGTCAATACTTTTGATTGTGCTTAAGCTGACTATTTCAATAAAGCGTGCGGAATTTCTACAAATTCATTCCCTGCACCGTTGGTTTTCTCAACAGGTTTAAATAGGATGAAAGACATTTCAGGCAGCCATTTCAAAGACGGCATGTGGGAAAATACTGTTAACCAGGTTATTGAATAGCACTGCACCAAATGATCTGTTCTTTGTGAAATGTTACCTTTTTAAATTTTGAGTTCATACAGTTTCCGTGTGTTATTCCAATAGCTTTATTAATCCACCAGAATATTAATATAAACTGCAATTTAAACTCTGAGAAAACAAAATGGATATAAGGGACACACAACTAGTATAGGGCACTGCTTTATAAAAATTACCAACAATAACATTACCCTCAATCAAAATGGGTTTTAAATTTGCCCTGAAACTTAAACAAACCCAATGAATAAATGAGTGAACCTGTTAATGTTTTGAGGCCTATCATTTTATTAACTGTTCAGTCACAGTCACAACAGTTTGATTAAAATCCTGGCTAAAATCTTTGAAACACCATCAAAACATATCAGTCCTGCACATCAAGGTTGTTCTATAAAGAGTAATTTTAGAATAAAACAGTACCCACTTAACATTCTCTACAACAACTAAACGAAAAAGAAAAAAGCACATATGGAAGCCGTGAGTTGGGAGCCCACTTCTTGCTTTCAGTCCTCCTGATGAGTGTCAGACTTGTAGCCACTCAGCGATCGGGATTTGGATCTGGACCGGGATCTTGAATGGGTGAGCGACCTGGATTGTGATCTTGCCTTGGAATCCTTTCTGGTTGCTGACTTTGACCGGGACACAGATTTGGATTTGGACCTGGATCCTGACCTAGAATGTGAGCGGGATCTGGACCTAGATCTGGACTTGGATCTGGTGTAGGAGCGAGTGTGGCGTTTATGCCTAGAAATAATTAAGAAAAAAAATGAGACCATTAAATGTGATGTACACCAACAATCTTCAAGTCAACTTGGTGAAGCACCTTCCAGAATAAACATCTCGAAGCACTTCAGATGGAATGGCGAGCAAGCAAGCAAAGGAATCAAGAAATTTTTAAAGAAGTTGACAGAACTTCTATCAAAGGCATGATAGACAATGTACTCTTATGAAGGAAAAGGGAGCAAGGCAAGTGGTTTCGGAAAGCATTCCAGTGGACAAAAGCATACTCGCCCCACCAATCGACTGAAAGGAGTGGGAGCACGCGATTAGACCAGCCTGAAGGGCAGGTGGTACACTGGAAAAGATTGTGTAGGCAGGATGGGCAAGGCCATAATGGGATTCAAAACACCTTCACCACCAGTGTCGAACAACTGCTAGTACCAATGTTAACAGACAAGTTTCCCATCCAAAAGATCTCCAAGCTACCCAATTCGGAACAAAGCACGTCAGCATACAAAAATAAGATGAAAATGACATAAACTGCAACCTTACTACTCATTAAAACTCAGTTCAAAGACGTGCATAGCATCCACTCCTGAATGCCTTCACACACGATCGGTAAGGTACTCTACACTACGTTACCTCTCGTTGAAAGAATTGCTTCGGCTGCGTCTGCGCTTTCCAGTCGATCTGCTTCGTGAACTGGAGGAGAAACAAACAAGGTAAACCCCGAGCTCTGTTAAATCTATCACAAGGCACAACGCATTTGGCAAACAGCTCCTTACTTTTTAGGGCTGTCAGATCTCCTGTGAGCACGGTCATACGAACGGCTTCTTGACCGTTTCCTTTCATAGCTGCGACTTCTGGACCTCCTCCGTCGATCATACTCATCGTAGCGGTCGTACCGAGGCGAACTTCGTGACGATCTCAGTTCCTTTGATTTCATCTGACCAGGAGCTTCAATTACAAAGAAACAAAATAGCTTATAATATTCAAGCAGACAAGCACCCAAACCAAGCATTTGCGAAGCTATAAACCTTGAGATATTGGCAAAGACTAAGCATTGATAACAATTTGTTAACTTAAATTTGTAGTTCCCTTCATGTAGGGAGAACAAATATGCACTAAACACAATGAATGCACCAGTTATTACACTGCTACTAAAACTGAATTCGACAGAAAAACTGTTTAGTGGTAATCATTTGATTACCGAGCCATGTTAAGTAGGGGTACTTAGGGATATGGGACAGAGGCGAGTATCTGCAGTCGAGGAATAGATCAGCCATGAACTTAAAGAAGGGCAGAACAGGTTTTAAGGGCTAAATGTTCCATTACTTGAGATAATAATCCTTGCATTTAATGAGGCACTTTATCACATCTGAGAAGTCTCAAAGCGCTTCAATTTGTAAATAAAACTTACAAAAACAGAAGTTATTTAAATCTATTAAGGTGTTAAAAGATCCGACTTACTTTTTCGATCGCCTTGGGCGAACTGGATCTCGATTTGTCGGCCACACACCCACTTTCTGTCCAGATTGTGGAGCGCATCTTCAGCATCCCGAACGTCTTCAAACATGCTAAGCTGTTAAGGGGTCTTTGCACTTTCACAGGTTTCGAACAAATCCTACAACCTTCAATACACATTTTTCAGCCGTAACATATTGCTTTGCCAGAACTTAGATGTATTAATTAATCTGTACAAAGTACTACTTTTTTTTTTGCTTTCTAAGTCTTTTTGCTCCCATTCATTGGCAAACTAGGTTTTAGTAAAAATGCTGCAAACAAATGTAAACATGCAATACAGTGGATTCCTGTTAATGTCACATTGCCAGATTTAATTATGCACAAAGGGGTTTCACTCCTGTATGATGTATTCTTCCTCTGAGAGTCGAGGCATGTGCAATAGTATTAGTTAAGAGGGAAAAATTAAAAGCCTGGTGTTGGGGCAAATGCTCACCAGTTATTCCAGAGTAGATACATTAACATGCACAATTTAAAAATAAACAATTTTCTCTAGTCCACTAGTTTCAATTTGGATTTCCATTAAATCTTTCCATCAAAATGGATACATCTAAAATCCAAACCGGAATTGCAGTGAAGAAAAAAAACAATAATGATCAACTCCACCAAAAGTGTCCCCTTTCCACCACCACATGAAATTATTCACATGAAGAATGGGATGGAAGTTTAGTTTATTTTCCATTTATTAGCAAATCAGAAACATTTGTGTGTAGGGTGAAATGCAGAGCATTCTTGTCAATCCCATTTCTGCAAACATACTTGCTAAATACCAAGTGTTTCACTCTCATTGTAAAGATTTCCCAGAGAGGAAAAAAAACACTTGGTGTGCACACACTATGCCAGTAACAGAGGGAAATGTTAAAGAAAGGTTTGGTCATTGACTGGTAAATGCCGGCCAACACCACCTGTGTATTAATGACCTGGACAAATATTCATTACTGTTGAGTATGCATAAAGATATTAAGATTAGATTACCCTGCCTAGCAGGGTAATTTTGTGGTGACTGAGGCGACTGATTTCGGAGGAGGTATGAAACTTGCAGAAAGTAAACAAAACGGACTTGAAATTTGTAAGCTCCAGGAATTAATTTTTTTTTACTCTGGGTGGTTTCAGAAAGTTATATGGGGGAAAGTGACAATGAAAAACAAGTGGAATCCACTGCACTTTCTAACCCTCAAATAGGACAGCTATAACATTCATGTCATCTACTTCACTCTTGTCATAGTCTTCTGTCAAGTCAACATGACTGGAAAAGAAAAAGTCCTCAAAAAGTTTCACACATGAAATCAATTTTGAAATGAACATAAAGAATGAATTTATATGCAGCACTGAGACCAAGATTTACTATATACAAATCGTTTATAATACAGAATTGTATTTCATACGGATTATTTAAGTTTTTTTTAAAAATCACAGTATTAAGAACAACATATGTAATCTAAGTGAATGAACCGGTTTCACTACAGTAGCATACAAAATGAGGACTTTGCTGGTTACCTTAAATTTGGCTTTCAACTTGACCTTGTACCTTCAGCGTGACCTTGTACCTTTAACTCTTTAAGTGCTTGCCAGAAGGACTTGACATGAGGCGCTGGCCCAAATAAGACACTTGGCTTTGGCTTTGACTTTGATAAAACAACCTTTTTTTCCAATTGCAGACAAATCGAAGCTTGACTTTTTCCCTCTTCAAGCTTTAATCTTTTCACCCTCCCTCTCTTTTCTTCAAGCCTGATCCTTAAGAGGTCTTTGGCTTGTCTGCTTGTCTTATGCTTGAACTCTATCTAAAAGGCTCTTTCATACTTTCTTTGTGGGTTCGCCAGTTACAGCGGATTGCTTTAAATTTTCTGAGGCAACAACAACAAAAAAATTATGTCAGGGGATGGGTTCAAAAAGACAAACATGCAGGGTTTGAAATCACTTTTTTGGCTATCACCAAAATTAGCCAAAAAAAGATACCAGCAAGTATATAATACAAACAAATCATTCCGAGTCACATTTTAGTAACATTTTCTATGTATGGAGGCATTGTTATAAGATGCACTATAAAAGAAAAACATTTAGGTCTCTACCTTAAGAAACAGCACATTATGAAAATCAACTGGCCTCTGCAATAATCCTCGCTCCCAGCAGAACACTGGTTGCATGATTATTAGTGCAGCACCTATGATTATACTGTCATTCCACTGGCATTTCATTCACTAGATGAACATTCTAATTTGCTAAAATGTCATCCACATTAGCAATTAATATTCACTTAACAGAATGAACACATTTATGAAATGTGTGACATTCTACTGTAATATCCTTGTTGCACCAAATTAACATTAAGAGGTAAGTTTTTCAACTTCTTGTGCTTTGGTGGCTAACTCAAAATACTTACCTTACAAACCAACATATGCAACTCAGCATATAATAACAAAGTTTACCCAACCCTTCCAGGTCTCATGACATCAGAAACAAAGTTCACACTTTTTTCCATCAGTACATTTTTGCACCCCATATTTTCAAATTCCCACTGAAAATGTTTCTTTACGAATAATAAACATAACAATTTAATTAGAGGATTGCTGGATACTGATTCAAAGTTCTAGAATCAAGAGGCAGGAGTCTAAACATGATTAATTTTCCAATAATATACTTGGAACCAATACTGATTCTGTCATGAGACCTTGGCTGCAACAGTAACGACAAATGTAATATAGAGTATAAAAAGTCACAATTGAGCGTAGGGTGAAAGTAGAGAATTCAAATGGAAGGCATTCAGTTGACACAGTATATTTGGAGACAAATTGAAAAATAAATTTGGTTAAATTTAGTGGAAAAGTATTGATTAGCAAAATGGACCGTTTAACAACTTCAAATTTTTCAAAGGATTGAAATTAGCTAGCCAAGATTTTGTACTGCAAGCTTTTAAAAAAAAGCAGCCGGGACTCCTGCTGGTTATTACAAAATAAGCAGAATTCATTGTGATCAGTATATATTTTTGATCACTTATATAAAAATCTGAATTGAGCACAGTCCATAAGCTTTAGAAAGAGAAAGATAAGTTAATGCTTCTGGGGTAACTGTCTATCAAATTGAGTTTATGCTAATATTAACTGAAATGTTAACCTACCTTTCTTTTTCTGAAACAAATTTTCATTATTTTAAAAAACAGGTGTGAATCACCCCTGTGCAGTGAACCAATTTGGGATTTATTTATTTTGGACATATAATTTATTGTTAAATTAAAACGATGCAACTTTTAGTAAAAAGTTCACAACCCTCACTTTGAGAAATAGGTTACCATTGTATTGCACATTTTACATTTGCAGCTGAGCAACCCCATGTTAATGTGCCCAAAAATACCCACAAGTCATCAAAAAAAAGCAATACATTTGATCAAGGCAATTAATGCATTTAAGATTCCTTTTTCCACCAGTACACATTTGTGAAGCACGGTCATTTCATCAACCTCTGAGCCCACAAAGAAAACGAGCTGTATTTTTGGCACAATAGCCAAATTGAAAAAACCCATACAAGCAGGAGTTATCTTTTATGAACTTCTAAGTGTCCACAACTTTCACGAAGATTTAATTCGTAAACCTAGCTAGCTTTAAGATGGAAAAAAACAGAAGCATATAATTTATTTGCATGTCTAATTTCAATATCTAAATAATCAATGGAAGAAAATTATATAGCTAATCCATTACAAGATTACACTGTCAAAAATGAGCTGTTTACCAACTAATGGAGAACCACATTAACATGTTGATTGTATTGGTTAATAAAAGGTTATTTTTTGGGGGATTCACATTATGTAAACCATATATTGCTCATTTTGTAATAAGACTCAAATGTAAACAGCTTAGTTTTTTTTAATCACATAATAATTTATCCTCCATGAAAGTAGATAGACTGGTATTCATTTATTCGAGTCATAACTTGTCTTCCACAAATGAAATTCCTCCAACGCACCCAAAAATATTTTTGATGATGAGTTACAGTTACTTTTAATTGCCTAAAACACATACTGGTGGGTATGAAGTCAGCCAAATTTTTATTTTGAATAGTAATTTATTTATACAGCCCATAATGTTTAGTTGTTTCGAGTACAAGTATACTCTTCCATACTAAATGGAAGATTACTGCATTTTGCACTGTGAGTGGACTAGTTTTTCATACTGATGGCCATTCTCAACACTAGCAGGGCCACATTAATTTGAAAAGAATTTGATACACAAAAAAAACTCAGTGCAATGTTCATTTTGGCAACTATAGTATTTCAGTTTATGAGAACTGCTGAAGAAAGGATATTGTACATATGCAAATCCTCTTGGACGTCGAGTGTAGAAGTCAAGGGGAACGTAAACATCTACTATTGGTCCATAGCGACCAAACTCGCGGCGTAAATCCTCAGGCCTAAAGTACCATAAAAATAATGTGATTTGTAATGTGACTTGCTCATTGAGCATGTGTTGACGATTCGAACTCAAAATTATTAGTCTTCTAAAATAATATTCTCCTAGCCTCTAAACATACAAATATCTGAAATACCAACATTTAAAGCTGCATAACTTGAATTTCTCCCCATTTCCAAAATATATTCTATTTTATTTAGAAATCAAGCGAAAAGGGGCCTCTGCATTGAGCCCGGAACATTAAGAGATGATTTAAGGCACTTTCATGCCATCAAGGGAATATCCTTCAACACACGGACATCTTAATTACCTCTATCCACGCACAGACTGACAGTGGCTTGCATTCAAGCAGAACAGGCTACAGCAGATTAATCTACATATAGAACAATTGTATTAAATTCTTCAAATATTTTAGTACCAGTAAAGTTTGTTTTTCTAAGAATCCTGAATCAAAACATGCAGATTAATTTGTGGGGTGATAAAGCTTTAAAGGACTGACACATAAATTTAGGCTGGATATATTTGCAATCACCTTCCCCATTGTCACAAGATTAATTTAATTCTCCAGAATTAACCACACTTGGAAGTTATTGCAAAAAGGGTTGACAGTGTCTGAAAAAACTTTGCTAACAATCTTCCTAACCACTAAATAGGACAAAAGGTGTCGAGTTTCATTTTTCTGCACTACATTTTACAATTTTATAGTACATCGTATGGGCCATACAAGTTTGTTAAAATTTAGGTATTTTTAAAAAGATTAATAATGTAATTCATATTTATCCCCCTTCAGATTGTTACTTTTATAGGGACACGGTTCTGGTGTCTTCTAGCACCCCGCTCAAGTGACTATTCTTCATTTGTGAACAAACCATCAAGTGTCAGAAGCTTCACAACTAAATCCCATCATACCGTCACCCAATCATACTTAGAAAAGGAGTTTCAACAAATTCCCAGTCTGCTATTCCTGATCTGTGTGGCCCAGTAGCACAGCAGGCTCTCTCTCAAAAAAGGAGAAACCTTCAGTCTCTCCCCTCCCCATAGCTTATTCGGGGAATCACAAGTTGAATCACAAATAAGGAAATTCTAATTATGATAATAATAGTGTACATAATTGCTTTATTTGAATATCATACACTACTGCGCTTGAGCCAGAAATTATTCAGGCTGTGGAAATCGAAGGTGCACATTATCTTCTCCAATTTAGGAGTACTTATGGACAAACGCATAAAACAGATGAGTTAGCTATAAAATGAATTACTGTATTGTACAAGAGGGCGAAATTGTAGGGAACTAATTATAAACATATTGTTTTTTACTACTGTCTATGATATTTTGACATTTGTAAAATTGAAGGAGTTCAATTTACAGAACTCCTACAAATTTACTTTCAGAAATAAAACCTAACATCTTGCATATCCTGTAATTCTTGTATTTCCTTTGGCCAGTTGGTAACACTATCACCCCCGAGTCAGAAGAATGTGGGTTCAAGAAACCATAGCAGGACTTGCACTCCAGATGTAGGCTGACAATCCAGCACAGCATTAAAAAAATTACATTGGTAATGCATCTTTCACGTCTGGAGGACTTCCCAAGGCGCTAATAGACATTGAAGAGAATCCTGCATTTGTTATGAATTTCTACCCTTCAAACAGTATGTTAAAGAAAGCCCTGACTCGATATTGTGGGTCCCTCAAATGATTCCATACACTATATTGAAAAAGCTCTTTGTAGTTCTATTTCATAATCAGATGTATATATATCCTGTTCTGTAAATTCACGCCCAGTGGCAAATGAGCTCTGCAGTACCTAAATACAAATGATCAATTCTAATGAAGAAACAAATAATATAACCAACAGTGTCCTAAAAAGGGGTCAAAGGAGAGATAAAATTTGGAGCTCTTTCCCTCTAGTGCAGTGGCATATCAAATTACATTACTGTGGCAGATGTTTTTTTTCTAAAACGTCTATACTGGAGTCCCACCTAAAATTTCAGCAACATTTTGATGATACAATCCTGATACTAAGAGCAATTCCTCGGCGTACAACTGTATATACAAGCTTATCAGCCCAACAATTCACATCAAATTAAATCAACCCTACAGTAATTGCCCACTAGTATTATGACTAGCAATACTGGTATGAACGCATGCTCAAACATATCAAAAGCTTTTAAAAGATCTTTGGCAATTTATTTCTTATTCAAAAGGATGTCTGAAGACTATTGTGCGTTGTGTGCATATATGTAAATATATATTCTATTGGATGTCAAATATAGAAGTCAAGGGGAGCATAAACAACTACAACTGGTCCACAGTGACCAAATTCATAGACTAAAAACTTTAAAATATTTTAAATGAATTCCAAAAATCATTGCCCCACATTCTAAATGTTGTACAATGACCAGTTTTGACCGAGCATTTAACTATGTATACTTCCATTATTCAGATCTTTGATGATTGGAACAAAAGGTTTGATTTTATTATGAAAGGTGCCGTAAAAATACCAAGAGTATTGGGTGTCTGGTTACTGTACAAACAATACCAGAGCTCTATATTAACACCAGCTTTTGCTGGTCACTAATAAATGGTAGTAATTTCTCTCCCACGGTATGACCCTGAATTGTACTGTTTTAGTATATCATGATTTATGAACATGTTATATAGTTTACTACACATTACACGGATTTTAGTTTGATGTTTCTGGTTTTTAACTTTTACCCACCTCAATGAATGTTTCAAGCAGAGCACATTAAAAAGTAATCATTAGGAGTAGATTACATAGATTTAGCCCGATGTTTTGATGCGAAATTCACTTTACCATATATAATTAAGTAAGGCATTATTAAGACATACATTATGCTTTAAAGTGCTGCTACATAAAATTAACCTTTCTTTAAACTCATAATAAATTCAGTGAGTAAGTGTATCTGCTGTGATACTGAACCATACAGACAAACAAGATTCCAGGCTTCATACTAATCTATGGTCAATCTCATTGAGGTCAACAATTAGAGAGAGGGAAGTAATTAGTTGGCCTCAGCCCCATTATGGAAACGATTCAGGTAGAAACCCATTCTGTCTCTGCTGTCTAAAGAATATTCATTAAAAAAGTGTGTGTGTGCGTAAACTACCCAATCAACCTGTGATGATCCCTGGGTTCAATAATCTACCAACAGTATACTGTCTAGACTCAGGAATTCGAGTGAAGTACACTACCATTGACAACATCTATATCCTTGATGTGTTACTACAGTCATTGGAGGTGTTATTGAGGAATAAAGATGAACAGTACATGTGATGTCAATAAATACAACCAACAGATAAAATAAACCAAATACATTTTAAAAATTGAAATAGATGCACAAAGAGATAATGAAGATATTTGGGTTGATGAATATCAAATACAAATTGATGTATAATTGAAGTAGATGTCTACAGGTTAGGCACCATTTTGTACCATAAATAAGTATACTTTTCAGTCATTGACAAACAATGTCAATGACTGACTGTAAGGCATCTCAACAATGATAACCAAAATTATTGCTTTATTTTGAGGTATAAATTGTATTATTATAATACAGTAGTTAAGAAACTTTATCATCCATCTAAATAGCTTCTGAAAGTGTCTAATGTGTGTCTAACAAATTGTTATTTTCCCATTACTGGATGCAGGCCTAATATAGGCAAAATATCACTAAAGAGAGATATTAATGTGAAACTACTGGTTGCCCATAAAAATGCTCCACAAGCATTTATATCTACCTTTAATGAAAAGTGAATAGAACAAAAACTAGATTGATTCAAAAATTATTTGGATAGTTTGCAAATGATGTTATAAAATGTCTGTATGGAAGAATTTTTTCAACAATACTGTACTTTGATTATTGTAACCAGGTATTGTATTTAGTATTTCTTAAAATATTGATCCCCAGGTTTAAAAAACAATCTGCACTTTATTCAGACCTGGCTGAGGCAATCACTTTGTTCTTTCTGATTTATTTTGTTCTTGATCAGTGATCAATACAAGCGATTGACCTGTCTAAAGCAAAATGTCAAAATTCGTGTCAAATTCCAAATAGCCATTTTCAAAATCAAAATATTAACGACAACCAGGATTTTAAAAGGAAAACCAATAGCATTGAGCTACAAATCTTCCCCCCACCCATCCGCCCCCCACCAAAAAAATCCACTTCACATTGTTTCTTTTCATAATATCTAATTTTTTCTGGGTTTACATTTGATATCCTCACCTCCCCCCCCCCCCCCCCCTTATTCCCATCAAAACGATAGATTAAACCTCACCTGGGAGGAAGTGGGAGAGGAGAGATAGGTTAAAAAAAATCATAATACACTATATATATATATATACACACACATATATATATATAGATGTATAAATAAAACACAACGATAATTCTAACCCTGCAGAGGTTATCTCCGGAATGGCTAGTGACTGTTTTTGTGTGTGTAAAAAAAACTCACATGGCATGTTATTCTGTGTGCCAAAGGGAGAAAAAACGGATTGTGTTTGTGTGTGAGTGAGTGTGTTGGGAGCGGAGCAATGTCTCTCTCAACTCGAGACTGATTCATTTCAGTTCGTTCGCGCGTTTTACTATCATTACTATTATTTTTAAAAAATTATTTAATTCAATCGATTGCAAATGCTCGTGTGTGTGTCTGTGTGTGAGAGGGAGGAGGGAGGGAGCGGTAGAGTGGGCGAGGGGGGGGGGAGAGAGAGAAAGAAAAATAAGGGGAAGCAGACCCCCCCCCCCAGGCCATCTCCCCCTTTTTCTCTCGATGATAAAACGATGTTACTACATATTCAGGTAGCCTCATGGCGGCGGCGGCCTACAGGACCCTCCCTCCCCCCCAACCGCAGCGCGAAGGCGCCTCAGTCCACAACCGTTGGAAGGCCGCGGCTCACGTTTCCTCTCACTCCTCCCTCCCTTCCCCTCGTTTGTTCGCTCGCATTGATCCGATTCATTATTTTTTTAATGAAAGGGGTTTAGGGAGGCGAGAGTGAGTGAATGAGTGAGGGGAGGGAGGGGGGCGGAGGAGGGATGGGGGGGGGGGGGGGGGGGGTATAGGGTTGCGTGGTGGTCGATGGAGAAGCTTCTTACCTGGTGGAATCCCCCACATTCCTCACAAAGAGGGAGCTGTTGGGCGGGCGAGCGTACCGAGACATGATGGCGATGGCGGCAGAAGCAGAAGGAGGAGGAGGAGGAGGCGGCAACGACGTGAGGGCGTGAGTGAAGCGGACAGCCTCGGGCGACAAAAGGCGGGCAAAGGACGGCACAGGACAGCAGCGCGCCTGCGCAGACCCACTCCCGCTCACGGGGGAAGGAAACGCGTCACAATGGGGAGGGGTGGGACGAGGGTGGGATAATGGGACGGAACGACCAATCACAGCGCGGCACGGCTCGGCCCGCCCCGCCCCCTCCCTCCTCCCGCCCTCAGGGTAACACGCGGCCGCCATCTTGTTGCTTGGTGGTCCTCCCCCTCCCTCCTTCCCTCCCCCACCGGTTGCTAGGCAGCCATTTTGGTGAGAGGCATCTGATTTATCCTCCTTCAGAGAGAGATGGGGAGGTGAAGAGGGATAGTGAGTGATGAGTGAGTGAGAGTGAAGGAGAGAAAGAAGAATTAGTAAGTGGGAGAGGGGAAAAAAGGAGATACTTGGGGGAAAGAGAGGGGGAAGGTGAGAAAGGAGAAATAGTAAGGGAAGAGAGGGCAAGATGAGATTATGGGGGAATGAGAGAGAGGGAAGGAGAGAAGGAAGAAATAGAGGAAGGAAAGGAATTACTGGGGGCAAGAGAGAGACAGGGAGTAAGGGGAGAGATGGGTGGATGGAGGAGATTATTTGGAGGGTGGGAAGGAGTAAGGGGGGAGATAGACAGAAGGAATAGTAGGAGGAGAGAGTGAAGAGGGAGAGAAGGAACAGTAAAGAGGAGAGGAGGAGGGATGAGATTGTGGGGGAGGAGATAGTGAGGGAGAGATGAGAGAGAAGGAAGGAGGCAATAGAGAGAGGGAAAGATAACATGGGTATCTGCAATGTCAGACACCCAAAGCATGTGTCATCCACACCAAGAATAACTCGGGCAACAATGTTCTTCAAGTTCGAAGTAAATATGTTTGGAATTTACATTTTTAATACACTGGATGAATTTCTGAAAACTAGTTGTAAAAAGCCTGGCAGATAGCGAGGATATACAGAGGGCACACTGAGTGAACTGGCGGCAGGATGAAATATAAATATTTATAATGTGGCATTCCGATCCCAAGAGCGGATACACATTCCTTCGATAGGGTACAGAAATAGTTGCGCTCTGAGTCAGGAGGTTGCGATCTCAAGCCCCATCTCGGCACTTGGAATCGCATAGTCTTACGATGACGTGGGTGGCGGGGGGTGGGGGGGGGGGGATTGCATTGTTGGAGGTGCCGTCATTAATTTGAAAGAAACTACCCCCTCTCCCAGAAATATTTGTCTTAATCTTGTCCATTTTCATGAACGATAAATGTTACAGAATATTTTCGGGTCTTGTACAATATCAGGGACATATGTGCTAAGTATCAAGATATCAATGTGAAACACATTATAATGTTTCCTTCTAATCTACAGCAAGCATTTTTAGGATTGATATCCGAAAAATGACAAGGAATTTAAATTCTTACTTTTGTGGCAAACTTTCTGTAATAATTGAAGCAATTGGGAGCATATTGCTGGGTACAAGTTAAAAATGTGTGGACTGTACTGTATGAAAATGGACCATTCGAGTGTGAATACAGCACGTGAACCTCACAATCACCTCTTCCATTGTTCTATATTCCCTTCTCTCTTAGGTTTGTCGAAGTTAAATATTTATATTTCCTGGAAACGCATATCTCCAGTTATCTATTCAATACAGCTGGAATATGCAGTTGGTGAAATGTCCACTGTGGGGCAGAGCATCTTAAAACGAGAACCCTGCCTCCTGTACCATAGTAAATTCTGTAGTACTTTTATTGGCTTATTTCCAATCAAATACATCGATAGCAATTAATACTGTCTGGATGATACAGAGCAACTGCAAAATTAAACAACAACAACAAAATTACATTTGTATATTGAATAGTGCCTTTCAGGTCAGGAGGACGTCCATTTAAATATCCATTATATAAACGTATAAAAACATCCTAGAAACAAATATTACATTTAGCAAAAGATATACACATCGCTAGAGGTCCATGTTTCCTTCTCCAACAATCTGAGTATTTGAACTATTTTGAGGCATTTTTAATGACATCATAAAGGAGTGTAATGGTCATTATGGCGATTAGTTGGCAAACGAAAAACCTTAAAATGGTCTAGATCCTGAAAATACTCGCCCAAACATTTACCTAACTGGAAAAGAAAAACCACAAATAATTATATTGCGTCTTTGTTTCTTTGATATTAATTATTGGGACATTTTGAACAACTTTCTAGTCTTCAGTTTGCACATGGAGTGGAGATGAGTATTACATAATAGAATTCCTAATAGATTTTTAAAAAATTAGCATCTTGTCTCCCAATTCATTTATGGAATGGAGTATTTAAGACATATAGTGATTTGAAGTAGTCTTGGTCAGTATATATTGAATAAACACTCACTTCATCTTAATAGTTAATCATGTTATACTAAAATTGCATAGAGAAATTGCGCTTGGATTTAGATTTACTCTATTTAGGTATACTAGCATTTCTGAATGGTCTGAATTTGGAAAATGTTTGAATTCAGTCTGATTTTGAAACTGTTTTTCCATAATTTCTTAAAAGGCTTCAAAGTTAAGGATATGCTTAAGTATTTGCAAAGCTTTACACAGCCTTGCGCTCCCCTACCTCTGCAAACTTCTAACCCTGGGCTCTGTCCTGCTTCACATGCCTTGCTTTGCCCACCCCAACATTAGTCTTCAGTCATTCGCTCCCACCCTCTTGAATTCCACACTGCAGTCCTTTTGCTTCGCTCTCTGCTTCAAGACCTGTCTCAAAAACCTGCTCTTCGACCCTGCCTTCAGTCACCCTCCTTCCCTCCTGCCCTCCACCCTCCCCGATCCCTACTTTAGGTCCGAAACACTGATTGTCCAGCGCTTTGGGAAATCCCCCTGATGTGAAAGATGCTATACATATATAATGTTTTGCCAAATTTCTGGACTAAATCCTGTGTGAATAGAGTCAATCGAGACCAGTGGTTTCCAAATTTTTTTTGCTGCGACCCAAATTAGTCACCTAGTCCTCCC
This sequence comes from Hydrolagus colliei, assembly GCA_035084275.1. Taxonomy (NCBI): domain Eukaryota; kingdom Metazoa; phylum Chordata; class Chondrichthyes; order Chimaeriformes; family Chimaeridae; genus Hydrolagus; species Hydrolagus colliei. Next base: position 10,829,183 of record CM068763.1, on the reverse strand, counting down.
GACCCTTAGGGGGTGACATCGTGACTGAAGAGAAGCTCAGCCAAGACAATATCTCTGTCTTTTTTGTGGACTTAGTGCAACTCGTAAGTACGGTCTTTCATACAAATTGGTCGGTGGTGTTGTCTCAGGCATTAAAAACACATTTTCAGCGTTAAAAAAAGCAACAAAAAAAGATTCTGATGACCCTTCATGACCCAACTGAGAACCCCCGCCACTCTGATTTGGGTCGGGACCCGAGGTTGGGAACCACTGATCTAGACCCTGGTTTGTATGTTCAGTATTTTCACCATCCATTACACTAGATTTCATAAATGAGATTCCAAACCAAAATAATAATTCTAGATGAACTCAATGATCCAAATAGAAGCAATGACAAACTTGTCAAATATAATATCTAGTTGTGTAACCGTTTGGAAACAACAAAATTACATTTGCACAGCACCTTTCACATCGGGAGGATGTCCTAAGATGCTGAAACTATCACAAAGAAATAGTTCTGATATCACTGGACAGGTCTACCTACATTCTTACATTGTGGTACATCTTCATGGTCCACAGTGGAATAAACTGGTTCTACCGCATGGTACAAATAGCAAAGCTTGGAGACGTCAGTCTTATTAAGTCGGACACAGAACATTTCAAGCAACATTTTTCGGTCCGGTATCTTTCACGGTAAGAAGAATAATAGGTTTTAATGGAGAAAATTAACAAGATTTATTTTTGTTGTCAGCTGGTTTTTATAGTTGAAAATTAATTCTGTTGACTGCAGGAAAAGTTTTCCAGTTTCACATCTTAAAGAGATGTATTGATAAGACCAGGTGAAAAATCATATCTGCTTAATGAATACATAAGCGAATAATAAGTTTAAATAATAAGTTTATTTAAATAATATGTTTAAATAATACATAAGTTTAAGTAATAAGTTCATAGACAAATTTGCCGACATCATGCAACATGTTTTAAACTCAGTTTGTACAAATTTGCAAAAATGCCTAAATCAAACGCATAAACTGGATTTTAATCTTTTATGATGCTCGATCTATTACTAAGACAAGGAAGTGAAATAAAACAATTTTAAAGAGATTCCAATTTTAACAGCAGCTACAATTAATTAATTTAATATACAGTACAGTAGTGCCTTTCACGTCAGAAAAGCTAGTGAGGTTGATTTCTAGGTTAACTTAAAAAAGGTATTGTTAGACGCCTTCTCCATTCTTTCAATTCACTTTAAATTGGAGTCTATTCCACTACTGAGATAAACAAGTTGGGAACCCCTGCTCTTTACTGCCAAAAGGCTTGAGGTGTTATAAGTGATCTATAGCAAGGAGTGGAGCGAAGGAAGTTTCCTTGCTCTCTCCATTATTCTGGTTTGCTTTCCATCCAGAGGCTTTCCCCAAAAAGCCTGTCTTGAGGAAATTTATGAGGATATTCTGACCACAAATTCATGTTCTCAGCTTTCCAATTCCTAGTCTAGCGCTGGCACTTTAGTGCTTGTCGGAGGAGCCGTACATTAGATGAGATGTTAACACCAGATCTTGTCTGCCTGTTCGGGTGGATGATAAAAATCCCATGGCTCTATTGAATAAGGGAATTTCTCCTGACATGAAAGGCGCTATATTAGATGTAAATTCCTATTCTTATTCAGTTAGACCCTGTGTTACAAAGACTGCTTGAGCTAATTATAGCCCTGAGAAACTGACCCGCAGAGTGAAGTGTAAAAGTAGGAGACTCCTCACAAATCTAAGCAGTCAGACAGATTCTAGGGTTCTTAGATTCCTGGCTACTGTGAAGTAATGAACTGGTCTTGGCTTGCCTCTCCTTAGGTTGACCAGCAATGGACTGGGATTTCCTCCATTCCCTGCTGAGCGGGGTGAACAAGTATTCCACTTCCCTGGGGAAAGTGTGGCTCTCGGTCATCTTCCTCTTCCGTCTCCTAGTCTTGGTGGTGGCGGCCGAGAGCGTGTGGGGGGACGAGCAGAGTGACTTTGTTTGTAACACGCAGCAGCCCGGCTGCAGGAACGTATGCTATGATCGCTTCTTCCCCATCTCCCAAATCAGGCTGTGGGTCTTCCAGCTGCTGTCGGTGTCAGCTCCGTCTTTTCTCATCGGCATGCACATCGCCCAGAGGAGGAAAAGGGGCAAGAACAACATCAAATTCTTTGACGAGAACAAAGAACACAGAATCAAAATCGACGGCGCCCTTCTCCGGACCTACCTGATCAGTATTGTCTTCAAAATCGCATTCGAAGTTGGCTTCATGTATTTGTTCTATTGGCTGTACGAAGGCTACCGGATGCTTAGGTTGGTGAAATGCACAGAGTATCCCTGCCCTAACATCGTTGACTGCTTCATTTCCAGGCCAACTGAGAAGACGATTTTCACTGTTTTCATGCTAGTTGCCTCTGGTGTGTGCGTGGTGCTCAATGTGGCTGAACTATGCTACTTGGTCATTAGGTACTGCATTATGCAATGCAAGCAGAACTGGATATCGACGGTGGAAACCGTCGAGCACACTAAAGTGAGAGAGGTCGATATTGTTTCCTCAAACGACAAAGGCTCAAAGCTTGATGATGACCCACATTGTTGCACCCATCTTACAGAGACATGAGTTCCGTTGGCTTAAATGATAATATTAGACTAATCATCATCGTAAGAGTAAGAATCATCCTTGCATTTTGATGTAGCATTTTCACATCTTCTAGACGTCTCAAAGCGCCTACAAATGGAAAGACTGGCTATTTGGCACCACCTAATGCTTGCGCGATGTTTAGGTTTGGTTTCTTGTTACTCCCTTAAGTCAAGTCCCTGCTATAATAGTTAACAATTTAACCATGTATCGACATGTCATAGGTTTTAGTTATAGGAACATAGGAACAGGAGAAGGTCATTCAGCTCTTCATGCCCATTTCGCCATTCTATTATATCATGGCTGGTCTGTACCTCAACTCTAAACACCCGTGTTTGCCCCACATCCTTTGATAGCCTGACCTAACAAAAATCTATCCCCAATAATCAGACTTGAAAATTTTGGGTGAGACAGTTTCAGATTTCAACTAAACTATGTTTATCACTCGGGCTATTTTAAAGAAAAAAATGTAAATAAATGTTTTGGGGTATGTATTAGCAGACATAGGTTTTTAAAAAAATGAATTTAATAGTTGCTTACTAGTTTTGTTAATGATTTGTCCTGTTTAATCCTCTGGTAACTGAATAAACAACTGGTCACAGATGTTCATTATCTATAGACTACTAACTGGTTTAGTAATTCATTCATCAAATGAGTTTGAAATAAACGAAAGACATGTTTTCATGATAGTGCGATTTCTTTGCATTTAGAATCTGTAGATTAAAAGTCTAAATTTGTTGGTTCTGGTAAATCCATCATGCAGTTTTAACCAGAGGTAATATAAACCTCTCAGATTGCATAAAATATAGTGTTTCAAAGTCTTTACCGACACCGGAAAATACAGCATAAGTAACACAGCGGAGAGAGCGTTGCATTTGCTAAATTATTTTTATTCGTTCTTTGGGAGGCTGGTGTATTGCAGTTACATTCGGAGGCTTTTTCTGATCATGGTGCTGTTTCCTGCGGTAAGTTTCTGTTAAAAAAAATTAAACAAAGTAGTTTCAGTGCCACACACATTGTCATTTCAATTCACAACAAGCCTGTCCTGAGCATGAAGTTGACAGCACAGCCTACCTGGCTTATTGACAGGACCTGGAATGGCAGACCAATCACTGGTGGCAGGCAAGGGATCATTTAATCCATCTCTTGTTTACCCTGCAGGTCAATGACCTAACGAATAGGGTGTTTCTAGCTGGACTAGATGTGGGAAAAGTTCAATTGGTGACTAAGTCCGTCGCTGATGTCTATCGGACAAGTAACTTATTATTTGCATTTATCAAGATTTGTTACAGGAGCCAAAGAACTTTTCAGCCACTCAGTTGTCTGCTACTCACTTCAATCATTTCATTTCCCCGCACCTCCTGAATGTGGGTGAAGTTTTTCAAATTGCAAACCAGCTTCCCGTCTTCCAGCTGAACTGTGCACTATACGAAAGGAAAGCTCGTCAAAGAAAGCTAGTCATATATACATCGCCCACAAACACACAGTTAATTCACTTTACAGTACAGTATCTGTGAAGTGCTTTGAGATGTCGATAAGATGTGAAGATATATCAAATGCAAGGATTATATTATTATAGAAAGGGGAATGGAGAACAAAAATAAAGCTGTTTAAGGAGGAGTTAAATAAAGAAGGCAACATACCTTCAGTTTTTTGCCATCCATGGAGGTGATGTCCGCCTCTTTCCCCACGGTGAACTCGTTTGTCACTGTCTGCCGTGAGTTTTTGACTGTGATGACAAAGTGTTCTCCAGTTTGTTTGATGTCAATGACTGGCTTGATGTCCTTCCCAATCTTAATTACTTCTTCTGGCAGGGCTGTAAGATTCAGCATCGAGTCAAGTAGTGGAGTGGTATAGCATATTGATTAGAGCACTGGCCTCATAAGTGAGATGACCCATGCCTCTATTTACCTAGGAACCTGGTTGTTCGCTGATTGGAAGGCCACTTTCTTGGGGGTAATAATCCATTCCAAAAAAATAAAACAGTAACAAAAATTTGGTCACTCAATCCACGACTGATTTCTGTTAGCCTATGGCTGCCGCATTTCTCCCACAAAACATAGTGAATTCACTTTACAGTACATCCTGTGAAGCACTTTGAGACATCCCAATGAAGTGATAAGGCACTATATCAAATGCAAGGCTTATTATTTGTTACCAGAAGCGCAGAACCATACCCTCTAGAAAAGCTTCGCTTCGGCTGTGTGCAGAAGGGACACACAGTGCGTTCACCCACGAAACACACAGAATCTATCTAGACTTAACAGTAAAAGCTTGGGGAGCGTTTTGAGACGTCCTCATGATGTGAAAGGCGTTACATCAAATACAAATGATTATTGTCGTTAATGAAACTTTACGAAACGAATGGGGAAACAACTTACAGAGAGCTCTCAGAAAATCCTCAATGTCCTCCTGTGAGTAGACTTGCCACGTTCCAGAGAATGCCATCATTCCAGTTGTGAGCTTCTCCCTTGTTCGGACACTTGGCGAGGAAAGGTGATGCGAAGATCCTACCTAGCATTTATACCTAACAGTGGGAGAGTCAGATTTGTTGCTAAATTAACATTGCAGCTTGTCTCAGATGATTTGAGGCTAATCATTAACCTCAAGGGGATCAGAAAGTCTCCACTGTACAAACATTAAAAGTTTATTCCTAATTCCATGATCTCAACATTTATTGCAATCAGCTCATAAAATGTAACAATCGTGTCCCCCCCCAATGTCCCCCACCCACCCTCCATGTCAATGTCCTTTTACAGCAATGGAATACTAAAAATGGACTGAGAGATGCTTAATGGATTTTTAAAAAACTATATGGACTGAAACATATATTTTCTTCAAACCTTTACGAGCGATTCGTGCTTTGGCACCCTTATGTATTTTATTGCCAAATTCTGCTATTCGTCTCAAAGCGGCTCACAGAATACACTGTAAAGTGAATTGAATAAGGGGGGGAAACGTGGCAGCCAATTTTTACACAGCAGTTATTATTTTACCTTATTGGCAGTTGTACTAGTTGGCCCACATTCATCGGTTGATGAATCAGCTGCAATGCGCCTGAAAGGACATTGTGCCTTGTTGAAAACATTGACATTTCATTTCACTACGCCTAGAAACTAGAGATATATCGCATTGCAATAACAGCGTTAAAATAGAAAATATATATGTGCTTACCACTGATAATTTATGGAATTCTCTACCCCCAAAAGGCTGTAGATGCCCAGACCTTGAAGATATTCAAGACTGAGATTGATATATTTCTTATGGATTAAGGGATATGGGGATAAGGCGGGCAGATGGATTTAGATTAGAAGATCAGCCATGATCTAATTGAATGGCGAGGCAGACTCGAGGGACTGAATGACCTACTCCTGCTCTTTATTCTTATGTTCTTATGATAAAGCACATTTCACAATGTCAGGCACCCAGCTGACAGTAAATACATCTTTTTTTTTTACAACGATATAGTGTCTATAACATCTCCAATCATTTCAGGTAATTTCCGCACATGTATTTTTTTAGGCAAATGCAGCAGCCACTCTGTTGTAAGGTTCCTGAATGGGCGTGAAATTGGAGGGTTAATTTCTCCGGAGGCTCTTTCCGTTCGGGCGAAACTCGCGGATCTTTAACCTCCACCTGAACAGGCGCAGACTGGGTTTCATTGCATCCGAAGGACAGCACCTCAACACTGGAGAGTGCCCACAGTACAGTACTGCAGTAGAGCTGTCCGGCATGGAGGGAGGGCACTATATAAATCCAAGTTGTTGTTGTTGGTGCAGTGGAGCTTTGAACTCAAGTTTAGTGATGGGGCTTGGAGCTGCTATCTTCTTGACGCAGAGGAGAGAGAGTGAGAGAATGTTATCCGCTGAGCCAGGTTGTGGATCTACTTGTCAGATATAGTGTGTAATCTAGTCAGGAGAGTGTGAACAAGTTTTTAGTTGGCTGGTCTATCAATATGGATATTTAGGTGTGAATATTAATTCACCAAACGTAACCATTTTGTATAGATTATACCGGTTGAATGTAATTGGCGAACCGACAAAGCATCCTCTGCTTTTACTTGGCTCTTTGCTGATCAAAGCAAACGGTGAACTGTTTAGTTTGGAAGTCAAGTTGGAGGATCTATCTCGCTTTGCTTAACCTGATCTGCACCGCGGGTCGATAACCTTGGGCAATTGAAGTCCTGTGGGTGAACGAGAGAGTGTTGAAAGAAATGGAGCCACATTCATATGTTGATTGAAGCAATTGATAAATCAGGAAAGGTGGTATCTTCAGCACAGCGGAGCCCTATTCCCCTAGACACCACTAGTAATAATCCTTGCATTTTGATACAGCGCTTTTCACATTTTATCAACGTGTCAAAGCCCTTCACAGAATATGCTGTAAAGTGAATTGACTGTATATTTGTGGGCAAAACGCGGCAGCCAATTGCTTACAGCAGTGTCCCAACAAAGTCGTGGATTGAAATGACCATTTTAAATTATGGTGGTTTTTTGGGGACGGATTATTATGAGGCATGTGTGTGTGGAGTAAGGAAACTTGCCCAAGGTTTCTCCCTGACCTGCCTGGATTCGAACACAGTTCTCACGCTTGTAAGTCGAGTGCTCTAACCACTGAGCTGCAGGAGCTCCTAATGTTACCCAAACCAGTTGGACTTCTCAGAATGGTCTGTTGTGCAGCACGCAATCACATCCTTGAAAACACATACAAATTTAAGTCAACTCATTTTGACATGACGCAGAGCATATCTGGTTACCTCCGGTTTCTCTCATTTCATACTCGATCTCTATCACTCCCACCTTTACTGTACATGTCTTTGTCTAAACGCAGGTCACTTTTACTTCAAGTAATTTGTGTCTTACTGCGGTTTCGCGGTGAGAACTCGGTGTTTTCTGCTCTCAGTGCGACTTCTGTACAATTCGTAATTGTTCCTGCGTCTGTGTGAGTATGTGGGCGCGCATGTCCAATGCATGTGTGCGTGTTTAATTCTAGGATGGGTCTGTTTCAAAGCATTCTTCTGAGGTTAATGCTGCATTTTTGTTTAGTTATTTCTCTCCCACCTTTTAGCAGAATGTATTGACGTCCTTTTCTTTCAAAAAGCTTCTTTCATGCATCATATAATTATCGGTTCACACTGGTTAATCACCATTATGTTAAACACATTTATTATTTAAGCATCAATCAGTCCTGCCTCACCCACAGTCTCACTAATAATAATAATCTTGCAGCTGATATTGTGCTTTTCACCTCTTCCAAGTGTTGATCTTCTATCCTAATTCCAATCACCAGCCCCATGCCCATATCCCTTAATCCCTTTAGCTTTTATTAGCAAAAGTGGCTATGCGATAGTCAATTTTGTGTTGGGCAAATTCGTTCTAGAGAAACAGGTCTTTGATATATCCATCTCTATTATCTCTTAACTCCTTATAGCACAGATCCATTCCGCCGCCCCTCCCTCTGAATTTTCCTATACTGTATTGCTAAATCACCTTTTGAATCTCACCTACATACCCAGCTACTTTTCAGACCACTGTGCAGATGTACCTGGACTCTGGATTTAGCAGAAACAGCCAAAAACGTTTGGCTGAACTTCAGAGGTAGTTTACTAGGCAGGTTGTTGAACTCATATACGTCAGAGTTACATCAAGCAGTTTACAGCAAAACTTGTGACTAGTTTCTCTCTTTCATAGAGCTGCTCTACTCCGTTTCAAGGTTCTCTTTATTCTCAGTATAATAATCTTTTTGTAATATATGACAATATAAGGCCTGTTCAACTGATCCCTAAAGGATGAGGGGAATTGATACCTGTCGAAGCCTTGAAATTAAATAGCTGATAAATACCTGGTATTTTAAATCTGTGACCGGCTGAATATAAAAAATATATAACCCCCCATAAGGAAGTCAAAAGGAAACATAAAACCCGCGCCGAAATCCTCATGCACGAGTACCCTCCAAACAAAACGGCACAACGATCCCAAACTAGTGACAGGACTAGTAATCATTTCTGACTTTATTCACATCGTGTCAAACGGATCACAAACAAACGCCCTGCGCACCAAACGATGTCAAACGCAGGAGATGTGTTACACAAGAGCAATGGCATTCAGAACAAGGAGTATGACTATAATCCCGTCGGTTAGGGTTTATCCACCCTGTGGAATTGCATGGAAAACTTTATCAAAGGATCACAGGTACTGAAACCTATTGCTGTAATGACTTAGTGAGCGTAAAACACGGATAATACTACTACTACTAATAATCCTTGCATTTGATATGGCGCTTTTCATGCCTTAAAGCGCTTCACAGAATGTATTGTAAAGTGAACTGACTATATTTGCGGCAGCCAATTGCGCACGGCAGCATCCCCCACAAATAGTCGTGGATTGAAATGATCAATTATTATTGGACATGTATGTGGAGTAAGGAAACTTGCCCAAGGTTTCGCCCTGATCTGTCTGGATTTGAACACAGCTCTCACAACGCTTGTGAGGTGTGTGCTCTAACCACTGAGCTACAGGAGTGGGGGGAAATCCCTCAAATATACCCCACACACAGATAGTAAGGATGATTGCACTGATATCACTAACAGGAGGCAATGTTGTTTGAAGGAATTCCCCTATTAATGCTCACTTCAATGGCTAAAAATAAGCAGCTCTGCAACTTAGAATATTTAGAGAACAATTTATTTCCCCCAAAAAAGTATGAGACCTGTTGCTGGTTTGATTATTTATCATTTACACTTTTCCATCAAACGTTGAAGTTTCATTTCAAGTTTTAGGCAAACACGACTAATTTCTACCTAACCCAAAGTAGCCTGGAACTAAAGTTATCCATAAACCAGATACCACTCAAAAAAATGGTGATGTGATGAAAGACACTTACTAATAATACCGGTATATATAGTCTGAAATTTTTTGAATCATCGTATTTTTCACCTCAAAACATCTGACAAAAGAACTCAACAATATGGTTTTGTTGCCAGTGAAAGGATGAACCTTTTAGTCTTTAATAATCACAATATTCCTTGCATTTGATAAAGCGCCTTATCACGTCTCTCATAAGACGTCTCGAAACCTTGGAGCAATAAGTGTTGCAATTCGGAGCGCTTTTCAATAATGTGTCTAGGCTGGGATTCCTTCCTTTGGCTTTTCATCGGTTTTATACACACTCACAGTCACTTGAGCTGTGTCGGAGCCATGTTTGTTCCTTACAAACAAGCTGTATCTTCCCGAGTCTTTGCTGGTGACTTTTTGGATGGTTAGAATCACTGTCATCTTCTGAAGCGATATCTGATAGTGCTCCCCACAGATGATTTCTCTGTCGTTTTTCATCCAGAACATCTCTGGGATGGGATCTCCGGATATAATGCAAGTGAAAGTGAGAGTCTGTCGAAGACAACAAAATACAATGCAACAACAACAATGACAACAAAATGACACTTGTATAGGGCCTTTCACGTCAGGAGGACATCCCAAGCTGCTGGACAGTCATTGTTTCAGATCTGAGTTGGGGTCGGGGATGGGGAAGGGAAGTTTGGAGGGAAAAGGTGATTGGGGTGAACCGATGGGACTAATCAATGCAAAATGTCCCACGAAAGTTTGTCCTATGGCGATCAAAAGATGTTTTTTTTTTGTGGGAGGGCTGGGAGAGAGTTGGGAGGGCAGGAGAAGGCATGATCGAAGAGGAGGGCCTTGAGACCGACCTTGAAGGAGGCGAGGGAGGGAGGGAGCGAGGTGAAGGGACTGTAGGACGGAGACCCAGAGTGTGGGGCCAATGAGATCACGCAATTTGTTGCTCCTACCTTCTCTTCCATAATGGCAACCACATCTGGTAGGCCTTCAACCACCCTGGCTTTGTCTGGGGAGAGAAAGGATACAATATCTAAGTTGCAGGAAACCGATGTCTCTGATGAACAAGACCGATTGAACACAGACTCTTTGGTGCATTGACTTCAAAATATACCGTCAATTCACTTGACAGTATATTCTGTGATGGGTTTCGAGACATCTTGAAGATGTCATAAGACTCTGTGTCAAATGCAAGGATTATTATTAACATTATTGAAGCTCCAATACACAGAGTACACCCACGGGTTGAGTTTTAATGTCAGAACGAAAGCAAACTCAACATACAGGTACATTTATGGGTCGGGTGTCTTGTGACTGCAGATGTCGTGGAATAACTCACAAAAGAGATCAGGTTATTCATGTAAAGCACAAACAGTCATTTAATATACTAACGGCCGAAAGGAGAAATACCCTCACAGGTCAGATACCCGAGTTGGTACTTCTAAGGAACTATCAGAAATACAACAGTTTATATTTTATTCTTTTGCACACCACGTGACAGTAGTATAAGTTCCTTTAACCAATTACAGCAATCCACCTAATCAATAAAAGTGAATGTGGGAAGAGAGTTGAACTCTATTTACACTAGCCATGGGGTGCAAAAAGGGCAGCATCTATTAAAACAAAACTAGACAACCACAAGTTGCTAATTGATACATTACAATTTTCAAAGAAATAAATCGTCTTTAATGATCAGGCATATACTGAAGCAATTGATCACCTAAAGAATAACAAGCAGGGAATGTCTAATTTAATCAAGCACAAGCCTTTCTCCCTTCTTCGGTCTGGACTATGTCATACAACTGACGTTTGCTGATACCCCTATTAACCTCTGGAATTTCTAAGGGAGACTAAGAAACAGCTAACAATGTCCACGGGAAGCTAAGAAACAGCTAACATGGTTGCCGATTTTTAACATGGTTTCCACACAGAGAAGCACTTCAATCGATCTGCACAAAGTGAATCGTGTTCCTCCTTCGAACCTGACACAAGTAAAATCATGTACCCGTTCCATTTTCACAAGAAATGAGTTGTTCAGTTCGACCGGACATTTACTTTGCGGTTAGAATGACAAACGGCCTCTGGGATTGAATTTTCTCGCCTTGGAAGAAGCGGATTTTAAGATAATAATAATAATAATCTTTGCATCTGATGTTGCGCCTTGTATTGTCTTCCAGACATCTCAAAGCACTTCACAGAATACACTGTGAGAATGTTAAGAATTCACGTGGAATGGCACTTCAATGAGCCAATTTTATTGTCCACTTCAACAGGCAATTTAGGACTCCGGCTTAACGTTTCATCCGCAGGTTGGCACTCTCACGATACAGTGCTCTCCCACTACTGCCCTAGAGTGTCAGCCCTGAGTGTGAGCTCAAGTCCTGGGGCGGAGCTCAAATCTCATAACCATCCAACAAATAATAATAATAATCGTTGCATCTGCTATAGCGGCTTTTCACGTCTTCGAGACGTCTGTCTGCTTCACAGAATATACTGCAAAGTGACTTGACTATATATTCGTGGGCAAAACGCGGCAGCCGATTGCGCACAGCAGCTTTCCCCCACAAACAGTCGTGGATTGAAATGATCAATTTATTTATCGTTAGTTTTTTTCTTAAGGGACTATTATCGGTTGCGTGGAGTGAGGAATCTTGCCCAAGGTTGTGTAGCCCCGCCGGGAATCGAACCCAGATCCCTCGCTTGTGAGGCGAGTGCTCTGACCTCTGAGTTACAGGAGTTCACTGTAACTCCACCAGATGGCTCTAGGTACTGAGCCAATTTGGCACTGAATAAATGAGTTCTTACAACAACACAAACAGGTAGCTATTGTTCCAACACTATCTTTGAAGAGAAAAGACAATGACAGCGATGACAGTGCTGAATAACTTTGACCTAACTTACTTTTGTCTGCAAATTCCGCATGCCTGAAAGCAAATCAAAATGGTGATCAAGAATTCTTCTTTGAAAAACAGTTAACACACAGAAGATACATGTTGACACAATAAGTAGAGTAACGCCACCAACCGAGGCACTGGACGAAAGTATCATTCAGCCATGTAAAGTATTAATATTTTAAATATTTTAGCATTATATTTCAAACACAAACACATGGAGAAGACAAATATACTTACTTCAGTCTTTGGCATTCGGTTAACGCCTCATCAAACACTGTAAAATTCCAACAAATTAAACTACAACATTTTATTTGGAACAATTATTTCATATCGTGCGCTTGGAAAAAATTTTTAACCCTCTTTTTCTACCCCTGCCCTCCAGCCCTCCTGGTCCCCAAACCCACTGCTCAGGTCCAAATCCTTCAGTATCCTGAGACTTTGGACGTCCTCCCGACGTGAAAGGCAACACTACAAATGTAAATTCCTATTGTCGTCCGGAGTGCGTTATTTCAAAACATGTTTCCCCCAATATGTACTGTCTATAAAAGCACACCCCCCCTACCTCGGTCGGATAAATTGAGTGTTCGTTTATGTGTCTCTTTGCCGTCAAACATTTCCAGGGTATACGAGCCTCTGTCTGATTCAACCGGGTTCAAAATTTGCACCCAGACTTGGTCAATATTGTCTCCGGGTTTTATCCTTTGTCCATGTTCCAGAACCTTTCCTCTGAAAATAGAAAGGATTTGTTGCCCCCGTTAATAATCACTGATTCACTTCACCACCACAAATCAAGTAAACTTAATAATAATAGTGATGATAATAATGATCCTTGCATTTGATATAGCGCCTTTACCACATTGAAATGCTGAAGCCAATTGCGTGTAGCACCATCCCACAAACAGTCACGGATTGAGTGACCAAATTATTATTATATTTATGTTTAAAGGGATTATTACCTGCCAGAAAATTGATTAACTGGGTTCCTATTTACTGCTAAGTAAACGTGTTGCTAAAATTTCGCCCTGTCTGGGAAACGAACCCGGGTCCTCTCACTTGTGCTGTGCTGCGGGATGAAGCTCAGATGGATTGGGGAATCAGGCATTTAAAAGAAAAAAAAATCAGTCGGCTTTGCGAGCCATCGCTTAACACTTGTGCTGCAAGTCCCATTCTGTACATGTGGGAATCTTAATCTGAATGCCCATTGAAAAGGAGGTATTCCGAGTTGCGTGAACGGATGATTTAAGGTCCTGTACACTACGTACTTGAGATACCAGGTTTTCTTCATATAATCCATTTGGTATTTCATAAAGCAATAGAGCTTGATTCCCTCTGCCGTACAGTGAAGCTTTAATTCAGAAGCAGAAACACCTGGAGAGCGAAGCACACAAAAGATTTCATGGTACAGTATTAACTTGTGCCATAATACTGTACATATAACAATAATAATCCTCGCATTTGATATAGCGCTTTTCATGTCTTCTAGATGTCTCAAAGCGCTTCACAGAATATAGCGTAAAGTGAAATTGACTGTACAAATGTGGGCGAAAGGCGGCAGCCAATTGCGCACAGCAGTGTCCCCACAAACAGCCGTGGATTGAAATGACCAATTTTATTATTATTTGTTTTTTTTGAGGGATCATTATTAGGCGTGTGAAGTAAGGAAACTTGTGTAAGGTTTCGCCCTGACCTGCCTGGATTCGAACACAGGTCTCACGCTAGTAAGGCGAGCGCTCTAACCACTGCGTTGCAGGAGCTCCACAAAGACATCCATAATAATTGTATTTGGTATAGCGGCTGAGAACGTTGTTGAGACGTCTCAAAGCACTTCCCAGAACATACTGGAAATTGAATTGACTGTGTATTTTGTGGGCGAAACAAAGTTCAATTGTAGCTGACACAAGCATGGATGAAACACGAAACCAAAACAGGCTATGGTGGGAGCAAACAAGTTGCATCAAAGAAATATCTTCGCTACTCAATGGAAGGACAATGCAAGGGTGCTGTATACTATAGTCGTAACCATTTTGCTAACTATTAAAACGATAATAATCTTTGCATTTGATATGGCGCCATTTCACGTTGGAAGGACGTCTTAAAGGGCTTCGGAGAATCTCTCGTGTATTTTGTAGGTGAAGGATAATACAAATAAAATGTAGACTGCGACCAGGCTGGTTGTGGAGGAGTCTGCTCTAGCTGTCGGGAGTCAATCGTGAGGCAAACAGTTAAATATAGTGAGCAGGTTGCTACTTTTGGCTATGAGCGTGTGATGGTCAGGATGCTCAGGCCAGCTGCTCTCCATTTGCTTCCTCAGCAAAAGCAGAAAATAACTCCGTAAACTTCTGATCTGCACGTCACTACAATACACTGGCCAGTGCCTCTCTCCGCTCACTTCCCAGGCCAGGCATCCAATGTTTATCCCACCCCAAAAAAGAATGTGCGAGAAAACACGTATCACGGCTCTGTGTACACGTACAGGGAGCCTTGTGGCTCAGTGGTTAGAGCACTCGCCTTACAAGTGTGAGATCCATGTTTGAATCCAGGGCGAAACCTTGGGCAAGTTTCCTTACTCCACACACACACACACACCTAATAATAATCCCTCCCCCAAAAAAACACGATACTAAAATTGGTCATTTCAATCCACGGCTGTTTGTGGGGACGCTGCTGTGCGCGATTGGCCGCCACGTTTCGCTCACAAGTATACAGTCAATTCACTTCGCAGTATATTCTGTGAAGCGCTTACGTGAAAAGCGCGACATCAAATGCAAAGATTTTATTATTATTATTCTAGATACTTTGCATCTAATTCTTTCTTAATACAGCCTCAACCTTTTTTCTCTGTAGCAAACTAACTTACCAGTGACTCTGCAGATTTCCTTCAAAACGTCATCAAAGGCTGAAAAACAAAAAAACACACGGACATGTTCAAACTGACACACTGATTTCCTCTCGGTGGCACGTTTCAGAACACTGCATTACAATGTCGCATTCACAGTAACCATGAGTTGCTCGTGTTGCAACCGTTGCGGTGCTCGATAAATCTTGCTCCCTCAAAGAAATAGTGAATTGGTCATTCCAATTCACGACCGTTTGTGGGGGGACGCTGCTGTGTGTGCGTAACTGGCTGCCGCGTTTCGCCCACAAATATACGGTCAATTCCCTTTACAGTATATTCGGTGAAGCGCTTTGAGACGTCTTGAGGCGTCCTCCCGACCTCAAAAGCGCTCCATCAATGTAATTCTGCTGTTGTTGTCTAGAAGACGTGAAAAGCGCTATATCAAACGCAAGGATTATTATTATGATATTTCCGTACCTTTATCGATTAGCTCAAGAACGCTGGAATCTTCTCCTCTACCGTCGGTCACCACGGTTTTATAGACTCCGGCGTTTTCCTTGGTAACCTATGGGGATGATAAAGGAATCAGCGAAAGGAGAAATAATCTGTTGAGGCTGTCTACACTTGCAGTCATATGCGGTAAGCGGTTAACGAGGTTTATGTGACATTACGAGGAATATATCACCAGCACGGAAACAGAAATAAGTGGGTAATCCAATAACGATCATATCTGTTATGTTTGATCATCACGTAGTCCAGCCGTGTCAAAACCCGTCGCAGAATTCTACTACGAAGTGTATTTAGGCCGCACGTTCTAGACGAACTCAGCGGGCGATTGCACACAGCGGTTTTCACACAAACCAACATGACGTGAATGACCAATTTTTTTATCCGGGGGATTGTCGCCCATGAGAGAGAGAGAGAGAAACTCCCGTCTATCTTGAACGGTTTGGGGATCTTTGATTTGTCCTCAGCTTAAGGTCTCGCTCAAAGGACTCCGCCTCCAACAACGCAGCAATCCCTCTCAGCGCAGTCCTCTCAGTGTTTGGCGATTGTCATTACCTGTGATATCTGCAGGGTGCTGATCCCAGTTTGGACATTATGAGTGAAATCTGTAACCTCACGCCCATTCTTGTACCATTTAAGAACGGTTTCCTTCTTTGTATTTGTGACCTGTTTAAATAAAACACACAGCAGCAAACAACACGCTAACAATTTCAGTGTAACGGCTTTCGGTGAAACTGAAACCGGTGCAAAGGAAACTTGCGTGCAAATTATTTTACTCGCTAAGTTCTTACCTGACAGCTGAGAAGCAAATCACATTGGTCTGTGACTTCCCAATGTAGTGACTTCTCAAAGTAAGGTCCTGAAAGTTCAAGTGCGGAAAAATGTGAGTGTGAGTGCAATAAAATCGATGGCATTAAATTCATTTGACAATTCAGTTGCACTGGAATGCATTTTATAGTCAGCAGAATAATATTTTCAGACAGTATTTTTATGCGTTTGGTGAGTTAATGTGGCTCCCTGGCACTACATATATATATACACGTCTTCTAGACATCTTCACAGAATACACTGTATATTTTGTGGGCGAAGCGCGGCAGCCAATTGCGCGCAACAAACACAAAAACAGTCGCGGATTGAGTGACCAAAATGTATTTGACAATGTCATCATGGTGGACGGTACGTGGGCAGAATAGTGTAGTACTGTATTGTCTAACACAAGCCCTGTTGATTGAACCTGTGCAAAACTGATTGTCTTTTCGCCTTGGCAATGAAATGAGTCGTTGAGCATAGAACTCAAGTGACCTTGGTTCCTCTGTTCTCAGCTTTCCCCACTTTAGTGGAACTAAACATAATAATGTGATCTTTTCTGCTCGCATCTTTTCGCCCGAAATTTCAACACAGCTGGTCACGCCTTTGAACCCAACACTCCCTCACAACCAAAATATGCATTGCTTCCTAGACCATGAAACTGTAAACTAGTGACTAAGCTACTATTCATTGATCTCATGTATGTATCTTTCACCTGGGATGTAATCAACACAGCTATGTTCGTGGGACCTTCAGCACTGAATGGATTACCTTGTTTTCTCTTCCAATCTCTCTTTTGCGAATCGCATTGAGTTAGAATGTCTCGAAACTCTGGAAAAAGAAATGGTCAAAGATTTTAATACACTTAAGCGTTAAAGTCCCATTTCCCATTGAGTGAATGACCTCTTTGTGATTAATAATGAGGCGAGAGAGCGCTACCATGTATATAATAATAATCCTTGCATTTGATATAGCACTTTTCACATCTTATCGATGTCTCAAAGCGCTTCACAGAATATACTGTAAAGTGAATCGACTGTATATTTGTGGGTGAAACGCGGCAGCCAATTGCGCACAGCAGCGTCCTCACAAAGAGTCGTGGATTGAAAATGACCAATATTTATTATTGTGCTTTTTTGGGTGGATTATTATTAGGCGTGTGTGTGTGTGGATTAAGAAAACTTGCCCCTGATCTGCCTGGATTCGATCACAGGTCTCACGCTTTTAAGGCAAGTGCTCTAACCACAGGAGCTCCACATTTCATACAATTAATTCAAACCTAGTTTCTGGCCTCTGATGATGGATGGATGGATGGATGAAGTGGTTTAATCAAAACTTACTTTCATCTATCAGCACCAATGTAAACTGCCCTTTGGCTCTTCCATCCTGGAGCTGAGCAGTGTAGGAGCCTTGGTCTTCTTCAGTGAAGTTTTGGATGATCATTTCAATCAGGCCACTGGCTTTGTCGAAATTAATCTTGTGAGTCTGTGCCGAAAAAAACAAGGAATCGAGTAAATTCCTTGTCAAGTTCTTTGAATTTTAACCTCATGAGTTTCCACCTTTACTGTGGTTGTTCCTCTCTCAAATTCAACAAGATCACATTATTATTTACCCTTGTCTAGAGCCTCTCACGTCAGAAGGACATCCCAAAGTGATGGAAAGTCAACAACAACAACAACAACAGCAACTTCGATTTATGACGAATTTAGTCAAGGATTTAGACCCAAGCTGGGGGCTGGGATGAGGAGACTATTTTAGGAAATAATGTTCAGTGATACTATATAATATATGTATTATAAAGCAATATATAATATACTGTATATATATATAAATATATATAATAATATGGGACATGACATGTCATTCGACTACCAGGAGAAGGCAAACTGGTTGGACCTTGGACTCGCTCGCCCGAGCAAATTCATACGTTTATACATTCTTAATCTGGGAGACTCTGATCCAATGGTGAACGCTGAGTTTTACCGGAGTGCTTGAGGTCTCCTTCTCATTAAAGATGAAGTGTAGCTGAGCAGCAGGAGACAGAGGCTGGGTTTGTAGCCAGAGCCGAAGCACGCCCTTTTCCAGGAAGTCCACAGCCCAGCCCGACTTCAAATCAATCGCTGAAAGGAAAGCAACCCCACCGTCACAGCTATAACAGGGACCGTAATCACTTTTGTTTCTGGTTCTGCAAAACTCACACTGTACATTAAATCCCCGATGCACTTTGAGACATCTTCCCGACATGAGAGGTGCTATATCAAACGCAAGGACTATAGTTATATTGCCATCAGACAATATAGTTATATTGTCCGTCATCCCAGATGGCTGAGTTGAGTAAGCTACAGATATAGGATCAGAAAACCTTGAGTTTGATTCCTTTCACCGCCAATAAAACTTGTCTAAGATACTCTACTGAGGGACTTGGACAGTTGTGGGGGAGGGCAAAGTGGATTGATATTCACTCGTATATGCGAATATATAATGTTATTAACTGTGACATTTCTCAGTATAATTGGAGACAGATTTCTAATGGATAGAGGTATGAAGGGATATGGGGAAAAGGCGGGCATACATATTATATAGTATCGCAAGGAAATCCTTAGCCCCGAAGGCGCTTTTCTGTAAGTTTCTGTACGTTAAAGAACTACAGGAACAAGACTTCAAAGTGGAGACCGGATTCAGAACTTGGCATATTCTGGATGCCCTGAATCGCGACAGAGGTTAGGCATGGACCCGAGTGAAATTTCCCTCCACTGGCATCGGGAAAAGCGACAAAATAAACATGCGGCAGCTATTGTGAATAGAATAATAATCCTCGCATTTGATATCACGCCTTATCACATTGTCAGGAATGTCTCGAAGCGCTGACAGAGTGACACCCAACTGAGTGAGCAGCCAAACATCTGAAACTCAATCTTCCAAACTCAAATTCATACTGTGCTGTATTCGCTTTCAGTTAATAGCCAAGCATGGATTTTATCTCCAGGTCCCAGAGTCACCGGGATTAACTAACGATTAACTAACCGAAGAGGGTGTGAAGCTGATTGCCATGGTTTTAATCATTACACTACATTTCTGTCTGCATGCACACCAACCCACCAAATTACGTTTGAACATGTGGCATAACGGGGTTTGAATATATGTGGTGATCTGCAACAGGATTCTTTAACAAATAGGGATTCCTATTGAGAATAAATCACACACACACACACACCCACACCCACACACACACGTATGTCACGTCAGACCGTCCTTGCTTGTGTCACAACACACTGTGTATCCAATTACATCTGGTTCCGGATTAAGGAATCCCAACAGAAATTGTTATACAGAGATGGCAATCTATCGTCCGACAACAGAAAAAGAAGCAAAAAAAAACACACTCACTGGGGTTTCTTATCTCGTAGCTCAGATCCTTCAGTCTCTGCAGCTCTGGAAAGGGAAGTTACAAGAGTTTAGTCGCTCGTATTTTAGCAAGCGAAAGGCTGATCACACTGTGGCTCCTGTTTGAGCTCCAAACTCCACTTCCTTGCCGAACTGCACTGGCTCCTTGTCGCAGAGCAGATCGACTTCAAGATCCTCACGCTTGTGTTTAAATCCCTCCACACCTCTGCACCCCCACCCCCCCCCCCCACTCATCTCTAACCTCCTCTCTCGTCACAGTAGTACCCGCGCTCCCTCCGTTCTACTGGGCCAGGCCTCCTCGTTGTCCCCCGAATCCTCCTCCGCTCCACCATCGGCGGTCGTGCTTTCAGCCACTGCGCCCCGAAGCTCCCTCCCTCAACCCCTTCGTCTCGCTCCCCTCCTTTCCCACCTTTGGATCGCTCCTGAAGACCTTTCTCTCCGGCTGCGCTTACGGTCACCTTCCCTCTCCCCCTCCCCCTCTGGCTGGCCCTCGGGCTCCGCCATTGTGAAGCGCTCTGAGACGCCTGGAGGGAGTTATATAAATGCAAGTTGTTGTTGTTGACGATCTCATCGACACATTTTACCTTCTCGTGTTAACTCGTAGCTTGAAGACGCTCCCCCAGCATTGGTCGCCTCCACTGAGTAATTGCCCAGATCCTCTTCCGAAGGTTCGGAAAAGATAAGTTTGGACCTGAAAAACGAAAGCCGTTTTGACTGTTTCAGATTAGATCAGGGTGTCAACCTGGCTCTCGGGTTCTTCCTCTACAAAAGACAAAAGTCATTCCACAGCGCAGTGTATATACTGTACTGTAAAGTGGTCAGTTTGTGTCCATCTACACCGTTGGGGTGAACGGGGTATTAGTTTGCAGCTTGTAATTGTAGTGAGTGCCAAAACAGTGCACGTTTTAGCCCAGTTGGCGATTCCAAATCTTTTCGCCCTCAAAAAAATACAGTCAAATCACTTTACAGTACAGTATATTGATTGAAGCGCTTTCAAACATCTCAACTACGTGATAAGGCATTGGATCAAATGAATGCAGGGATGATCGTCCATATTATTATCATCATCATATTATCTTGAGATTAAAAGCTCTCGAATGTCTTTGCTTCTTACGTGTTTCCTTTTGTTTCCATCTGAGCTCTGTCGGGGCTGGTGATCTCCTGGTAGGCCTTCGACCAGATGAACCTTGAGCCATCAGTAACCTCTGAGTTCTGGAAAGCCAGAAAGATATTGCCATCGTCATCCACGCCAGCCTCTATGTCTGTGGTTCCTATAAGACGAGAGAAAAACAGCCGTAAACCTTGTCTATTTAGGGAGCTGAAATAGGAAGGGATTGTGGCCCATGTATTAATAATAATAATAAATAATCCTTGCATTTATCACTGCACCATCTAATAGTAATAATAATAATCCTTGCATTTGATATCGCGCTTTTCACATCTTATCAACGTCTCAAAGCGCTTCACATGATATACTGTAAAGTGAATTGACTGTATATTTATGGGCGAAATGTGGCAGCCAATTGCGCACAGCAGCGTCCCCACAAACAGTGGGGGGGTTGAAAATGATCAAGTTTTATTATCATGTCGGTGAGACGTCTCAAAGCGCTTCGTGTGGATGTATTGTGAAGTGAAATCAATGTGTATTTTGTGGGCGAGGCACATGCAAGTACGTTACTCTTGCATGTGATTTCATTGCCTTTCACGTCAGGAGGGTAACTCGAAGTGGAGTGGAGTGTATGCAAACGCAAGCACGGAGTCACAAAATGTGTTCGGAAACAGTAGCCTGGATTACCTTGTCTAGTTTCGGCGATAACGAGATCCGAGGGCAGTGACGGCTGACCGGCTCCAGCAGAGTTTATCGCAATCACACGGAACATGTAGCTCCTGCCTGCCTTCAAATCGGAAACCTATCGACGGGATTGAACTGTTAGAGAACCACACAAAGTGATACGGGATCAATGGGTCTTTAGAGATCCAAACCACTCGCCTCCCCACTTGCATTTGATATAGCGCTTTCATGTCTTTCTAGACGTCTCAAAGCGCTTCACAGAATATACTGTAAAGTGAATTGACTGGATATTTGTTGGCGAATGGGGCAGCCAATTGCGCACAGCAGCGTCCCTACAAACCACTGTAGATTGAGTGACCAAATTATTTTTTTGGAGGAGGGATTATTATCGGGCATGTGTGCGTGTGTGCGGAGTAAAGAAATTTGCCCAAGGTTTCGCCCTGACCTGCCGGGGATCGAACACGGGTCCTCTCGCTTGTGAGGCGAGCGCTCTAACCACCGAGCTCCAGGAATGCCACGAATCATGGACGATGTTGGAATGGAGCCGTTACGTGGCGAGTTTGTTTCCCCCCCCCGCCCCCCACCGAGAACAAGCTGAACAGCCTCCGATGCCGTTTGCCAACCTTCAAGTGCGTGTTTGGCATCGGCTCCTCGTTCAGAGTCGTCCATTCGTCTGATCCGCCATCGCAGATGTCGACCAAGTAGCCGGTCACGGGGCTGCGCCCTGGGTACAGCGGCGGCCGCCACAGAACCACCAGTGAGCTCCAGCGGACTTCAGTCAAGGTCACATCGAACGGAGGCCCTGCGAGATGGCACAGTAACCCACCGCTTTCTAACACGGGGAAAACTTTCCCAAATCCCAAGGCAGCAGGAGTCAACAGCAACCACTTGGATTTATATCCAGGCCGGGCGGTGTCTCAGAGCGCTTCCCAATTACGGATCCCAGAGGCTGAGCCAGGGTGGGTTAGGGGGGGGGGGGCGGGGGGGGGAAAGGTGACCGAAAGCGTGGTCGGTCGAAACGAAAGGTCTTTAGCAGAGACCTGAAAGTAGGAAGAGAGGGCGGGCGAGGCGGAGGGATTGAGGAAGGGAGTTCCAGAGCCTCAGGACATAGTGGCTGAACGCACTCCCCCCGAGTAGAGGATTCGGGGGAGAAGTTAGTACTGTATTTGGAAGTTACTGTGTAAAAGTAACTTGATGTGTGAAGTGTCTTGAGACGTGCCCGCTGCTGTTAATTTGTGACATTAGGGAAAGTTTGGAGAGATGGTAAACTCACCAGGTTCTGCCATGGTCCATTCCTCACATTTAAATTGCTCGCTGGCTTCGGAAATGGCTCCCACGCCAGCCCAGTTCATGGCAAAGGCACGGAACTCGTAGGAATGGCCTTCGATCAACTGTTGCATCTTGAACGATCAAACACACGGGCGTTTCAGTTTGTTTGAAGGAAAGAATGATCAGTCAATGAATGAATGAATGAATGAATGAATGAATCAATCAATCAATCAATCAGTCAGTCAGTGAGTCACTAACTCACCAACCAACCAATATCAAGTCCTCTTCCCCTATTCGTTGACTCATACCTTGTAAATCCTTGTTGTTATGGGATTAATGTTAACTTCGTGCCATTCCATGTCTTCGAGATCACGCCAATCTAGAAAATATCCCAAGATCTCTCGTCCCCCAAGGAATTTCGGCTCCTTCCAGCCAATAACCATCTCATTTTTCCCACAGGTCAGTTGGACTATACCATGTGGAGCAGATGGAAGATCTTGGAAAGAAAAATCCAGTAAATCATGTTAACAATAAACACGGATAGTACATTCAAACCGAGTTCCTTCCCTGAAGTTGTATATTGGGATTTATTATTCTTTTAAAACCAGCAGGTGGCAATATTTCTAGCAGCTCTTGCACAAGTCTCAACTCACAAAATTCTCCCTGGCCTTGGTCTTGAAACTGTCGCCGTATGATTTCAGCTTGTGGACAACATTCTGGCATCAGCCATGGTTTGGAAGACACTGAACACTTGCGCTTTGGGCACGTCCTCCCGACGTCAAAGGCACTCTACCAATGTAATTTTCTTGTTGTTGTTGTTGTTGTTGTTTGCCAGGCCTCGCTGTGCACAAACGCGTAGCCGCGTTCGCCAACAAACAAACACAACACACTCGCGTGCGCACAATCGCTCGCTACACCTTGCAGCAAAATTCCCAGCGAAGCGTGTTGAGACGTTCGTCCTCCCGAGTTGAGAGACGCTGCGTCAAATGTAAGAAAGACTCTGATTGAGTTATCACTGTGGCCGACTTTCAATCTATTTCTACGACGTACTCACAGATGGGGCTGTTCACTTCGATGGGTATGGACGCATTGGAATAATCACTGAGTCCCGCAGGATTGGCAGATTTCACACGGAACACATATTTCTTTCCGGGTTTAAGGTCATAGACAACGAACCTGCCGGATTGAAAACCACAGCGCGATTATTCCTCGTCGCTCAATTTCGTACCCCTTCTTTCCAATTAAAAAAAAAAGTGAAACGCCCAATAAATAATCCCTCCAAAAAAACCACAGTAATAAAATTGATCATTTCAATCCACGACTGTTTGTGAGGGACGCCGCTGTGCGCAATTGACCGCTCCGTTTCACCCCCAAATGTACAGTCAATTCACCTTACAGTGTATTCTGTGAAGCGCTTTGAGACGTTTGGAAGATGTGAAACGCGCTATATCAAATTCAAGGATTATTATTATTATTATAATTGATACCTCCCAGCGAGTTCTAAGATTTAAACAAATAGTCACAATTTAAACAGAAATCTTCCTCAAAATTCACGGATGTAGGGAGAAATGTGCCATGAGGCAGCTCCCATCCGACAGCATTGTTTCATGTAAAATTTACTTGAGCATTCAGCCCTAACTCCATTACATTGGCAACGCCAATCATTATCGGCAGGCAAATTTCCCGCTCACTTTTTGGAGGCGACGGGCACGTTGTTACAGATTTCCCAGTTGTCCGTTCCAATCTCACAGACATAGACGTAGAAGCCCATGTGTTCCTTTGTATCTCCGGCTTGCCACTGCACCAGCACAGAGGTCTTTGTGTTCCTGGTGGAGATGATGGCAGAGGGTGGAGACGGGACAGCTGAGCAGAGAAAACGACAGTGTTAGTAATGGTCCTTTTTTTAACGCAGGAACATAGGAATAAGGAGCAGGAGTAGGCCATTCAGCCCTTGGAGCCTGCCCCGCCATTCAATAAGATCACGGCTGATCTTCTAATCCAGTGGTTTCCAAACTGTGGTCGTTTCAACTGTTTGTGGGGGATGCTGCTGCGCGCAACTGGCTGCCGCGTTTCGTCCACACATGTACAGCAAATTCACAATACAGTATATTTTTGGCGAAGCGCTTTGAGACGTCTGGAAGACGTGAAAAAGCGCTATATCAAATGCAAGGATTATTATTGTTGTTGTTATTATTATTAATACACGGACCTCAAGAGTGTGGGCGTTCAATGGGAAAGGCTTTACCGATTATTTCTGCGTGAGAAGTGGCTCTGGAAGCCTCCGATGGCTCACTGATCCCGTACTTGTTGACAGCTCGGACTCGGAAGCAATACTGCTTCCCTCTGTCTAGGTCAAAGGCAGCAAATCGTGGGCAGCTCACGGGAACCTCCAGATTGACTCTCTGCCAACTGCCCCTGCCAGCCACTGACTAAACAAACGCCAAGAAGAGAAAACCAATGTCAACCAATGTCACTTGCTACGAGAATGGAAAACATAACACAATAATAATGATAATAATTCTACATTTTGATGAGGTGCTTTTCACGTCTTCTAGACGCCTCAAAGCGCTTCACAGAATATATTGTAAAGTGAATTGACTGTATATTTGTCGGTGAAATGCGGTGTGTGACAAACCGTGTGTGTTTTGTGGGTGAACGGGTCGTTATTGGTGCAATAGCGAAATGCAACTAATAAATGTAACGGAAGTCTGAAATCCCACCTAGTCACAGTGCAGGTCCCTTTCGTCTTAATGTTTAACATTGAGCGGAACTACGCTAAAAATTCTTTACCTCTTGAGAAGTGTTTTACCTCGGCCTCTAGGTTAAGGCTGAATTTGTGGGAATTTTTCACAGTTCTGCACACTCGAATCTTAAGTCAGAGCGGTGCCACGGGCTAAAACAAGGTTGAATTTCTAGCCCATTGTTTGGTCTGTATTTAATCTGCACCCACCTTATATTGAGCTGATTTAGAATTGGGTTTTTCCTAACGTTGGATTTAACATTGGAAATCTTTGATGAAAGAAAACGGAGTTTATTGTGACTGTGACAAACTCATAGTCTTTAGCTGGTGTTGCTTCTGCAACAGAGGTGTGTGGAGTAGTAAGGAAATGTGCCTAACGTTTCTCCCTGCTGAGAATTGAACCCGGGCCCCCTGGCTTGCGATGTGAGTGCTCTAACCACTGAGCCACAGGACTCCCAAGTGATAGCGCCTTTCACGGGGACAACGAGTCGAAGCGCAGTACAAAGTCCGTGCGGATCACTGAGCCAGTCACTGATTATGGGTGACTATGGCTTATGAAACTGATTTGTTCGAACTGGTCTACCTTCTCCACGTAGTACTTCAGGGGTTCCCTTCCTCGGGGACGCGGCTCATTCCAACAGAGAGCGATGTAGGTCTGGCCCACTTCGGTAATATGGACGTTCGTTGGAGCCAGTGGAATGGAGACCTCTCCTGCAAAGGAGGCAAAGGCTTCAAATCACTAAACTCACCAATGGCTGTGGCAACACCATGACTTGCCAGGCTTTTTGACACCACCTCGTTCATGGCGAGCACATGGAAAGCTAATGTGATTCCAACCAATTGGTCACTCCGTGAATAGCACTCCAAATTCCTAACGGTGCGTCGAATAATTCTTCCGAATCTCCCCTTTTTTGCTCCTTAGCGAACTACCTTGAAATCGGTGCACTTTTCGAGTCAATTTTGCAATTATAGGAACATAATAATATAATAATCCTTGCATTTGATATAGCGGCTTTTCACATCTTATCGACGTCTCAAAGTGCTTCACAGAATATACTGCCAAGTGAATCGACTGCATATTTGTGGGTGAAACGCTGCAGCCAATTGAGCACAGCAGCGTCCCCCACAAACAGTCGTGGATTGAAAATGACCCAATTTTTTATTATTGCGTTTTGTTGGGGGGGATGGATTATTATTAAGCATAATGTTTCATTGAACCCAATTCACAAAACAAACACAAATAAACTGGGGAAAGGTTTCCTCTTTGTGTCTTTTGTTAAGAAAAAACTCACCTTCAAGCTCATCTTTCGAGATGATGATTGTCCCTCTGCCCACCGGGATAGCTGTGTGAAACGAAAAGGAATTATGACGTAATTTGAAGGACTGTAACAGTGGCGGTAAAACTCCATGGCCAATTAATCAACGACCATAACAACAACAGCAAAATTAACTAATTGGAATCTATTTTGTTTGAATGAACGAGATGGTGGAGTGAAATAAACCTGGTTGTAGTTATGATGAATCTATCGTGCGATTTGAGATATTAATGACATCCCTATTGCTATCACTGGGCGCATTAAAACAATTCACTCATTGCCATCTGGCACATTAAGGCAATAATTCACAAGATGAAAGCTGCTGATATCAACTGTGAGCTAGTGGTCCCCTCAAATCATCCCGTTCCTGTCTCTTAAATGTCACCCAATGCATTTCAACCGCACTCTAGTCAGAATAAACAAATGAGAAAGGAACGCCATTAAGAGAGCTCTACAATTGTCTGTGGTGCTGGAGGCACATTTCTCCAAGCTTACCATTCACAAGACTAGTTTGGGGTTTAATTTATGTTGAATGAAGTCAACGGCAGAGCAGGGAGTTTGACATGATTACATTCTGTGCCGTTATGGTTATGTGCATTTACACAAGCTGCCTGAAGCAGTTTCATGGTTTCACTAATCGGGTTTCAACGAAAGAAACCATTCTAAATCAAAGTGCAATTTCACTCGTCACCCCGTCTACAACCCACTTGATGTCCTCCACCAATTAACAGGTCACTGGGGAATGCCCCCACCCCCCACCCCCCCAACGCCCCCCCCCCCCACCCCAACCCCGCACCATTCGATCATTGTATTTGAAAATAGCGCCTCATCACGTCTTCGGGACGTCTCTCAAAGCGCCTCACGGAACATAACTGTAAAGCGGATCGACTTATATTTTGTGGGCGACACGTGGCAGCCAATGGCGGCCAGGATCCCACAGACACTCGTTGGTTGCTCAAATTAAGCAGTAGATTCCTTTTAAACCCCTAAAGATTGCAAATGCCACAATAAGACCATGCTGTGACGCGTCTACAGGTAATACATACTCATGAACCTGTCTCCTATAGTGGGGTCCGTTGTTGTCACTGGCTCGGAGACTTTGGACGGCCGGCTGACTCCGGCGCTGTTGAGCGCCAAGACTCGGAACCGATAGCTTGAGTTCTCGCGCAGCCCCAGGACGGGAAGCTTGCACAGCTTCTCAGGGACCTGGTTGCATTGGATCCAGCTCTCGCTTCCTTCCTCGCGCCTAAAGCCATGAGAAAACATTTCCTGTTAAACAAGCTCCTTCACCCCCCCCCCCCTCTAGCCTCAATCACACACTCATACTGACAACCTTATTCAGTACTCAGTAATTACCCTCTGGGTAAAGCAATACTGCCTGGTGACTGTCCTGAAATTGTGCTTTGCAACTCTAAACCCACGTCCTCTTTTTCTACTGTCTTGGTGCCTCTGTGTTAATAAGGACAATACTGTAATAATTGTGATTACGTCTCAAAGTGCTTTACAGTATGTACTGCACTGTAAAGTGGGTTGGTTGTGTATTTTGTGGGCGAAACGGGGCGATTGCGCACAGCGGCGTCCCGCACACAGCCGTGATCGAGCGCCCGGTATTTGGAGGGATTATTTCTCCCAGAAAGCAGTCCGCCAACCGACCAACAACCCGGTTCCTGTTTCACTGGCGGTTATTGTTCTCAAATTAACTTCTCAATCTTGCTTGAAATCCGATGCATCTCTGCCTGAAACATCTCTTTCCCTTTCGACGCTGAAAAGCCCAAGCTAGGAACCTGATCGATGAATGGAACTTTGCCAGGACCGACCTTTCAACGAAATAGCCGAGGACTGGGCTCCCTCCATCGGCGCTCGGTGGTTTCCAGGTAACAAAGACATAATCTTGGTTAACGTTAAGGCCCTGGACAGCCAGGGGAGAGCCAGGAGAACCGGTGACTGCTGCTGGACCATCTGAAGGAAAGAGGTGAGATTGAGACATGTGTAGGGTATTGGATTGCCCCTCGAATTCTTCTAGAATCAAATGGTAGGGTCCGATTATAGAAGTTTACAACAGCAACAACAACAAACAAAATGACATCTATAGAGCGCCTTTTCACGTCGGGAGGACGTTCCCATGGCTCTGCACAGTCTGGACGCGGCCCATGCAAGGGAGAATTGATTGTATATTTGTGGGCGAAACGCGGCAGCCAATTGCTCACAGCAGTGGCCCACAAAACAGCCGTGGATTGAAATGACAAATTTTTTATTATTGTGGTTTTTCTTTTGAATGGATTATTATTAGGTATGTGTGTGTGTGTGTGTGTGTGTGTGTAGAGTAAGGAAACTTGCCCAAGGTTTCGCCCTGACCTGCCTGGATTCGAACACAGGTTTTACGTTTGTAAGGCGAGCGCTCTAACCACTGAGCTACAGGAGCTCCTTCTTCAATGCTGCTGATTTCTCTTGTTCTCTAAAACGTGGAAGTGTTCACGAGTGCAATTTGATGTTCCACTCGCCTCGGACAAACACATATGCGCTGTGCTCCTTGCGACCGTCCAGAGTTGGGAGGCGAATGGTGTACAAGCCTTCATCCTCCTTGTGCATGTCGCTGAGGGTTACTTTGGCGTAGTAATCCGTACACTCGATCCCGAGACAATTCGTCTCCTCCAGTAAATCACCTGCAATTGGAAAGTTTATTAAAATCACAGACCCTCCCGGTTTACCAGCCAACCCAATGTTATTTCAACGCTCACTGACCATCTCGAAACCAGGAGATGTCCTGTTGGTGCTTCGGTAAGGGTGCGGAAAAGGTGCAGATCAGGGAAAGGGAACCATCTTCTTGAGCGAAAGAAACTTCAAAGCCATCGACAATGTCAACGTCCATCTCAATGGGACTCACTGCCGGAAGCAACAAAGTTGAAAGTGACTGTTCAGCTGTCCTTGGGACGTCCTCCCGACATGAAGGCCGCGATACGGTATTTTTTTAAAAAAATTAATTTGTTGTTAGTATTACTTTTGGACTCTTGGCCAAGATGGCCTTTTTTTGTCTTCAAATTTAAGATGCTGCAGAAATTGGAAAAGGCTTCAATTTCACTCTCGGGATGGAAGCTGTTTTAACGCAATTGTCAACATTTTACACCTGCTTGGCTTGTTTAAGTAGACCAATAAAAAGGGATTTCCATGTCAGATTGAATACACATTTTTACAAAGTGATCAGGTTGCAATGAGGTTAACTTCAATTGTTACTGTTGCCAGAACGCAAAGCTACCAATGACTTACCCTCTACGCTGACAGATTCGTATCCCGAATACGTGTCTCTATATTCTGTAAATGATGGTAAACACAGCAGGTGAACAGACCGAAGCTACACAAGAGCACAATTTATTTATTTAGTTAGTAGAGTTTATTGAACCCTGGAGAGTTCCACCTCCGCCTAAATCTAACGACCATATTGTGAGGGAGGACATCACCGAAGAACAAACTGAATTTGACTCAACGTCCCCCCCACAAACGGTCGTGGATTGAAATGGCCAATTTTTATTCTTGTGTTTTTTTGGAACGTATTATTATCAGGTGTGTGTGTGTGTGTGTGTGTGTTGAGTAAGGAAACTTGCCTAAGATTTCGCCCTGATCTGCCTGGATTCGAAGATAGGTCTACATGCTTGTAAGGCGAACGCTCTAACCACTGAGCTGCAGGAGCAAGATAAGCTAAGCTAAAGACTTTACATAATCTTCAGTAATTTAGAGCGACTGCTGGTTATCAAGAGGAGCGAGACTTACTATTCACTAGAACTGTCGCGTAGGAAGATGCCTCTCCATGAGTATTGGTGGCGTTCGTACAGTATTCACCTGAATCATCTGGGCTGCACCTGGGAAAATAATAATAATAATAATCGTATTAATCCTTGCATTTGATATGGAGCCTGACTACATCTTCGAGACATCTCAAAGTGCTGGAAAGTGAATCGACTATACTGTTTCGGGCTTAAAAAGTAGTCGATTGATTCAATCTCACAGGCTTTCTTTAGCGTGTTTTGTTGCTATTTTCACACAGCGTCATCACTGCAATATCCTGTTGTAGAGTAACTCAGAGGCAGACGAGAAGACAGGCACTTAAACGTTTCTGGGGAGTAAGAATGATTAAATATACTGTAATTCCTCGTGCTATCAAACTTGTGAATCAACAAGAAGGAACGACAAAAAAGGAATGAATACCTGCTAATCTCAAGTGTCTGCAAACCAATCTTGTTCTCGATTGTGTATTTGCCAGGAACAGCAGCCGGCTCTATTGGGTATCCATCCTTATACCTAGGAACAATGAAGACAGTAAAGATTTGTGGAGTCGTGCATAGCTCAGTGGTTAGGACGCTCGCCTTACAAGCGGTGACACCTGTGTTTCGAATCCAGGCGAAACCTTGGGCAAGTTTCCTAACTCCACACACACCTATTAATAATCCCTCAAAAAAAAACTGATCATTTCAATCCACGACTTTTTGTGGGCATACTACTGCGCGCAATCGGCTGCTGCATTTAGCCTGCACATATACTTAAAATATATATTTTTCAAGGACGTTTTTGAAGCAATTATTACCCCCAGAAGAAGGTATTCTGGTTCACTCAGAAATTGGCTCAAGGATATAAAAGTAACGTCTTTATGTTCTAAAATCTTTAACGGATTTTGCACGGATGGATAGCTTCCCCTTGAGTTTTCTTACCATTGAACCTGAGGGGAAGGCACCCCCTGGACCACACAGGAAAGCTTAACGTTCATCTTCTCCCAGACCGTGTGAGATCTCAGTTTAACCACAAACTCGGGGGAAGAGGCAGCGATCTGCTCGGCACAGCGCCTCTCCACCGCTGCCCATTCCTCGGCCTAGAACGACACAAAACTGCCGCGTTTAAATCATTGCGCAGAGGGTGGCGACAACAAGGAATTCACTGTAGGAACCTGTAGCTTGCGGCAAGAAAAGCATCAAAGTATTTAACGGTTGGGGGAATCGCGTTGCAGACATAAGCAATTAGAGGGTTTATGGGAGGGGTGGGGGAATATTTGTGGAGAATATAAACACAGGCGCAAACTATTTTCCCCCGTCCCAACCCCCCCCCCCATCCGTTACTGGGAAGTGCTCTGAGATGCCGCCCGGCGTGGAGTGAGTGAGTGAGGGCGCGATATAAATCCATGTTGTTGTCGTTGTTATGGGCCCCCTCAAGTGTAAGGTCATCTTTATTGACGTTTATTGGTCGCTGACTATTGCATCAGGCACAGGATGCGCTGCCAAAGCACAACGCGCTCAGCAAAGATACAGTCCACATCCTTTGGAGGTGAGAAATTAGTACCTTTTCACGTATAGGCTTGCGATCAAACTTCTTCTGCAAGATCTTTTTGGCCTTGTAGTAATCGATATCCAGCCTTTTCATCTCGTCCCCAAATAATACGCTTCTGCCAGGATCCTTCTCTCCCTTTGAAGAGTGTCTGATTCTTTCAACCCTTTTTTAAAAAAAATACAGAGTACAGGGAATTCTTTAACAAAGCGTACAATTGTTTATTAATAGCGAAATACGAATAATAACCCCAAGCATTTGATATAGCGCTTTTCACGTCTTCTAGATGTCTCAAAGCGCTTCACAGATATACACTGTAAAGTAAATTGACTATATTTGTGGGCGAAACGCGGCAGCCGATTGCGCACAGCAGCGTCCCCCACAAATAGTCGTGGATTGAAATGACCACTTTTTTTATTATAGGTTTTTTTGGGGATGGCATGGAGTAAGGCAACTTGCCTAAGGTTTGGCCCTGACCTGCCTGGATTCAAAACACATGCTTGTAAGGCGAGTGCTCTAACCACTGAGCTACAGGCCTCCACTGAATTAAAGACCAATAGAGTAAATCTGAAAGTTACAACAAGTGCAAGTTTACTTCGACTCTCTGGCAATCTTCTTTGTGGTCGGCATTGCTGTCTATCTACCAGCTGGAATGTGGATGGTGAAGAAATTTAGTTCTAGTAATGTCTTGGAAGGTGTTCTGCGTTACTATATACAGTTCCTATGATTCTGCGCGTACAGCCCGGGGATGAGGTGGTGGGCAGGTGATTGTAAACATTGTCAAAGGCCTTCTTCCTTCAGCGCTTTGGGACGTCCTCCCGACGTGAAAGGCACTATATAAGTGCAATTTTGTTGTTGTTCCTCTTCGTGTGAGCGGCGTTATTACAAATCTTTGTTGGAGTAGTTTCGTATCAGCATTTTAATTGCTTTATTTCAAGTTTCTATTTGATTTTGATTTCTAATCTGTGTCTCCGAGTTCACTGAAAGTATGTGTAGCTTGCTCAGCACAGCAGACGAAATGATAAGAGGAGTTTTACTGAATGCATATCACGGAGGACCTTTGGACAGAATTGGCAGGAGAGTGAACAAAGTGGATTGATGTGATAAAGTGTTTTGTGTTACAGCTCATTTATCTAGCCACGATGGTGGAATCTTTATGTTTCTGTAGTGCAATTGATGTGGTGTATGTGTGTCTCTCTTACCCTCCTGTATATGTGGGTTTGAGTGTGCGTGTGTGAGAGACTCTCTAACTGTCTCTAACCTTTGAGACGTCGATAGGATCTGAAAAGCGCTATGTAAAATGCAAGTATTATATTAATATAATCATGTGTCTCTCGCTCTCTCTCTCTCACTGGCTGGGAACTGGAGCCAAGCTGTTCTGTGTGTGACACTCGAACTGTCTCTAGCGCCTTGTCCCTCTCCTTTTCTCTCCAGCGCCTCGGGACGTCCTCCTGACGTGAAAAGCGCTATCACAAGTGTAATTTTGTTGTTGTTGTCGGAACCCGCCTTTGCATCAGACACTGTTGCCTCAATGCTGCGGGTAACAGATTGCAGTGTCTTCCAGGTGGCAAACGTTAAACGAGACAAAGCATAGCATGTGTTGAGATCAAGAGATAAAGGGTGAAGCGAAGCCGCAGCAATTTTGATTAACACCCATCGTGTTAATCAAAATGTTTTCTTTAAAAAAAGATAATATAATAAATATAATAATCCTTGCAGATGATATAGCGCTTTTCACATTTTATCGACGTCCCAAAGCGCTTCACAGAATATACTGCAAAGAGAATTGACTGTATATATTCGGGGGCGAATCGCGGCAGCCATTTGCGCACAGCAGCGTCCCCCCCCCACAAACAGTTGTGGATTGAAATGACCTTTTTTTATTATCGTGTGGTTTTTTTTGGAGGGATTATTATCAAGATAGAGAATTCAGCCTCGATCAAAATAAAACCAAACAATTACAAAGATCCTCGCAAAGTGCGCAGTGAGTACACTTGGCAGGATATCCTGTCGAATGCTTTGAGACGGAGAGCTGCCTTCTGACAGTGAAAGGAGATACATCAACCGGAAGGATTGCGGTAGAACTGCACAGAACTTCGCCTCCTGATGTCGGTAAAGATGGTCAGTGAAATGTGCCGATAACAGCTCATCATGAAACACCTTCGTTCCAAACCCCAATGTATCAAGGCAACGATCCCCGTTGATAAGAAACTAAATTCTCTCGTCGAGGAGAGAGAGGTAGGTAGGTAAGCTCGTGTCTAACGCTTTGAACAGCAACAGAGGAAGAGCAATGGCTGGGACATTCCATCGACTGAAATAACTATGAAAGCTGGATCCCCAGAGACTGTGGATGGGATTGTGAGGGAGAGTCAAATCACTTGAATACTTGGCAATGACAGCGTGCAATGCACAGTCTTTGATTTCAGCGCACAGTTTTAAAAGTGAACATGGGCTCCCTCCCAGTACAATGTTCACAGTGACCCAATCGCTCATAAAAGTCAGTTACTAAATGGACTCAACGTTAAGTAACGTTTGTGTTAAACCAGGTAAAATGGGTCATTCACTTCATTGGCTGCGTGTGGGACGCCACGTTGCGCAAATGAACTGGCACATTTGCCCACAAAATTCACACACGCTCACCGCACTTTACTGCGAATCTAGCGAAGACTTTTTGAGATTTGAGATTTCCTATCGGTGTGAGAGGCGCTAGATCAAATGCCAGGATTATTACAATGTTATTATTGTAATTTGCTGGGACATCGGAAGCAGTAATTTCCCGGGACACTCGTTCAAGTACAATTCTCGAGTGAATAAAGCAGCCGAACACTACCAGGCAGAGATAATCAGTGGGCGTGACTGACCACATCTACCTCAGCAGGCAATTCATTCTCAGCCGATCGTAAATCTTCTTTGCATGGTAACTGTCAGAAAGATTATATCTCGAAAACAATTCAAGGCCTTTTGTAGCGCTGCAATAAAAAAAAGTATCTTGCATTCTGGAGAGATGAGCAAACAGGTTTAGAAATAGAGAATAAGCACTTTCGAAACTTTATCAGGCACCAAGGGACAACAGCTGAAAAATTAACAACAGCTGAGGTCTGTGCAGGAACCATTGGAACTCCCAAGCTTAATTGTGTCTTTGGCCGATGGGAAACTACACTACGCAAACCACTCCGGTCAACCTCCACCAGTTTAGTTTTCATTTGCCCGACTCTTAACATGGAGCTCCTGTAGCTCAGTGGTTAGAGCGCTCGCCTTACAAGCGTGAGACACGCGTTCGAATCCAGGCAGGTCAGGGCGAAACCTTGGGCAAGTTTCCTTACTCCACACACACACGCGCGCACGCCTAATAATAATCCCTCCAAAAAAACAAACACACAATAATAAAAATCGGTCATTTCAATCCACGACTGTTTGTGGGGGGGACGCTGCTGTGCGCAATTGGCTGCTGCGTTTCGCCCACAAATATACAGTCAATTCACTTGACAGTATATTCTGTGAAGGGCTTTGAGACGTTGATAAGATGTGAAAAGCGCTATATCAAATGCAAGGTAATTGCAATAATATTATTTTGCAGTCATCTCACCCCCTACAAGTTAACAACGAGCAGTGCTGTGTGAAGGACGAGAGCATCAAGACATGAACATGCCATATACCTCACCAGCAAGACGTGCGTGAGTGATTTTGACGAGGGGATAAATATTGTTTTTTTATGGGTATATTTTTATGGCCTCAACCTGTGTTTCAAAGGAAGATAACTAGGGCTCAGTAAAAATCGGGGAGCAGCCCTGAGGGGTAATTGAGCTCTGGTGTAAAGCTGGGGGAATGGGAGAGGAGAGGCTGGAGAAGACAGAGATAGAGCTTTCATTGTTCAGCCATACTTGTTTTGCTAAAAAACAACAATACTTAGCACTACAAAAACAATTACTGGACATTTACATAACGTCTTTCCCATCGAAAGGACAGCCCAAAAATTAGCGTATTCAAATGGAATTAAATTAAACAAAGATGCATAAAAACATTTCAAAATATGATGCAGTTGTACAGTGATTTCTGAACAGATTGATGGGGTGAAATTCCACCCGGGTCTAGAGTTACTCTATTTTCCCTAGGATTCAGAAAGAAGATGGTTGATTGAGATTGAAGCAAAAGCGTAAATGACTCTTTGATAAACAGTAACGTCACAGACTGAACTTCAGGAAGAATCTCAATGAAGGTCTCTGCACTTACCTGGATTTTTGACTTGCAATCTTCTGTTCTCTCTCGCTCGATGCCTCTCTCACACCATGGGACGTGTCGAAGGTACCTTCATAAGGCTGCAGCGATTTGGTTGCCATGGTTAGATGATGGCTTTAATCTCCTAGAACACACACAGCAAGACAATTATAACGATAATAATCCTTGCATTTGATACAGCTCCTCATCAAGTCTTCGAGACGTCTCAAAACACTTTGCAGAATCTACTGTAAAGTGAGTTGACTGATCATTTTGCGGGTGAAATGAACGGGCTCTCTAGACAGAAGAATATTAAAAAATTTAGGTTGTAAAGCAAAACCTCACCAATTTTTAAGGTGTGGTTTAATCTTAATGAATCTTAATTCAGACTTGGGTTTCATTAAGTCCTCGTTAAAATTTGTTCCCTATAGTTGTTATGTGCAATTTGTAATAGAGTATATTGTCGGTAAACACAGACTACAAATACAAACTGCTTACGACAGAAAACGCTGGAATGACTTAATTAGTGGATTAAGATGCAAAATTAATTTTACAAGACAAATTAAGAAATCTTCCCTCGCTATGCGCAGAATACAATCCCTTGTAATAGGTGGGTATTGATGGCGGTTAGACAAACTATCAAGCGATTCTCATTGGGTTTAGTTGAAATACAGTATTGTGGGTTTAGCTGGAGTTTAATCATAGACTCTGGTTTTAGCAATCCCCCCCCCAGTCAAACAATTTGAAGGCCAAGTACTTACCAATAAAATCAGATAATCCAAGTTGAGATAGAACCCAACGTTGAGCTCAGAGGGGAGATAAAGGGCACAGGCACCAGTTGTACTCAGCTGACAACAGACAAGAGTGACCAGCAGAGGAACAATATGCTGCTCTTGTCCATTGTGACCTTCTAACTGTGTTATATATAGTAGCTTTGTCATTCACCTGAACAAATTTAGCAAAACAGCCCATTGTTCCTTTGCCCATTCTGACATTGACAGACCATATCGCTTACAGACCGGCAGCGTTCCCCGCCTCGTTTCACACAGCGTTTCTTGCAAATCCAACGCAGGGGTTTTGCACAGTCTAAAGTGGGACAAAAACTCCAAACTCCAAACTGGTGCCCGTAATGTACGAATGTAGTCGCCATTAAGTTGCTCACGATGTCTTCGGTAGTTTTTATTAGTTAGAATCGAATGGGAATAATGTACTCTGGAGGTGTGGAAAGTGATGTCTGGTGTTCAGGTGCTTTGTTTTCAAAGGAAAATAACATTTATTTTCATCCCAGAAAAATGTGACCGACAACAACAAGAACAACAACAAATTATATTTCACATTGGGAGGATAATAATAATAATAATAATGTTTCCATTATTGTGCGTTGTATGTATAAAATGTATAAAATGACGTGATTGGCAATGTTAATCACCTCAGTAGTCAGGTTCCTTCGAACAAGACACCTCAAAGGCATTACTGATGCCTGACAGAGCAGTCAGTCTAGTTTTTCGGCAGAAAATGGAGGAGCCTGTGAGAATCTTTAAGATCCTATTAATTCAAGCCAAAGCACTGATGGGTAGGGTAGTCCTAGCCAGACAAACAACTGAACACTCGCCAGATAGTGTTTTGGCAACGAAAACCCCAATTACACTAGGAGTGCCTCTCGGAAACCTAGGCTCAACACACCCTTAACTTCAGCAAACTGAAAGGGTCCACTTTCCATTTGAGACGTGGAGAAATTTCCATGCGGAGGCGGCAGAGATAAAAACTTAAGTATTGCCAGGCAACAAAAGGGTTAAAGTCTACGCATTTCACCTTCCAACAACTTGGCGGTTACAAGCATGTGTCACGGCCCTGACTATATACTCCACAATGTTACATCCTATGACAAAATAATACTAAAATAATAAACATATGAAATACTCAGATAGACTTGGATGCAATGGTAATGTTTTTTGCATGTGTCAGACTTCCCCGAGTTTCGTAACGTGATTATGTGAGCGTCAAAGTGCTATGGTTTTGGCTCAAAATGTAACGTTACTCAGCACCTGTGACAAGGCAGCGTTCCAACCCAGAACTTCAATGGCGGGTGCCTGGATTGGACCTAGACTGGGTGTCTTAATGTCCCAAAGGTGGGACTTGAACTCACAATCGTTGTGTGTCAGTGGTTGAGAGGGTGACTGACCGAGCCAAAGGGGTGAGGCAGCTCGTTAAACTGCAACGTGGGGCCTGCGAGTAAAATTTTGGAGAACCTACAATGTGCGGTGCACAGCTTACAAAGAATCTGAAGCCATAAAAGTAAATCATACCCAGTGGGCCACACCCTCCTCCGATCGGAGAGGATTAGGTTTCGTTTCATCATGTTTGTCTGGGAGGCTAAAGTCTCCTTTAATAGGCACGCAAGCCAAGAGTTCCTATTGTAAAATGGAGCCGACACGGGGACCTCAGCATGTGATTGTGAGATGATGCATTAGTGTGCACGTACCACAACTATTTCATCCATGATGCTGTTGGCTTGGGATTTGGAAGCGCGCGACATTTCTCACATGTTTAACCCAATGCTTTTGGAAGGAGGAAAGCAACGGGCGGCCGAGATCTAATAATACTTGTGCGAGATTCTGAAACGGTTTGAGGGGGAAATAGTGTCAAATTCTATCATCGGCGCGTTGGCGAGCGAAGGGGCATAACGTATTAGGCGAAGGCGTTTTTTTGTTTTGTTTACACGCAAACGCAAACGGCTATTGGACTTGGATCGTGTCGCTGCAAGCAGTCAATAAAACCGACTGAAATCTAGTCATTTGGGAACATAGCAGACAGATGGCTGTCGGGAGAGGACAAAGGCTGGGGGGGCGGGGAAACAGCAGGGAATTGGGGTTGGTTGGATTCAAATGAATCCAGAGGAACGTAGGTTTGTTGGGAGAAAATGACCGCTTTGTGGCTACCTTTTCTGGGATTGTATCACCGGCCTTTGGAGAGTGGCTTTGGAGGGTTACTGGAGAGACGTCCTCCTGATGTGAGAGACGCGAGGGTTATTAATTAACATTAATAATAATAATAATCATAATCCTTGCATTTGATACAGTGGCTTTTCACATCTTATCGACGCCTCAAAGCGCTTCACAGAATGTACTGTAAAGTGAATTGACTGTACATTTGTGGGTGAAACGTGGCAGCCAATTGCACACAGCAGCGTCCCCCACAAACAGTCATCGTAATGACCAATTTTTTATATTTGCAGATTTGTTTTTGGATGGATTATTATTAGGCGTGCGCGCGTGTGTGGTATGTGTGTGTGGAGTAAGGAAACTTGCACAGGGTTTCACCCTGAACTACCTGGATTCGAACACAGTCTCATGCTTGTAAGGCGAGCGCTCTAACCACTGAGCCACAGGAGCTTCACATTGTACTTCAGTGCGACTTCTAACAACATAAAATGATGAAACCGAGTCTCCTGATAGGACACTGGCGAGTGTGTTAACAGCCATCGCGAGCTGGAAGCTAACAGGTTTGATAGCTCTTGCGTGTATATGTACAGTAGTTAGCTTTTGGTCAAGGGCACCTCAATGCCCCTGAGCTGGGACAGGAGAACAAGGCCTACGTTTCCACTGTCGTTTGCTTGATACCACCACAAAGTGTGAGTCCACAATTAGGCTCATTGCTGACACTCGTAGTTCGTGCTCAACGACGACGACGGCGACTTGCATTTGTACAGCGCCCTTCACGTAGGGTAATGTCTCTGAGTGTCTTGAGCTGAGCGACACTGTTGCTTGGGTTTGGACGCAGAGCCAGGGAGAAGGGAGAACAAGAAGAAGAAGAGGAGACGTGACCAAGGTCGAGGTTGGTTTGAAGGTAGGATTTGAAAGACAGATAGAGAAGGAAGGATAGGAGAGTGGGGGGGGGTAGGGGCGGTGGCGCTAGACAGCAGGGGATACCTTCCGGGGGTTCCAGAGGGTAGGGAAGCCCTCCGAGACGCCGTCCGGCGTCGAGGGCGCTATATAAATCGAAGTTGTTGTTGTTGGTGGGACAAAACAACAACAACTTGCATTTACTTGCAACTTGCATTAACGGGTAGCGTTTCGGAGCATTTAACATAGTGATTGGATTACCGAGGTGTAAAGAATCCCCGCTTTGGTAATCTTTTAAACCTCTCGCCGATCGAGTAACTGCAGCGAAACAGTTAACCTCTGTTCTATTCCAGTGAGCAGACGAACAGTGAACCTGCGGAACAGGCTCCCGAGGGAGGGTTGAAGCAGGAAGTGTTGTGATTCTGGATCTTTTGATTCTTCGATAGATTTCTTTTTAGAAAATAACATTATGTGGAGGCGGGGTGGGGGAGGGCTTGGGACTATTAAAGTCAAGTCAATGATTTGATTTTGCTCCTCGATTAACAGAACACAGCTCTGTCTAGCTGTTCGCTGGTTTACCTTTCACTCGCCGTTTAGTTAGAAAAACACATTTTAAATTACAACAACAACAACAACAACAATAACTTCGATTTATATAGCGACCTCCACGCTGGACGGCGTGGAGGCCTAGCCAGGGGGGAATGGCCTAGACAGGGGAGAATAGGGGAGGTGACTGTACGCACAGTCGAAGAGAAAGGTCTTCAGGCGTGACCTAAAGAAGGGGAAGGAGGAGGTTGAGGCGAAGGGGTTGAGGGAGGCAGTTCCAAAGTTAATACCCGTTTTAATTATTATCATCAATACACAACAACAACAAGTTGCACTTAGACCCTGAGCTTTCCATTGAATCTTCCTAACACAAGCTCATGAGCAAAGTCAGAGGAAGTCAATGGAGCGTTACTTGGCAAATCCATAGCAGGAGGTAATCACAACAGACCTGTAATGGGAGGACCAGGGGAAAAGGTGGGACCCTGCATTCACTGAAGGTAACAAAAAAATTCATAATAATACGAATAATAATCCTTGCGTTTGATATGGTATCTTGCCACTACTTTGAGAAGTCTCATACCGCTTCACAGAATGTACTGAATGTAGTGAATCGACTGTGTATTTTTTGGGGGCGAAACGCGGCAGCCAATTGCGCACAATAATGTCCCACAAACAGTCGTGGATTGAATTCTTTTCTGGGATGGATTATGATTTTTGAAAAGCAGTCCACCGATCGACTAACAATTGGGCTCCTCCTCACTTCCAGAGGACGAAGGAAATGGACTGACGGATCAAATCATTATTGTTTTGCTTCTTTTTTTTATTAAAATAAAAGGGATTAGACCCGTCTCCAAAGAAGAATGAGTCTGTCCGACTAAACCTGAAAGAGTGCGTTTTTGGTTGGCTAGTCTTCGAGGAGAACCTGAATGCCCCATCGTTCAAGCATGTCTTCTGCATTGTTCACAGCAGAACCCGAGGGTGAAGTTGGCGGGCCCATCAGCTGGCTTCGTTGTGGAGCATATTCAAACGCTGGCATCTCACCCTCGATAAGAGGCACCAGAGTTTGCCACTGGCTCGGTGTCTCGTCCTTCGTGCTCAGAATCGAGGCCGCTCGTTCCCCACCGTTCCCGACGTATCTGAAATCCAACGCGAGGCCGCTGTCCTTCAAAGAGTCCCCATTGTTGGAAAAGTAGACTTCCATCGGCCCCTGCGACGGACTCCCTTCATTGATCCGCTGCGTATCAGCACCTAAGCCATTAGAATTCCCCGGTGACCCGGTCAGGACAGTGCCGTAGGTTT
Organism: Hydrolagus colliei; assembly: GCA_035084275.1. Lineage (NCBI taxonomy): Eukaryota > Metazoa > Chordata > Chondrichthyes > Chimaeriformes > Chimaeridae > Hydrolagus > Hydrolagus colliei. Next base: position 10,786,934 of record CM068763.1, on the reverse strand, counting down.
GAGTCAGTGCGACCGGCGCATTCTGACTCGCATACGCAGTGGTCGACGAATTCTCCGCGAGTTGCGGGCAATACGGTGAGGCGTTTATGCCGTCAACCCCCTCGGAGGGTGAATGGTTGACGTTTGTCCGTTGACAGCGTGACACCGTGAAGTCCGCGTGTCGTGAGCTAGACCGCGATTGGGGCATCCGGGCGTCACCCAGGTTGACCGAGGCAAGCGATCGGGATTGCCAGTTCTGCTCTTTGTCCGCCGAATGGCAAATTTTTTCCATGGAGATGATTTGCTGGAACTCGTACCCTCGACCTCTGCTCTCATGGATCCCAACCAGGCTCAAGGTTGGGGTCGAGGGGCTCCGGTTAAGCAGTGATTGTAAATTCTACAAACCAAGCAAACAAAAAAATAAGAATAGTAATAATAATAATACTAATCCTTGCATTTGATATTGCGCTTTTCATTCTTCTCGACGTCTCAAAGCGCTTCACAGAATATACTGTAAAGTGAATTGACTGTATATATTTGCGGGTGAAACTGGGCAGCCAATGGCACACAGCAGCGTCCCCCACAAACAGTGGTGGATTGAAATGACCAATTTATTATTGGGGGGGTTTTGGGAGGGATTATTATCAGGCGTGTGTGTGTGTGTGGAGTAAGGATACTTGCCCAAGGTTTCGCCCTGACCTGGCTGGATTCGAAACCCAGGTCTCATGCTTGTAAGGCGAGCGCTCTAATCACTGAGCTACAGACTATATTTAGTGGGCGCATGTGCCAGCCATTTTGCACAGGGCAGTGTGCACCAACTGGCTGGAAAGTCAATCACCAATTTTAGAATTATAATCCTTATGTGCGGTAAAGCGCCTTTCACTTCAGGATGATACCTCAAAGTGCTTCACAGGATACCCTGTAAAGTAAGTGACTGTGTCTTTTGTGGGCAAAACGCCATAGCCAACCTATGTGTCGGAGGAATTGCTGGCCAGGACTCTGTGAGAAATTCTCTGTTCGAATGGCATTGTGGGATCTTTAACTAAAGCCACTTGAGCAGGTAAGATAAGACCTCAGTTTAACGCATCATCCAAAGGACGGCAAACTCCAACAGCGAAACACTACCCAGGGAGTCAGCCAAGACTCTGAGCTCAAAGCCCCCACAAACCCGCAACTTTCTAACGCAGAGAATGGAGGCTCTTGTAATTGAACGCACCAGTGAGGCTGGTAATCTCTTCCCAAGGGTTACATAGCGGTACGCCAGACAGCAAATCGTGAAAATTATCAGGGTTCCGAGGAATAAAAATATCGCCACTATATTGTAGGGCACATCTGGAAGGCAAACAAAATCAAACCAGTTACTAAAACACTTCCATTAACTACGCGTCAGTCAACTATATGCGCACACATAGACACCCCATACCCAACTCGCCTCTTCCACGATACAACAACAAAATGACACTTACATAGACACAGAAAGCACCAGGCAAAAATATCATACCTTTCAATGTATTGAAGCAGAATTGGAAAGCTATACTCCTTTTCCGATGTATGCCATGGTCTAGCAGAAGCTGAACTGTCCCACAGTAGCGTGTGCCAGGCTCCAAAGTTTGGATTTCAAGACGTTTTGACTGGGAAGTGTGCTGAGCACAGAAATTGCCAAGTTGCTGTTTGAGAAGACACAAGGTCAGACTTTGAGCTGAAGCCAAATAACTCGCTCTCCCTTAAGTTCAACCACGACAACAACTTGGATTTATATAATGCGCCCTCCCTCACTCCACGCCAGACGGCGTCTCAGAGCGCTTCCCAATAACGGATCCCAGGGCCGAGACAGGGAGGATGGGGGGGGGTGGGGGGTGGGAATAAAGGTGACCACAAGCAAGATCGGTCGAAAAGAAAATTCTTTAGGCGCGATCTGAAAATAGGAAAGGAATGAAGCAAAGATGAGGAAGGGAGTTCCAGAGCCTCGGGGGCGTAGTGGCTTGAAGGCCATGGCCGCCGACGGTGGAACGGATGATTCTAGGCGACAAGGAGGAGGCCAGACCCGTTAAAGAGAAGGCAAATCCATTTGCAATGGTTTCAAAACTTACCTTTTCGTTCGAAGATTGGTGCTGGAGTTCGACGAGATACTCAATTCTCTCAAATTTGTTGGAGCACGAGATATTCGTTGAACATGGAAAATGCGGAGGTTCCACTAAAATAGAAATGGATCTCGCACCTAGCTTGTACTTTACATCAGGAGCTCCTATTGTAGCTGCGAGGAGGGTGTGGGGTATGGGGGATGGGAGGGGGGGGGGGGGGGAAAAACACAGGTAATGTTTCACAACTGGGTCTTTCATTGCAGAGTATTCATCATAATGAGCCTCATTACAGTGACCAATATATATGGAGTCCTATTAATTGGTTATTAATATTCAGGCCGTGTGTGGGGGGGACGCTGCTGTGTACAATTGGCTGCCGCATTTTGGCCATGAAATATACAGTCAATTCACTTTACAGTATTTTTTTTAAACAAGCGCTTTGAGACGTCTAGAAGAAGTGAAAAGCGCTATATCAAGCGCAAGGCTTTCACTTGGTTTCAATTCCCGGGCAGGACGAAACGTTGGGCAAACTTTCCTACTCTATATCTCTGTTTAGCTAGAAGGGAGCCAGTCGACACTTGTATAGACACAGAAAGCACCAGGCAAAAATATCGGGTGCCGGTCGATTGGTGGATCGCTCTCCAGGGTTGATAATCCCGCCCAAAATAATTTAGTCATTCGATCGGTGGGACGCTGCTGTGCGCAATTGGCTGCCGGGTTTTGCCCACAAAATATACAGTCAATTCACCTTACGGTGTATTCTGCGAAGTGCCTCAATAGCCTGATAAGGCACTTATATGAAAAGCAATGTTTATTATTGTTGTTATTGTAATACTCACTGTTCTCCATGGGGCAGAACCGCTCAGATTTAGCCCAACTCGGATGGGTTCTGTTTGAGGTCACTCGTGCGTAGAACCAGTTTGACTCCTCCGCAGTCTCGTACGTTAAGTCACATTCGCAGGCTGCGATGTGTTGACATTCCGTTTTATTTTTCCATAATTTATCTCCGTAACTGGAAGTGGAACGGAATATTTCAGCGTGATCAAAGAGGAGGAAGAGGTGGGGGGGTGGGTGTGGTGGGGGGAGGATAGTGAGACCGGCCTTGAAGGAGGCAAGGAAGGGAGCGAGGCGAAGGGATTGTGGGACGGAGTTCCACAGGTGAAACGCAAAGTGCATTTCAAATGTAAATGTAAATTTGAATTTATATTATATTCCATTATAATATTATATTACACTGCATTTTAGACTCTGACTTGGAATTTACATTTTATACTCCACATAATATACAGCTTCTTGATAGTCGTTGACTTCTTGACACCAAGTGAGGATATTCTTGAAGTTGATTGATTGGAAGATCACATTTGTGGCAGACTGAATTCCTTGAGTTGACGATCCTTCATTTATAAACAACATCAAAATTAAGTTTGTACAGCGCCTTTCATGTCGGGAGGACGTCCCAACAACAACAACAACAACTTTGATTCATACAGCGCCCTCACTCACTCCACGCCGGACGGCGTCTCAGAGCGCTTCCCAATAACAGCCGAGCCGGGGGAGGGGAGGGCGGGGGGGAAGTGGGGGAAAAAGTTGACCAAAAGCGCGCTCGAAAAGAAAGGTCTTTTAGCCAAGACGTGAAAGTAGGAAGAGAGCTGGGACGAGGCGAACAGATTGACGAAGGGAGTTCCAGAGACTCGGGGCGTAGTGGCTGAAGGCACGGCCGCCGATGGTGGAGCGGAGCATTCGGGGGGACAAGGAGGGAGGCCAAAATGTCTTGGTCTTAACACACGCGGAAAGCCATCACATTGCTCACGATTACGCAGGGGAGATTGAGAGTCCGTATACATAATAAAAATAATTCCTACATTTGATATAGGGACCTTTCATGTCTTTGGGATGTCTCAAAGCACTTCACAGAATATACTGTAAAGTGAATTGACTGTATATTTTATGGGTGAAACACACCAACCAATTAGTTGTGCATGGCAGTGTCCCCACAATCAGTCGTGGGTTGACATTTCAAACTAGATTATTATTTTAATTTTTTTTAAAAGTGATTATTATTGTGGAGCTCCGTGGTTACAGCACTCGCCTTACAAGAGTGAGACCTGTGCTCGAATCCAGGTGGGGGTGAAACCTTGGGCGGGTTTCCTTACTCCATACGCCTAATAATAATCCGTCCAACAAAACCTTAATAAATTGATCATTTCAATCCACGAATGTTTGTGGGGATATTGCCGTGAGCAACTGGCTGCCGCGTTTCGCCCACAAATATCCGGTCAAGTTCACTTTACAGTATATCTGTGAAGCGCTTTGAGACGTCTAGAAGACGTGAAAAGCACTACATCAAATACAAGGATTATTATTACCTCCGGAGCATAAATGCTGCCACTGAGCTTTGCTCCAATTTCACTCTTAAGAGTTTAAAGAGAAACTTACCAGCGACGCAGAGGCTTAGGATAATGAACCACCACGGCCACATTTGTTCGATAAAGTATCCCAGAGCGGCAGAAGTGTTAAAAGATGGGTCTGGGGATGCCTTCAGAAAGCTGTAATCCTCTGGGAGAATTGCCTGGACAAGTTACACAGCCGTCTCCAAATTCATTCCTTCGTCCATAAAGGAAATTTTCATCTACTCGTCCGTCTCGAAATCTCAGGAGAGGATTTTTTTTGTTTCGCGGAGGGGAGAAATATAGATCTCAGCGGTTACCCACTCGATCCCCGCAGCGCGAATGTCTTCCAAGACGCAGAGAAAATTCTAGTTCCTGTTTTCTGAAGCAGAGACTGGATTGGATTCCAGTCTGACTACATTCTGTACTCACTGTGGGAGCCAGGAAGCTAGGTGTGATGACAGGCACTCAAATCCTGCAATTTCAGTTAATGATTTCCTGTGAATGCAACATGTGATGTACAAGAAAATTTAACACATTAATTCTCTCTAGCTGCATTGCTACAATAATAAGAATCCTAGTACTTATTATATAACCAATTATATTTAACGCTTTTCACCACTTCTAGACGTCTATCATAGAGACGTCTTCACAGAATATACCGTCAAGTGAATTGACTGTGTTCTGTGTACTTTTCTAGGTACAGCAGCAATGCATACGCACTCCAGATCTCACAGTTTACAAGTGATAAGCGCACTGGAAATCCCACCTAAACGCAATCGACAACCACTTTTGTCTTGAACGTGAACCTTGCGCAGAAATGCAAAACGCTCTTCAACCTAATCTTTAAAACTTGGCTTGGATTGGAATGGGGGGGGGGGGGGAGGGATAATACACGGTAAGGGAGTTTCCACAGACTGGTTTAGAATTAGGTAATATGTCACCACACCCATCAAAGATTCTTGTAATCAGATTTCAAAATCAATGACTTGTTTTGGAAACCAAATTCGAAATTTCTGGTCAGGGTATTCCCAAACTCAAAAGATAATCCTCATTAAAAAGCCATTGGATTTGAGAAAGACATCAAATGCTGTACTTTGATCGACCTTTATGGCTTCCCATCGGGTATAGGTTTTTTTTAAGCAGAGAGTCAAACAATTGTGGGCTCACCGTTAAATTTATGGAAAGTTAAGCTTCCTAACCCGAGTGCTCAAAAGGAACGTGCATCTAAATTAGACCCATTTCATTTCAACAAATTATACAAAATCAGTTTTTAATACCAAAAATATGACTTCATATCTACGACTTACAAGGCATGTACAATCAAGGTACTACTTTTGTGTTGCGTCACAACACATTTAAATGCGATAACCATTTAAACCACGTTAAAGAAGTAAAAATGGAATACTATTTGATCGGAGTTGGTTTGCATTGTTGAACAACAGAATCCTTCAGCACTATCGGATTCCCTTTTCGACTCAATACGTCCACCTAGTGTTGGGAACAGTACAGGGAAGTTGTCCTGTGTAACAATCAGGTGCCCAGGAAAATGCAATCATTCACCATCAACTTTCGACAAGAGACTGGCAGGTTTAAAATTCCTTCAATGAAAGAAATAATAATGACAGAATACTTTTGAGGTTCGTTATTTTTGGCACCTTTAAAATCGTTCGTGACCACAATAGGAACACCTGCAGAGCCGCAGAGGCTGTTTGGACTCAATCTGAGACACACTCTGTGTGGAGGGTGCTTTGCAGCAGCAATAACAACGATGACGTTCCGAGGCACTGAACAGTCAGAGGTCAGGACCTAAGCGTTTGGGGGTGGGGAAGGGGGGGGGGGGGGGGGAGGCTGGGGAGAGGGGGTGGGTGGGGGGTGGGAGGGCGGAGGGTTGGGATGAGGGAGGGCAGAGAGGTAGGAGGGCCGACCGAAGGCACTTTCGTAAAGGAGTCTCGAGTCAGGCCTTGAAGGAGGCGAGGGGAGCGAGCGAGGAGATGGGATGGGTGGATGGAAGTGCAAACTGTCGTCGTTGCAACAGCTCCAGTTTGTGGACTCGAGTTCCACGGCTTCAAAGCCAGAAATTGTATGTCAAGGAGTGTCACTAGCTACTAGTAGAAAATTCAGTAAGTAAAATATAAATCTATTCCTTTCCTTTTTGTTTTAAAAAAAAGTTGTATTTACAGTGTGTGAATGATTAGAATTTTTTATGTAAAAAAAACTACTGTGCAGGAAAGCAGACTTTGTCAGCTTGGTTCAGTCGGTAGCATGCCAATCAGAAGGGTGAGGGTTCAAATCCAGTGACAACACTAAGAACACATATTTAGTCCAGGCTGACATTCATGCGCAATGGCTGGGCTTGTGCTATTTTTTTTGCTGTTCTTCGGATGAGACATTAAGACATCGGAGGTCCCATCTGCTAGCTCAGGTGGCCATTAACGTGGAGCTCCTGAGGCTCAGTGGTTTGAAGAGCACTTGTCTTGCAAGCTGGGGAGACCTGTGTTCGAATCCAGGCAGGTCAGGGAGAAACCTTGGGCAAATTCCCTCACTCCACACGCCTAATAATAATCCCTCCAAAAAAAAAACCCAGAATAATAAAATTGTTCATTTCAAACCCACGACTGTTTGTGGGGGACGCTGCTGTGCGCAATTGGCTGCTGTGTTTTGCCCACAAATATACAGTCAATTCACTTTACGGTATATTCTGTGAAGCGCTTTGGGACATCGATAAGATGTGAAAAGCGCGATATCAATTGCAAGGATTATTATATATTATTATAAAGTTGACACGATTTATAAAAGAGAAGGGCGTTTCTCTCCCTCTCTCTCTCTCTCCCTCTCTTGGTGTCCTGGGCAATAATCCCCCAGATAAGATTACTAATTTCATGGTCCCAATTTGGGGGGGACATTGCTGTGTGCAAATTGGCAGACAACAAAACAACAACAACAACATTGCACTTATATAGCGCATTTCACATCAGGAGGACGTCCCAAAGCGCTGAACAGTCTGGTAGGGACCCGAGCGGGAGGGTGGGGGAGGGTCGAAGTAGGGGGAAGGGGAAGGAGAGTGGGAGAGAAAGGCCTTGAGAACGGCCTTGAAGGAGGAAAGGGAGGAAGCGAGGCAGGCGGGGGGGGGGGGGGGGGGGCTGTGGGATGGAGTGGGAGCACTGGGACCACAACACAATAAAATAATCAGTCAGTACACAATTCAGTAAATCCCACGATCGCTTTTGAGACATCCTCCCAACGCCAATTCTCTCTAGAACTCTTCTGAAATCCCTCCACCTTTCCTTTTAGGCGCTCCCGACAAAACCTACCCCTTTTGACTCACTGGACGTCTTACCTGCCGCAGCCCCCTCCCCCTCCATCACCCCCTCCCCTCCCTCCCACCCACCCATCTCACACTCCTATCTCTGTGAAGTACTTTTGAGATATTTTCCTATGTGAGAGATGATGCAACGATGCTACGTTCATTGGAAGCAGCTAACGTCAGTCATTGTGGTCAGAGTATCTGGAGGGATGAGAAGCAGACGTCAACTTGAATGGCGTGTTCCTGGCTCCGATCCAATGTAAAAATCGCTGGCTTGCATTGTTCATCATACCGTTTGAAACTAAATTTGACGCGCTTGTCTAAGATGGGTGGGTGGGAGGGAGGGGAAGGGATGGACGTATTGGAAATTGCAAAATAGCTTTTGCTCTGATAGCCGTTGAGCTCGGCGAGGTGCGTGCCTTGGCTCTGTCCGTCATCATCAGGAGCCACCAAGTCCCTGCTGCCGCTTTCCTGCTCGTGCCTTCCCCCGTCGAGTGTCTGGTGTCCCGTATCGTCCTGCGTTTCGGCTTCGCCGAAGCTCATCCCGTCAGGAATCCACCGATTGTCCGTGTAGCCGGACTCCTCGTCTTCATCATCACCATCGTCATCGTCACCACCACCGCCATTGCCACCCTCACCGTCGCTTTCAGTGGGAGCCCAATCGTTCGTCTGCTCAGTCGCCTTCCTTCCCAGAGATCCTTTCCGGCTGAGGGTTTGCTCCAAGTGACAGACGGTGGCGAGGTGGCAGATTTCCAATTGACTGTTCACCATCAACGGTGTGAAGTGTATGAGCTTCGTGAAATCCTAATTTGTTTTTTAAAAAAAATTTAATAATAAAATAGCGGTGGCTCTCGGTCATTTTCAATACGTTTCCGCGGCAAATAATAATAATAAATAATAATAATAATCATCCCTGCATTTGATATGGCGCCTTTTCACACCTTCTAGACTTTGACTCAAAGCGCTTCACAGAATATCTACTGTAAAGTGAATTGACTGTATATCTGTGGGCGAAAGGCGGCAGCCAATTGCGCACAGCAGCGTCCCCCACAAACAGTCGCGGATTGAAAATGACCAATTTTTACTAGTGTGTTTTTTTGGGAGGGAATTATTATTAGCTGTGTGGACTAAGGAAACTTGCCCAAGGTCTCGCCCTGACCTGCCTGGATTCGAACCAGGGGTCTCTCACGCTTGTAAGGCGAGCGCTCTAACCACTGAGCTACAGGACTACAAAATGCGTCACGTTTTTCCTATATTTATAGAATCAATTATATTAGTTTCAAGAAGATGGAATAGCATCTTTCATCATGATTATTATTATTATAATTATAATTATTAACAGAACGCAGCAATAGATAACACTCACGAGGGAGGCTGGAGTTTGGTATTTTGAAGGACGATACAATCGGTTCGAAGCGATGACAGAAATCGCCAAGATCAATGTGAATATTATCGCAAACACTATTATGATCACAATATGTTCTTCAATATGGAATCCTGAAGGAGAAACAAATACATGTTAAAAAGTATTGCCGTCTGCAGTTTTATTTGACTTAGACAGGGAGAAAGAGAGGCATTGGTGACGCAGGCCTTCAGTTTATCCAGTTGATTGGGAATAATGGGGGTAATCAAGGGAACTCATACGATACGCCACAACCACAACAGCAAGAAAATTACTCGTACAGAGCGCCTTTCAAGCCGGGAAGATATCCCAAGGCACCGAACAGTCAGGACGGGACCCGAGCAAGGGAGAGGGACAGGGTATAGGGGAGGAGAGGGAGAGAGTTGGGAGGGGAGGGAGAGAGATGGGAGGGCAGCAGAAGGCACGGTCTTGACACTGACCTTGAAGGAGGCGAGGGAGCGAGGCGAAGGGACTGTGGGATAAGAGTTCCGAAGTGTGTGTGGTGGTGGGGGAGGGGGGCGGGGGGGAGGCAGCAACAGTTAAAATCTCTGCTTGACATCCAAAACCCGTACCTTTTGTCTTCACTTCGAAACAAAATGGTGCGGAGGGCTTGCTCTTTTGATCCAATAAACTGGATTCGGCCAAAATACAGCAGTTATGGCACGATAATTCACTGATCCGAATGCGCTCGCCTGGGAGGATGGATCGCTGAAAGGAAAAAAAAACACACAGACTTAGTCAAGCTGCGTTGTTGCAAATAATATTGCAGCAATCGTACTCGGTTCAGCACGGTGTGGTTGGGGCCGAGTGGCCCGTTTCCACGCTGTACATTCTTTGTAATTGTTTCTGGCCTGTGGACTTTACTTCCGACTTGAGTGGACCTTAGTTCTTAGTTAAGACTCAGGCGAAGACCAGGAGAGATTTCAGGCCTTCCAGTCGAGCGGTTCGATTTGTCGGGAGTTTATCAACAAGAAAAATGACAATGGCAACCCTTGCATTTGATACAGCGACAACAACAACAACAAATGACATTTATAGAGCGCCTTTCACGTCGGGAGAATGCAGGGACCCGAGCGGGGAGGGGGGGGGAAGAGAGAAAGGGGGTCGGGTAGCGGGAAAGAGAGCAGGAGAGTTGGATCTGAGGGTTAGCCAGTTGAAGTGCAAGAAGAAGATTTCGACCAAACGGTACGTACCATGAACGTCTCACCCGCCTGCCACAATTCTGCCTTGTATTTCACGTTATTCGAGAGGCAGTCTTGCAACACCGTCCGCTTGCATGGACTTAGCTTGGAATGGAGATCGACGGTGAGGAAGTCTCGGCTCATGGTCACACGCACTTCAGGTGAACTTGGTACCACTTGGAATTTAGAAAACAAAACGGGTAAGGTGCAACACATGTTTTTTTTGTCGCCCCCCCCCCGCACTCCCTCTCCACCCAACGGAGCAATCGAAAATGTATTAGTTCTGTACTACTAATGATAATAATCATATAATAATCCTTGCATTTGATATTGCGCTTTCCAAATCTTATCGAAGCCCTTCACAGAATATACTGTAAAGTGAATTGGCTGTATACTTATGGGCGAAACGCCCTGACCTGCTTGGATTCGAACACTGAGCTACAGGATTCCCCGAGTTCCTCCTTACTGCTAGGGAAACCGAGGCGTGTAGAGTACGGAAACTTGTCGAAAATTTCAGCCTTGCGGGAATCGAACCCCAAGTCCTCTCGCACGTGAGACCAGCGCTCTCTAAACTACAGCACTACGCTTCAGGTTCCCAAAGTATTAAAGATATATAAATACCGTCACCAAAAGGCTCAAAGGGTTTGGCGAAGGTCCAGTTCGTTTGCGGTGAAACATTTCTGACTCTGGCTTCCAGAGGCTGGTAACATGCTTCGATCTCACACGTAACATCACAAGGAATACTACAGTTCAGGAGTTTGAGCCATGAATGTCGAGTGGTGTAAGGCATCCTATTAAAAACAAATAAAAAAATGAATCAGAACACACGTCTCTTCTTGGCGTGTAAAACAATCGATTCCATGTTAAAAGTCAAAATTAATGATGTCAGTCCCATTAAACTCAGGAAGCATTCATTGAACCATCTCCACAATGCTTTACAGATCATTGTGGTGTGTGTGTGTGTTTGTGTGTGTGTGTGTGTATGCACAAAGGCAACAGTCAAATTTCCATTCTGCAACGGCCCCACAAGCAGCTGAGCAACGAATGACAACGAAAACAACAGTAAAATTTATAATAATAATAATAATCATCCTTGCATTTGATATAGCAACATCTCAAAGCGCTTCACGGAATATAGTAAAGTGAATTGACTGTATAGTTCTGGGCGAGACGCGGCAGCCAATTGCACACAGCAGCGTACCCCACAAAGAGTCAAAAAAATAGCATTTCTAGAGAGCCATTCACGTTGGGAGGACGTTCTAAGTTGCTGTTCAAAGCACTAAATGACGTCAGGCTGTTCAAATGTTATTCAACAGAAGTCGTTTTAAAAGTTCTAAAACCAAGTCCAATCTAGTCTGCTTTGCACTGACAGGATATCCTCTTAAAACTAGACTGCCAGACAGGGTGGTGGAGGTAGGGGTGGGGGGGGTGGGACGCAGCTGGCAACAGAGACAGGTTTATTCACTGCTGTTTTGAATTCTCAATGGTTCTGTGGTGATTACCGCCCAGACGTCACTTTCTGCATGAGAAAGGATATTTTGTCGAAATTATACATTGAAACGATTGCGTCTTCTGCTCAACGGAAGCAGAGTTCAGATGACACACGCAGACTGGTTGTGCTTTCAAGCTGCGCCGAACGACACTAATCCTTGCATTTGACGTATAGTAGTTTGTTCATCTCATCTGAAAGACAACACAGCACTCCTCCCAGCAACAAACAACGAGTTATATTTGGGTAACGCGTTTTCACGCTGGGAGGATGTCCCAAGGCGCTGAATTGCATCGGAGCGTCAGCCCTAAGCTATGAGGTCAAAGTCCCGAAGTGGCGTTTCAACCCACAACTTCTTGCCTCGGATACCAAAGCGTTATCAACCGAGCCAGGCTCTCGTCAACTGGCTACACCCCCAAAGGCTGTGCTCTAAAGTTACATAGAAAAATACCATTTTGCGGAAGTCCAACCATTTTCAACAATAACAACTTTGATTTATATAGCGCCCTCCACGCCGGACGGCGTCTCAAAGCGCAGAGCGATTTACAGTTTCTATGAAACTCCGAACAGTGGACTGTGGTCTGCGAAAGTACAGCACAGTTTGTTAAAGGTTAGAATGTAATAATAATAATAATAATCCTTACATTTGATATCGCACTTTTCACGTCTTTTAGACGCATCAAAGCGCTACAGAATATACTGTAAAGTGAATTGACTGTATATTTGTGGGCGAAACGTGGCTGCCAATTGTGCACAGCAGCGTCCCCCACAAACAGTCGTGAAAATGCCCAATTTTGTTGTTTTTAGGGATTATTATTATTATAGGTTAATCAATTACACCTGTAGTTAGTTTTTTTTAAAAAAAGCTACGAATGTACAGTACTCAAGCCCCAGTTACCTTATGTTCACTTCAGTGTCAGCTGGATCATGTGAAGGGGAAGTCCAATTCAAGAAGATCCTGAAATTCTCTGAACTCAGGATCACGTTTTGAGGAGAAGCTAAAGTTGCATGACCTGGAATACATCACAACAATATAAACATCCAGGGAATAATAGACAAAAGAATAATTTACAGCCGCTAGTCACAGTAACTGCCTTGAAATGTCACAGTAACTGCCTTGAAATGACACAGGCAAATACATTGCAAATTTGGCATTGTCGATTATGCACTGTGTTTAAATATCATCGAAAATAATAATCTGTGCCTATTGATGCAGAGCCCTGTCACATGGTTGAGATATCTCAAAGCGCTTCACCCCAAAAACAACAAAACTACATTTGTACAGCGCCTTTCACGTCTGGAGGATTTTCCAAGGCGCTGGACAGTCGTTGTTTCAGACCCGAGCTGGGGGGACAGGGGAGACGGGGAGGGAAAGGAGGGGAGGGGGCATGACCCACGGCACCGTCAAAGGGGTCTTGAGGTGGGATATGAAGGAGGCAAGGGAGGGAGGGGGGGTGAGGAGGAGGGATCGCCAATGGCATTCCAGAGGTTGGAGGGCAGAGTGGCTGAAGGCTCGTCCATGGACGGTGGGGCAGTTTTGGGGCTGAGCGGAGGCAGCGGACAGTCTGGTAGGGGATTAGGAGGTTGCAGAGGTTAGGGTTAGGCAAGGCGAGGCCGTGGAGGGCTTTAAAGGCGAGGACCGGGATCTTGAATTGAATCCTCTGAGTGACAGGGAGTCAATGGGGGGAGATGGGGGGGGGGGGTCACGGAGTCTGGTGTGGGAGAGGAAATGGGCTGCAGAGTTCTGGATGATCTGCAGCCTACAGAGGGAGGAGTTGAGAAGGCTGACAAGTAGTGTGCTGGCAGAGTCAAGCCTGGATGTGACGGAGGCATAAATAAGTTTCAGCCGCCTAAGGGGAGAAATAGTGCTTGACTTAGGCAATCTTGTAAATCAACAATTCCGGTTAAAACTCTGCCCATAAATATACAGTCAATTCACTTTACAGTACATTCCGCGAAGCGTTTTGAGACATGAATAACGCTCTATCAAATACAAGGGATACAGTACAGTGTTATGTTTCGATTGATATAGGCTTTGCAAAATCCGCTATCTTTCCCCCATCCTCATCAGCTCGCTCCCATTGTTATCTATTTTGCCCACAAAATGCAGTCAATTCACTTTACAGTATTTTCTGTGAAGAACTTTTTTGAGTCATCTCAACTGGTTTATTATCAGTAGTATTAGTCCCCCCCCCCCCACCCCACCACCACCCCCACCTCCAGCCAGCAAATTCAAACACTTTGAAGCGCTTTTGGGACGTCTCGCATGTTGTGAGAAGGTGCGATAATCGAATGCGAGGATTGTGATTATGTTATTATTTTATTATTATTATTAGGATTCATTTCCTCTGGGCTACCAGTGTTTGCCTTCCTTCCACAAACACACACACACACACACATAGACACAAATATACAATATATTTGCAAAACCAGACCCCACCCCCCCTTCCCCCATTCACAAAAGCTTGGATTGGGGTGGGAGGGGGGATCTAATAGCCAGCAAATTCAAACACTTTGAATTTGCTGGCTGCTTCCCCCGTATGAAAGACACTGACAAAAATTGATATAAATCAATGCAAACAAACACTTCTCACGTTTGGGAGGAAGGCCCAAAGTGCCCTCTTCCTTCACACAGCTGGAGGTTTTAAAAGACTTCTTTTTTGTTGTTGTTGGGGAATAAAAAAAACCGTATTTAAATTTTCCATCTTTCCAAGTTAAGTTTCATTTTCCATGCATTCCTAGCTTTTGTTGAGGAGGAGGTGGTGGGGGGGGGGGGGGGGAGGGGGGAGGGAAGGAGGCAGAAAAAAAACACACAAAAAAAAATATTACACATTTACCCCCCCCCAAATTTCGGTTCATGTGAAAATATACTGTACCGATTGCGCCCTGGAGGAGGAGGTAAACCTGCAGGTGTAAACAGACTTGCGACCAAAACGATGCCATCTCTCCCCAGTTTCTCTCACGCCAAACGTGAGACCCTCAGCAAGAATCATGTCAGAGGCGTTCAAGCCACAACACAAGACCTCCCTCTCCTCTCCTCTCCTCCCTCCACATGTCAGCCACTTCCTGTCAGGGGAGCAACAATGTAGCCAATCAGGCCCCGCCCCCCCCCCCTCTTCCTTCTTCTGCTCCTCCGATTGGCTGAGAGGCCGGAGCGCCTCGCCCCGCCCTCTCCTCCGCCACCTCCAGCTCCTCCGATTGGCTCAGAGTCCAGCGCCCCGCCCCGCCCCCCCTTCCATCCGCGCCCTGCGATTGGCCGCCGGCGTTGTCCGTCACAAGCACACAGAGGAAACAATGGAACTGAAGTGACTTGATAAACAGATATAAAACAGACACACACACAGAGAGTGATGGGGAAGAGATTTAATTTAGGGTTTGATTGGTGTAAGGAAAAGTCTATTAGATCCCCACTCCCACCCCAATCCAAGCTTTTGTGAATGGGGGAAGGGGGGGTGGGGTCTGGTTTTGCAAATATATTGTATATTTGTGTCTATGTGTGTGTGTGTGTGTGTTTGTGGAAGGAAGGCAAACACTGGTAGCCCAGGGGAAATGAATCCTAATAATAATAATAAAATAATAACATAATCACAATCCTCGCATTCGATTATCGCACCTTCTCACAACATGCGAGACGTCCCAAAAGCGCTTCACGCAAACTCACCGGGAAGTGAGTTGACCGGATGCTGTGTCGGCCAGAGTTGCTCAGGATGGAGGCTCTTTTAAGGACTAAAACAAAAAGTTCCCCACCCCCACTTTTATTAAATAGAGAACTGAGATTTTTTTTTAAAGGAAATTTAAGTCACTTGATGTTGAGCAGATTTTAGTTTCAAAATGCCGAGGCCACGGCACACAACAACCACCAATGAGAGTCACAATAACGGATTGTACTATTTATTGACTGTCAATAATAATCCCAGCGGTTGAAATGAAGCACCTTCTCGTGTCATTGAGGCGTCTCAAAGCGCTTCACAGAATATACCGTCACAAACAGGGAGGACAGTGACACCAGAATTAATGGCAAACTGTGTGGGCGCAGTTAGAAACTACATATTTTATTAAAGGGTTTATTAGCCCCAGAAAGTGATCCACCGATACAACTGGCCACTGTGGAGTTAAGGAAATTTTCCTTTGGTTACACATGACTAGGAATCAAACCTACTTCCCCATCGCTGCTCTAACCACAGCATCACTGGGTCAGAAGGCTATGTATGTGTGTGCATGTGTGTGTTCAAGACATTTTAAAGAACTCATGTCATTAGAAAAGGCGTTTCTCCTGGCGTTCTAGTCAACAAATGGGTTACCCGCTGTGCGTCTGGGTGTAAACTGGTTTGAGATAGGGATAAGAGCCTTTCACAACAGGATATGGTGAAATATCGCTACATATACTGCAAGTTGCACAATTTGTTAAAGCGCTATAAAGGCTGGTAAGGTATTTGATAATATATATATATATAAAGCTGTGTGTGAGGAGGGATCGCTTTAATATATATATATATAAAGCGATCCCTCCTCACACACAGCTTTCCTAGACATTTCCCTTGTTAAAAGGATTATATAAATGCAAGTTGTTGTTGTAAAGAAATACGACAAAACAGGAGAGTGATCAAGCCACAAGCAGGTATAATTTCCAGTGATTTATTGGGGTTGGTGGTGGGAGGGGGGGGGGGGGGGTGAAAAGAACAGCAAATCTTATTTTATTCAAAACAAAAACCCACATCCGTTCAATGCTCATATTTAAACTTTTATCTGGAGACCCGGAAACGATATGACCAATTTCAAAAAAACAGAATCGGTCTGGGAAGACAAGCAAATTAGTTTAAAAAAATCATCAATCTAGGCGTTCCTGACCCAAAGGGGAGAAGCAAACACGTGAGAACACACAGATTGAGACTCTCAAATTGCACACGCTCGTAATGTTTCGCAGATATGCTCTTCTTGAAACTTCACGTTATAACGTGTACACCAAATCAGACCCCGGCTTGGCTAATTGTCCACTTCCTGGGCAGCTCAGCGAGCCCTCACTCAAGGGTGACGTAAGTCGCATCCGTGGCAACTCCGCAGTTGTTGTCCTTCATGGACATCAGGACGTATCCGTCGTTCCCCCAGTAAGTTGACCAGGAGTTTTTAATCAGCCAGTAGGGCTCACCCCCCAGTATTCCATAGCCAACAGCAAGTACAGCGTGATCAAGGTCCTCGGGCTTGCTTCCTGAAAACACAAAGTGCGACGTCAGAACAAGCGAAACGTCGTGTCTTACAAGATGTCCAGTTTGAGAGGTGTTCCACGTGTTGCGGAAATCTTATTTCACAAAACACCTCAACCATTTCAAGTACCTTTCCTGGAATCTTAACAATCCAATCCCTCAAATAGCAACATTTGAAATAGGCCGGGTGTCTTGTGAAAATCGGTTTCCACACAACATATGAAATATGTGCTCTATAATGTACTCTAAATGTAATTTTTTGTTGTTGTTATACGTGTACATCGGTAGCACCCACTGGATTGGAGCTCTCTCCCTCTCTCTTTGACCAAAGGATTTTATTGGAGGAGTTTAGAAAAGAGGGTAGGAGCAAAGTAGAGACAGACATATCTCACCCCCTCCCCACCCACGATAGGAAGATTGTCAATTTATATGGAGGGCTTTGACATGTCTCAAGGCGCTAAATCAAAAAGCGTATTATTACCGTTATCTCCCCCAAGAATTGACTTGACGCCAGCTAATCCCTTCTCTTACACAACGGATACTCGATTCGATTGCGGCTGCGGGATTACTGCTCAGGGCAAACGTGTCTGACGGGGTGCAAAGACGCGCAGCTCCGGAGGCTCTCTTCAAAACTCGAGTCGGATTCTGGGCACTCACCACACTTTGGCTCGTAATAAACCCCGTTGCTATAAAACCGGAAGGATTTCTGCGAGGCGTCAATGCCGACGGCAGCCGGGCCGTTTTTATAGATGGCAAACTTCAACGCGTTGATGTTTCCTGAAGTAACATTGGTGTAACTCGTCAGTTTCGCCGTCAGTGTGGACTGATTGTAGTGGCAATATCCATTCTGTTGGTTTTTTTTTTTCCCATTTAAAAAAGAACACACACACACATTATATAAATACAACAACAGAAATCATTTATATGGTATGCGTCACGACTGGTAGAATCTCGGAGCGTTTGAAACGCACGTCAGTTCTCGTTATAATGGTAATGCGAAATAGGCTGAATGGAATTTCAGGCTACGTGTGAAGACAGCTGCGATCTCTCTCTCTCTCTCTCTCTCTTTCTTCCCCCACCGCCCATCCCTGAACCACCCCCACCCGAATAGTTGAGGAACCCGCCTTTAGTCACGCGTGAAAAAACGTGGACAGGTTTTTAAACCACCTCCGTACTCACCTGGCCCATGTAAGGGCCGTAGGATTCGGCAGTGGAAATGCCACCGTGTTTCATCATCCATTCGTACGATCGCCATTCCTCGCCTCCGTCGCAGGCGTTGTTTCCGAAGCCCCACGAACAATCGATTAACATTTGCTGGGACAGGGAGACCAAGTTGCCGGTCTGAAAAAAGCACGATCACCCAAAAAACAAAACAAAAGGTTGGACCATTTTGATCTGGGTTCCAGTCACCTTCTCCCCGCTCCCCACTTGGCTTTATCAGCCTGATCGTGATGCTTCTGAGATGTCCTCCCGAGGCGTAAGGCGTAAGACATAAACGGAAGCTGTGTGGCGATCACCTTCTCCAGCAAACGCTCGAAAAAGGGAGAGCCGCCATCAGCCACGCGTGCTTCAATGGCCGGATAGCGCTTTCGCAAGTGTGAAGATTACATAATAATCCTAACCATATAATGCAGTCAATAATAATCCTTTGATATAGTGCTTCTCACGTCTTCTAAACGTCTTGAAAGAGCTTCACAGCATATACTGTAAAGTGCATTGACTGTACATTTGCTACAGAAACGCACAGCAACGTCCCCACGACTAGTCGTGGATTGAAATGACCAATTTTATTATTTCGTTTTTTTTGGAGAGATTATTAACAGGCGCGCTCGCGCGTGTGTGTGCGTGTGCGTGCGCGTGTGTGTGTGTGTGTGGAGTAAGGAAACTTGCCCAAGGTTTCGCCCTGACCTACCCGGATTCGAACGCAGGTCTCACGCTTGTAAAGCGAGTGCTCTAACCACTGAGCCACAGTTAGCTTGCGCCGCCACAATGATATCCAGTTTATGGTTTACCCTCTAACAGTTTCATATCGAATCAACAACGGAGCTCCTGTACTCAATGGACAGTGACGTCGCAGTTCATTCCTTGTAAGCCCCCCCCACAAACCTGCGTCAAATCTACTGGAGCGCAAAACACGGGCGAGGTAATGATTCGAGCGCACGGTTCACCTTCAGGAAGAGTGCGCCCTCCACAGCACCCGTTGTACCGAAACTCCAACAGGAACCACACACAGCCTGATCCTTCACAGGGGTCACCGCACCTGTTAGGGAAGAGAGCAGCCAAACACATACACACGTAGCCTCAATTCATATTCGCCTTACAAGCGTGGTTAGATTAGAAGATCAGCCATGATCTTATTGAATGGTGGGGGGCAGGCAAGGGGCTGAATGGCCTATTCCTGCTCCTAATTCTTACATTCTGTTCTTATATTCATCACACACACACACACACAGTATTTTTTGTTCCTTCTTTTAGACAGGCTGCAGTTTGCTAAAACTGTCCTGTGATTTCTCTGTAAGCCCGAGACTGCCATCATTAGCAACATGTAGGTACTGCACACGCTTCGAAAATGTATTTGGTTGCGTCGTAAGCAGACGAATGCAGCAGCCAATTTGCACACAACAGTGACCCACAAACAGCTAATGAAGTGAGCAAACAAATTCATGGGGGGGGGGGGGAAATTGTCAGCCAGGATGTAAAGATCCAGATATTTCCTGAATCACGTGAGCCAACGTTTTAGCAGATCGAGTACGAACAACAAGCTTTTTAATGCCGGAGCCTAGCTCGCTGTGTAAAGCGCTTCGAGATGTCGCTTCCTATATAAAACAGAAGGTTAATTATTCATCACAAGGTTGGCAAAAATAATAATTATTGATAATAATTCTTGCGTTTGACAGAGCGCCTAATCGTGTCTTTGTGACGTCTCGAAGCGCTTCACGGAATCATAACAATCCTTGCATTTGATATAGCGCTTTTCACGTCTTCTAGACAAGACGTCTCAAAGTGCTTCACAGAATATACTGTAAAGTGAATTGGTGGGCGGAACGCAGCGTCCCCACAAACAGCATTGAAATTATCCATTTTATTGTTGTGCTTTTTTGGGGAGGGATTATTATTAGGTAGGTAGGTAGGTAGGTGTGCATGCGTGGAGTAAGGAAACTTGCCCAAGGTTTCGCCCTGACCTGCCTGGATTCAAACACAGGTCTCACGCTTGTAAGGCGAGTGTTTTAACCACTGAACTGCAGGACTGTACCATAAAGTGAATGTATATTTTTTTTGGTTCAAAATCAAAAGGTGGATGGGGGTGGGAGGGGGAGATAAAGAGAAAGGAATCACACCCACCATATAATCTCCAGTCCATACTGTCTGGCAGTAGGACAGATGCGAACTGTTCTGAAGGGAAAGGCTGCCCATTGTTTGGCACAGTACTCCTCTGCCTTCCCCTCATGGGTCCCACCTCGGACATAGTGCGATCAGCAAGGTGATTGATTTCCATTTTGAAAGTCAGGTTAGCTCGGTTCATTGAATGGATGTACCTTAAAAATAAGGGGGGGGGGGAGGGGGGAGGGGGAGGGAAAAGAAGAAAAAAAAACTGTAAAAATTCCAGAAGAATTAATTCCAAAAGGATTATTGAGACGAGAGAGGAACTATAAATCCCGTTTTAACATGTCAATACAACGACAGCTCCTGAGAGTTTCAGAGTTCCAGAGAAAAACTCTCGCGGCAAATTAATAATGGCAGTTGATAAAGAGTGCCTCAACACATATTCGAGAAGTCTCAAAGTGCTTTGCAGAGTACCGGCAAGTGAGTTTTATGGGCGAAACGCAGCAGCCAATTGCGCACAGCTGTGTTCCACACACAGCCGTGGATTGGAAGGCCACATTATTATCAGTACAAATTCACATGGGATTTTTGCATACGTTAAGTGCAGAAAGATCGAGGGAAAGATGATCAGGATTTTTTTTATAAGCTTAGAAACGTAAGAGAAAAGAATTTCTCTCCCTCTCAACCCCAGGTCAAATTGACCATTCATTTCATCGCCATTTGTAGGAATTTTATTGTGTAAAAATTAAGACTGCTGCCCACAAATACTTATTACACGCCACAGTAAAATCTCTACGTACATCAAATGCAGGAATTACACTGCGCTAATGATAATCCCTCCCAAACAAACCCAATAATAAAAATTGGTCCATTTCAACCCACAACTGTTTGTGGAGGACGCTGCTGTGTGTAATTGGCTGTCGCGTTTCGCCCACAAATATACAGTCAATTCACTTTACAGTATCATCTGTGAAGCGCTTTGAGACGTCTAAAAGATGTGAAAAGCGCTATATCGAGTGCAAGTATTATTATTATTATTCTATATGCTTAAATCCCTTTCTACCCTCCCTAAAAGCTTTGATTTACATACGAGTCCACACTGATCTCTTACCTCACGTTGTGGACAAAAATGTTCTTCCGGAACTCGTGCTCATCCTGATCGTAATCCTTCTGAAACTTCTGCTTGTAATGTTGGAACAAGCGATGGGCCCGATCCTCAAGCCCGGGAGAGACCAAATCCTGTATTGGGTTGGCCGTCATTCTGTGCTCCACTCCGGGACCCGGAAACTCTCCGCAGGTCAGGCCTGCAGGTAAACGAGCCACATTTTAACAAGGAATTGAAATTGTTTCACACCGATCGCTTCACGTTCATTTAATGGCTTCCTCCCGATTTTACCTGAAAAGAAATTGGAATGCCACCAGCATTCTCGTATAGGCGGCCGATAAGCTATTCTTACGTAGGTTTGCTCCTGGATTAAATTGTCTAACGAACCACTGAAAGAGCCAAGGGACTGAACTATTCTGACACGATCCTCGATTGTAATGCAAAGCAGAGACTGAATGGAATTTCAGGCCGTGTGAGGGTAGCTGTTATATTATCTCAGCCTTATATTTCATTCAGTTTTATCTAATTTTTTGTCTTCAAATCACTTCCTCATTCCCTTCGCCTCGCCCCCAGTCCAAACTCTTGTTAAAAATTTGGTGGTTCCAGAAAGGGACATTCCATAAAGCCCCAATAATAACTGGCCAATTATTAACCGTTACCTGCGGGGAGTTTGAAGATACTTGGGTCCACTGTGTGTTGCAAGTCCGTGTAGTCAATCTCGTATTTGTCATAGTGTGAGCCAAGCAAACTGTTGAATCCCCTCATTTCATAGTGGACGGGGACGGGACCCTGGGTAGAATTAGCTACCCACAGAGTGTAGGTGTTTTTCTTCTTCCCCTCGTACACAACATGTTGCCACACTGTGCATCGTTGGCCTTTATAATCCTCTTCCCTGATGGGCTAGAACATTGGCAAGGGTGGGGAGAGGAAGTGAGAATCAAGTCAGGTTGCAGTTTTCACGAAATGCCTGTACTTTTACTGCTGACTGACTGTTGTGCAATAGATCAACAAACTAAAATTGAACTAAAAGAATAGATCAAGGCTACACAAGGCAAGACTGGGAGATTTGGCCTGTGGTTAGAACTTAAAATAATCCTATTCAGCTGTAAAGGCTTCGGGACGCCACTGTTCATCAGGCGAGGCGCCACAATAACTGAAAGTTGTTGCTGTGGTAACGTAGTGTTACGAAAAGCCTTTTCAACAAAAACAGCCGATGAGCTTTGGGAGTCGCTGTCCTGCCTTGCACATCAGCACTAGGCCTCAGGAGGTTCCTGCAAGGCCTGAAGCAACAATCAGACCCGGTTACGATCAAATGACATGCGCACAAAGGAGTGTAGTGAGCAAAGGCCAAGGACCGAGGCTGCCCAATCGAGCCAAGGCAAACAGCTGGTCAACAAATGAATAAATGAGTCACTAAAGCAAGCGCCTGTGTTTTTTTTAAATATATATAATCTTATCCTAGCTCCACTGAAAATCTTATACCTGGAAACCTTCCAGGTCGGGAAAGACGGACTGCTGAAGGATAGGCTCCTTGACGGTTCCTGTTGCTTGGAAGCATTTGATGACGTTGATCTCGGTCTCCGTGGTCTCCGGGGAGATCTTGTAGCTCACGCCGGCCGGCTTCACAAACCCATGCTGCAGGGTTACAACCTGACCTATTAGGAGTAGCAGAGGATCACACCTATTGGTTATTAAGGACAACAGCAAATTCATTGGTAAGGCCCCTTTCACCTGGGGAGGATGTCCAGTCAGGGATTTGGATCCGAGCTGGGGGGGTTGGGATCAGAAGGGGTGGAGGGTAGTTGGGCTGGTGGGGGGGGTGGAGGGTAGTTGGGCTGGTGGGGGGGGTGGAGGGTAGTTGGGCTGGTGGGGGGGGGGGGGGGGGGGGGTTAGGAGGGTGACCGAAGGCATGGGCGAAAAGGAGGTTCTTGAGACATGCCTTGACAGATGCAAGGAAGGGAGTGAGGCGAGCAAGGGAGTGAGGCGAGGAAGGGAGTGAGGCGAGGAAGGGAGTGAGGCGCAACCCTATCACCAAAACGGTCACAACCAAAACAGAAAGGCACAAACTTTCCTCTTCTTATTACTATTATCAAACCGTACCATGATAAAACTCGATGCGGCTGACTCTGCCAGAGAGGTTATACCAGGCTTCAAACGGCTCTTCGATTTCCGCATAGGGCAAAGACAGCATCCCTGCGGAAGAGAAATTCAAAACGCATTGACGCAAAGCAAGCAAACAAACCCGAAGCCTTTCACACACCATGGGACACCTCCTCTAGGACACAGTTTGCAGGTGGGTTTCCCCGCAGCCAGTGATTGTCGATGGCACAAGATGGAAGTCGATCCGCAATCGCGTTCTCTTACGAGGCTGTGTTGGGACCTCTCTCTCTCGTGTTATACGCGATCGAAACAAATCACATCAAATGGACATTGGTGCTCAGATTACGGAACCCGGTTCTAAATATACACAGTCTGCCCTGGGTTTCCCAAAAACAAAATTGACCACAGATCTGGAGAGAAGAATATATGATATAATCTCAACCTGCCTCGCTGTGGGTTGCTTATGTAGAGTCTAAATGACCTGAAATACCCAGTACGGCCACACAGAGTCAATCACCTCAGGCTGTTGAGATGATTGCGCCATTTTTTGAGCTTCAACAGATCACGAGACGGTGACCACAATCTGCTGACTGAGGTAGAAAAGTTACAAGTTCATCATTTCCAGCCACGAGTCAGGCGCACAAGGTCTCTTCAGCAAGCGGCGGATGGTTCTTGGATCCTTATTTCGTTAAAAGGGGGATGTGGCTTGCTTTGCTACAAGTTTAAGCCAGGGTTGAGCAATTAGAAGGTTTCTGTTAATGCCACACATAAAGTGATAAACAGATCATTCTCAGCTGCGAAAAGCTGACTACCACAGAATCACACAGGAGTCCATTGTGTTTTTCACACTATCCAATTTCCCCAATAACAGGTCATGCAATTTCTGCTATCGGATTTTGAAAGATTGGTTAGTTCTTTAGACCTCATAATGCGAGCCGTACAATTGCACTAAATGAACTGGTTCTAATTACAAATGTGATTGTCTTAATGCTAAATTGTCGTCGTTGGTTAAATGCATTCCCTTCGCACTTTGTCGAAACACGCAATTCGATTTTTTTTTACCTGCAACATGGTAAACGTCTCCAAACGAAGGAACTTTTGTCAAGAATTTAGATTCCAACCCTGCAGAGAGTGAACACAAGCATCAAAGTTAAACAACAGCTGTGGAGAATTGTGAATCAACTCGGCAGCAAAACTAGTCCTTGGCAGCTCACTGTGTACAGCACTCGCCTTGCAAGTGAGAGAGCTGGGTTCAATTCCAGGCAGGGCAAAACGTTAGGCGAGTTTCCTTACTCTATGTTCAGTAGATTGGAAAATCACTTCCAGAAGTGCAAAATTTCACACTGCACACACAAAATAATACAATAATCCTTGCATTTAATATAGCAGCTTTTCACATCTTATCGACGTCTCAAAGCGCTTCACAGAATGTACTGTAAAGTGAATTGACTGTATATTTATGGGCGAAACACGGCAGCCGATTGGGCATAGCAGCGTTCCCCCCCACAAACAGTCGTGGATTGAAAATGACTAATTGTTATGATTTTTGGACGGATTATTATTAGGCATGTGTGTAGAGTAAGGAAACTTGCCCAAGGTTTCACCCTGATCTGCCTGGATTCAAACCCAGGTCTCTTGTAAGGCGAGCGCTCTAACCTTTGAACTACAGGAGCTCCAATATAGATCTGCAGGGCCATATACTACTGTGAAACACGTAAATATGACAAAGATAATAGATTAGTAACAGACACTGCTGCAAAACAAGCTGCGAAACTGCTTACTTTTGCTACAAAAGGGCATTTGGTTTCACGAGAAAATAAAGACAGTATCCGAAAAGTTGACAAGTTTAAACAAGAACACAGACACATTCTGGGAAAGGGTTTGCCAAAAAAAAAGACTAGACCAGTTTTTTCCCCCCGTGATATCAATTTCTAGAGAAATATTTAAAGCAGTTAACCACATGGATAGTGGCTTTTCAATACAAAGCTGTACGTATAAAATCCCCTTTTAAAAACCTTATTTTTCCGAACTGAAGCGAGAGCCTGGATAATGAATGAGTCAGCAGACTATTTCCCTGGTAACAGCTGATCAGGCGACTATCCATATCATGGCTCCCTTTACGCGCACACACAAATAACAACAACAACAACAAATACATCTCAAATCAGGGTTAAAATATTTTTTAAAATACCTGGCAATTGATATAGTGCTTTTCACGTCTTCGAGACGTCTCCAAGCGCTTCACAGATTAAGCCATAAAGTGAACTGACTGTACAGTTTCGTGGGCGAAACGCAGCAGCCGAATGCGGGCAGCAGTCTCCCCACAAAACAGCCGTGGATTGAGTGACCGAATTATTCTTCGCCTTTAGTTTTCATGTCCAGAAAGAGGGAGCGATCAGGAAATGAGAAGCCTCACTGATTTACTCCCCAGTTCTGAGGCCTAACCCAACCCATTTCAGACACTGGATCTGTCCCCTCTAATCTCCCCCCACCCCCCACCCCCCACACCCACTGCAAGGCTAAGCTACTGAGCCTTCTGTGTTGCCAGTTTCCATCTGTGTCTGTGAATCTCTGCACAGTGCACACACATCTTTCCTTCCTGTTTGCATCCTCCTCCATCTGAGAGAACCCGGTCAGAGCACAGGCTGTAAGGGAAGGCACAGACCCAGAAGCTAAAGGGAAGAAAGTCTTGAATCAAAAAAATATTGTGGACATTACCTGCAATGTAACTCAACCACAGAGTAACACACCAACCCCATAGACTCCCCATCTCTGGGTTCAACACGTGACTCCGGCTCAATGTATCCAAAAATGTATCGAAATGTATCCATTCAAGCTGGGGGGGAGGGGGAGAGAACCAATCAGATGCCGGTATGTAACCAATGAGGACGCGCCCCCCCGCCCCTCCAACCAATCAGAAGCGACCGAGGGGGGTTAGGGGGGGAGGGGAGGGGAATAGGGGCGGGACCTCTGCCAGGAATCAGGTGTGATCCATCCCATGATTTTATAATAATATATCATTATAATATTTATATTGTTAAATAATAATGAATATTATATATTGTTGTTATATTATGAGAATAAATATTATTATCTATTGTATTGTTAGAATATCGCTATATCATTATAAATATTATTATTTAATAACTATATTTGATAAGGCGCCTTATCACATCTTCCGGACGTCTCAAAGCGCTTCACAGATTATACTGTCAATTTAATTGACTGTACAGTGTATTTGTGGGCGAAACGTGGCAGCCAATTGCGCACGGCAGCGTACCCCCCCCTCCCCCCCCCCCCCCACAAACAGTCGTGGATTGAAAATGACCAATTTTATTATATTGTTTGTTTTGAGGGATTACTATTAGTTATGTTGATTGAAGAAACTTGCCCAAGGTTTCGCCCTGACCCGCCGGGAATTGAACCCAAGTCTCTCGCTTGTGAGGCGAGTGCTCTAACCACTGAGCTACATATGACTCCAATTTGTGGGTTCAACTCTCTACTGTTCCCATTCATATTTCCACGGTGACAGACAGGAAAGGTCGATTGTTTGCAGTTTAGTTGACTTCACATCTGTATCGTGCCCCACATACACAACAAGAGGGTGTCTCGGACGTGATTTACATAACTGGCTACCCAAGTACCTAGCAGGTCAAATTCAAGATGTTCATTCTCACCTTGAAGCAAGTACTGTACTGCAAAGGCCTGCATCAGTCATCTTTGCCCCCCGCAGCCCCCCCACCCCCCACTGTCACACCCTTCTCCAGAATCCACCCTCCACCCCTCCCCCCTCCCCACTCCGTCCAATTCCTGATAATGAGCCATGCTGGTCGTTCCATTCTCAGAGCACTGTGGCTTTTGAAGTGGACTACTGAAGATTGACTCAACTCTAAATTCTATTGGAAAGCATATCACCTTGGAACCAGAAGATCTTCCTCCTCTCCCCAAATCCCAGCTCCATCACCCCTCTCCAGAAGATAGATTAATACAACAACCACAACATTATATTTATAGAGCACTTTGCAAATCAGGCGGATGTCCCGAGGTGCTGGAAAGAAATTAGATCACATCTCAAACAGTTGTAATCCCACCGTGATTTATTAGGGAGAAGAAATAACATTATAAATCAATTCATTGGAGTTGCGGAAACAAACCAGTTCAACCTCTCCTGCCTTTCCTCGACCTGAAACGGTACGGGGCAGGTACAATGTAATAATACTTTTGTCAGATGTCACAAAAACTTTACTCAAGGAATGGTTAATGTGAGGCATTATCTACTAGGAAAGTAACGTAAAAATTGTTTCTTTTTCTTCAAAATACTATTTTGTGCCATTCTCCAGATGAGGCATTAAAACTGCCTGTTCCAAGTGGGTGTTGAAGATCCTGTGACGCTATTGTAAGAGAGAATAGAGTTTCTCCTGGTTTCCTGGCTGACAATCCTTCAGATTTTTTTTTTAAATCGGTGATTTAATTACTTCGTGGCTATTTGTGGGACATTGCTGCGTCTAATCTAACTGTGTTGATCACCTACAAATCCGATCACTGCACTTTGCAGAAAATGTAGCGACACATTTTGAAAACTCTTCCAAGCACGATATCGAATGGATTATTTATGAATTGGACATCGCAGTGAGGTAATTATGCAAAAGGCATAAAATCTCTTATCCCTTATCTCTCTTACTGCTGAACTGTAATCTGACACCGTACTATTCAAGAACCCATCAAAGAAGTGAAAAGCAGAAAAAAGCAGAAAAATCTGATCACTAGTCTAAGGCAAAATTTGTATTAGTTGGAAACTGGGCACAGGGTGATTTTCCTGCTGGTGTATTGTCGGGGAGAAACTCCTGGATGCAAATCAAATCCAGTGTCGATGGAAACCTCAGGTGCCACTCATTCGAGGGTGACGTAAATCGCATCTGTGGCAACTCCGCAGTTGTTGTCCTTCATGGACATCAGTATGTATCCGTCGTTCCCCCAGTAAGTTGACCAGGAGTTTTTAATCAGCCAGTAGGGCTCACCCCCCAGTGTTCCATAGCCAACAGCAAGTACAGCGTGATTAAGGTTCCACAGATTGCTTTCTGAAACAGTTGAAAAAAAAAGAGAGATTTAATCAAACGCCTGGTGGTTAGAGCTTATCAATGCCTTTGGTCCCCGGAGTAAATTCAAATACTTACTGCATGCTGGTTCATAATACACGCCGCTGCTATAAAACCTGAAGGATCGATGTGCGGCATTAATCCCAACAGACACTGGTCCGTTTTTGAAGATGGCCATCTTTAACTCTTCGGTTGCCCCTGTCGTAACACTGGTGTAGTATTTCACCTTCGCTGTCAGGGTGGAGTCATTATAGTGGCAGTATCCATTCTGAGAGCAAATCAATAAATCGATTGATATATATATATATAAAGCTTTGTGATCCTATCACCTCTATGTTCGCCAATGGCTCCAATGGCTCCCCATCTCCCCCAGCGAAGAGAGTTAAAAATCCTCGTTCTCAGCTTTAATTCCCTTCACCATCGCCCCTTGGCTCACCCATTAGCTCAAATAAAACCCTTAACTAGCCTGCATAACCTAGTGGGTGACAAACATTAACTACATAAACATACATCTTACATCCCTCCGCCTCGCCCCCTACTTCTTTGTTTGTGGGACGCTGCTGTGCGCAATTGGCTGCCGCGTTTCGTCCACACACATATATTGAGACATCTAGAAGACGTAAAAAGCGCTATATTAAACGCAAGGATTATTAATATTATTATTATTATTATCTTCAGGTTGCGCCTGAAGACCTTCCTCTTCAGTCACCTCCTCCCCCTCCCGCCAGATAGACAATGTGCTCCATCAATGTCAAGGTATGCTGTGTAAATGCAGGGGTGTTGTTGTTGTTGACTACTGACCTCTCCCAAGTAAGGACCATAAGACTCCGCAATCGCAACTCCACCATGTTTAATGACCCATTCAAATGTCTGCCACTCCCGTCCCCCATCGCAGGCCAGGTTACCAAAGCCCCACGTACAGTCCACCAACATTTGTTGAGACAGCAGAATCAAATCTCCCGTCTGAGGAGGAAATAAGAGATGTGGCCAGGTAGTCTTTCGTGCAAAACTTATTGAGTAACACTGGCTTTGGAGGGAATGGATTAGGTATACTGGTATCAACCAGGGTGAATTGGGGGATTATAATGGTAAAACACCCAGAGATCCTGGCAAAAAGGATTAGAGTAGGCTACGCGTAGAATTACGTACAATGTACAGCACAGGATCAGGTCATTTAACCTCAATTGAACCATGCTAATGTGTATAGAATCGATAATTATTCCACCCTCCAAATCCCCTCTCTGTCCCATACCCCCTCTATTCCCTTCTCTCTCTTTTAGTCCTCTGCACTATAACTATGTCACTTTGACACCAAATACTGTCAAGTGCATTTTGTTTTGCAGGAACATCAAACTTGGTGAATTTGCTGAAGTTGATTTGGTTTCTGATATGTTTCAGTGTTAATATCGCACAGTATTTGGTCTCCCCCACTCCACCCACCACATCCACAATCCCAGCTCATATGTGAGTCATATTTGACTCCATTTCTAAATGACTCGAGTCAACACTGACAAAATAATAACACAACTACAGAAATGGTTATCACTAAGCATTTCTGTTGCATGTTGTGGAGTCCTGTGGTGGAATGGTTAGAGCCCTTTACAATCGATTCTGTGAAGAGCTTTGAGACGCCTAGAGGACGTGAAAAGCACTATATCAAACGCAAGAATTATCATTACTGTATTTCCATTGTCACCTTCAAGAAAAGCGCTCCTTCCAAAACGCCTGTCGTACTGAAACTCCAGCAGGAGCCGCACACGGCTTGATCTTTGACGGGGGTCACAGCACCTGAATCACGCAAAAATAATTCTGAATTAAGGCAAGCAAGTAGATGATGGGAGGGTTGGGGGGGGGGGGGGGAAGGGTAGAAAAAACAAAATATCTAAAGGATTATCAGTCGTCTTAAGTGCAGCGAAGGACGTCACAGGCGTCACAAGTCTAGATAAAGACAAGGCAACGGAAAGCCAACACTTTTTGTACCACATCCTGTAAACTCCAACTGCATGAAGACTCTGATCTTCAAAACGGAGCCACCTACCGTACAATCTCCAGTCCACACTGGGCGGCATGGTAACCGACACGTAGCGTTCAGTGGGGAAAGGCCGACCTTTGCTCGACTCGTTGCTTATCAGCCTCCCTCTCATCGATGCCATCTCATCCGTGGTCCGATCGGCCATGTGATTGATTTCCATTTTGTAGGTCAGATTGGCCCGGTTCATCGAGTGGATGTACCTGGAAGGTTGACAGTGGGGAGCATTAGTGTTTGATCGACTTTGATTGCCAACCCCTCCCGGTTGAAGCGACCCGGAACGACGAAGGACGCGGATCGCAACCCGCGCGCAATTGGCTGCCGCGTTGCGCCACCTCCCCCCCACCCCCCAACAAAAAAAACAGCCAGTCGATTTGCTTGGCAGTATATTCTGTGAAGGGGTTTGAGGCGTCTCAAGGGCGTGAAAGGCGCTACGTCAAATGCAAGCAACACCGTATTGCAAAGCAATAATTCAAGTCCGACAATTTGGGAATCGTAAACCGTGAAGTGTCTTGGGATGGTTCGAACGTTACGTGGAGATGCTCAGAATGATACGGTGTGGATCAGTCCAACTCGTCCGTTCCCGGGTGTATAACTGCCTCCGAGCCCTATTACCCTCTCCTAAACCCTTCTCCCTACATCAACACAGTTTCCTCCCTTCGTCCCCAGACTGTCCCATCAGTTAGCCACAGACGCGATGAGCCACAGCGAACACTAATGCAGGCTCTTCGCTCACCTCATGTTGTGGACGAAGGTGGTTTTTCGACGCTCGTGCTCCTCCTCGTCATCATCATAATCCTTGTCAAACTTCTCCTTGTAATGCTCAAACACACGATGAGCCCGGTCTTCCTGATTAGTGGAAACTAAATCCCTCATTGGATTGGCCAATATCCTGTGCTCCACTTTCTGGCCTGGGAACCCTTCACAAATCTCACCTGGAACAAAATCAACCAACCAATCAACCAAAGTTTTTTTAAATGTTTCATTATCGTACACTGTCGAACTGGAAGGTCTTGAAGGAGGCAAGGGGAGGGAGAATCAGACCATACTTTGGAATGTTAAAATTAAAGTAGGGTTGTTAGCCTAGCTCAATTGGCAGCATTCTTGCCTTTGGGGCAAAAGGTTCAATTTGAGTTTACAGTTTAGGATGACACTCCAGCGCGGTGTGTGGTCGGGAGGTTGCTGTCCGTCGGATGAGGCCCTGAACTAATGTCCCTCCAATCGGCATGATCAAGTGAACGTTAAAGATCCTGTGGCGCCGCTTGATGAGAGATGGGAGTTTATCCCATTGTCCTGCCCGACAAAAATTGGCCGCTTGCAGGCCAGTCACTTCACTTTCCTGTAAAATCCTGTGAAGCGCTTTGAGATACCTTGACTTTGTAATAAAGCCAAATGCAAGGATTATTATTATTAGGAAGGACAGAAACAGAGGTAAGATTTTTCAGTGGGCTGGGACCAGAACGCTGCTGACAACAGAGAGAGAGAAAGAGACAGGAGAGAAGGTGGTCACGATAATTAGTTGGTGATATTACCTTTAGGGAGTTTGAAGATACTCGGGTCGACATTGTAGTGCAAATCCGTGTAGTCTACCTCGTACTTGTCATAGTGTGAACGGAGCAAAGTGTTGTATCCCTTCATTTGATAGTGGACAGGGATGGGGCCATGTACAGAATTGGCTACCCAAAAGGTGTAGGTGTTTTTCTTTCTCCCTTCGTGGACAACCTTTTGCCACACGTTGCAGAGCTGTCCTTCATAAAGCTCTTCCTTGATGTGCTGAAATCATAAGGAAAATAATGACCAGAGATTGGAGCACTCACTTCACCACCGAGAAGACCTGGGTTCGATGCCTGGAGGTGGGGAGGTCAAACCTTTAGGTAAGTTTCCTTACTCCACTCGCCTTCCTCACATGCCATGACTAATAATACCTCAAATTTGATCACTCAGACCTTGACTGTTTGTGGGATACCGCTGTGTGCAATCGGTCACCCACCAAAATATACAGTCAATTCACTTTACAATGTATCCTGTGAAGCGTTTTGAGATGTCTCGGAGATGTGATAAGGCGCTTTATCCAATACAAGAATTCATATTATTATTGCAGATCAGACTAATGGCTGATGTTTTCAAAGCATAGTGGAATCTCCCTTACTTTTGCATTCATAATGGGAAGGTAGCCTTTTGCCTCATGGTGATACAGCTCAGAGTTTGATTTCAAATGCCTTACAACAGGTTGCTACTGTATAAAAATGTATGGCAGAACCTGCCCCAAGACGACACAAAGACACAAAGCCAGCGATTTGCAAAGCATCCGCAGCACAGAAATAGGCCACTTAGCCCAACCATACTAGTCCACCACCCACTCCTTACTCCCACCCACACCTCCCAATTCCCCTCTCCCTCATGTGGAAGTCCAACTTCCTCTTGAATGCATCCGCACTATCTGAGGTACAGCTTCCTAGCTTCACAGGACCCGAGGTCTGTAACAACAGCCAGCCCCTAATCGCAACACCACCCAATGAAAACAGAGAAAGCTGTAGGTCAGAACAAATAATGGAAATGAAAGGCCATACTGGACGTACGCACTTTCTGTTCTAAGTTCTGTTTTGGTGGATTGCAGAAATCCATTAAAAACGGGTGACGTTTTACTGACTCAGGAGATATTTTATACCGTGTCTCCACGTCTTCTCATGGATCCCGCTGAAAGTGTCACTTGTATTGATTCAACAACAACAACAACAACTTTGATTTATATAGCGCCCTCCAGGCCGGATGGTGTCTCAGAGCGCTTCACGGATTCTTATCAGTTTACATTCATTTCAAATGTAGCAATTTATTCTCATTTAAGCTTCCTTAATTTGTGGCTGCTGTATTTTTTTCCACATTTTTTGTTTCCTTTCCTCCGTAAAATTCCCTTCCCTTCCGCCCTGATCTTATCCTAACTCGGCTAACGTAGGAGCTAATCGCTACCTATTTAATAAAGGTTCCAATGGCTTGATTTGGATTCTCCCTTACCTGGAAACCTTGCATATCGGGAAAGACGGATTGGGGAACGACAGGATTACCGGGGGTTCCTTTCAACTGGAAGCATTTGATGACGTTGATCTCGGTCTCGGTGGTCTCCGGGGAGATCTTGTAGGTAACGCCAGCGGGCTCCACAAACCCATTCTGCAGGGTTGTAACTTGACCTTTTAAGAGCGGCAGAGGGGATCGTTAGTAAGTACACTAAAAACAACACCCACACACACCCACAAAGCAGATCACAAAAAAACAAGAGGGTTGCTATGGTCTGGAATGCACTGCCTGGAAGGGTGATGGAAGCAGATTGAATAATAGCTTTCAAAAGGACAGTGATTTAAAAAGAAAAAAAATGTGCAGAGCTATGGAATAAGATTAGGGGGGCCTGGGGGCTAATTGGTGAAGCTCTTTCAAAGAACCGGCTCAGGCCCAGTTGACCGAATGGCCTCCTTCTAAAGTCCGTAACGTGTCACCCACTATTGCCAACCTACACCTTGCCCACCTGGGAGAGAATGCGCTTTCCATTGCAGACTTGGAAATTTCCATGCTTTTTGGCACACTGTCTGGTTTGGATACTCTCAGCCTTGTAGCCAATGCGTTTCCAGCTGATAAGAGAATACTGTACCTAAAGGTTTATTCTTTATTATAATAATAATTCTTGCGTTTGATATAGCGTAATGCATGTCTTCTAGACGTCTCAAAGCGCTTCACAGAATATACTGTAAAGTGAATTGACTGTGTATACATGGGTGAAACACGGCAGCCAATTGCGCACAGCAGTGAACCCACAAACGGTCGTGGATTGAAATGACCAATTTATTATAGTTGTTTTTCCCCCGACGGATTATGATTCAACCTTAAATCAATCAAACGCACTAAATAGCATCAAAATCACAAATCTGTAAACCTTACCATCGTAATACTCAATGCGGCTGACTTTCCCAGACAAGTTATACCAGGCTTCAAAAGGTTCTCGAATCTCTGCGTACGGCAAAGACAGAATCCCTGGTGAAAGATTTTTTAAAAAGAAAAATTACTTTGATATTTCCCAGAATAGACGAATAAAGTGATCATCTCACACTCTTAGAAGGAGCGTTCAACACAGAAATTCCATCAACCAGAGAATAAACTACTTTAATGATTGAATTGATATTAAATCAGCGAATTTTCAGTCTGGCAAATCGCTTTCTTGTTGGAGGCGCATGTAAGGCTGTAAAAATATCACCTCAACAGATTTTCCATGTAACGGAGAAAAGCAAGACAACCACACGCAAAATATTGTCCCTCACTTAATGCCCTGAAAGGTTTCACAACACATTATTAATGGTGTGGAACTTTGAGTCAATTAAAATGGGAATGAATCAAAGTTTGCAAAGTTAAAGAATCCGTTTAGATTATCTACCCAAATAGAAACATACACACACATATCGACCATGTATTTAAAAATGGTATGGACTGACGAATGCAATTTGGCTTATTCTAAGAATAATAATACTTGCGTTTGATTTCGTGCCATATCACGTCATCGAGATGTCTCATTTTCATTTTGAACCTTAGCCAAAAAACAGATGCCAGATCGAGAGACAGAGAGGATAAAAAAAATCTAATCATACCTGAAACGTGATAAATGTCTCCAAACGTAGGCGCTTTCGGCAAATCCTGGGCGGCTAGAACTACATTAAAGAAAGCAAAGTTACAGCACATTCATGAACCTCCTTCCAGCGAGGGACATTAATGGTTAAGGTAAAGATTAAAGCAGCTCTCGCTTCTCTTCCCACCTCGGAAGCAAAGTTTCAAGGAAGTAACAAAAATTCTAAACAGAAGCAAAGTTTTTTTTTATAATAAAAAAAACAAAAAATAAGTTACATAAAATGAATCCTGATTTTTTTTTAAAAGTGCAATTTGACTGCCCTGGAGTTGAGCAATAGTTAAACTTAAGAGATGAACTTATTCTCTAGTCAGTTTAGAACTAGACTTAGTTCAATGGGAACCCAACCCTGGGTGGCATTTAAGGTCCCAATCCATCTCCTGCCTGACTGACCATCTCCCAGCTGTTTGTTACCTGTGTAGCAGCTCAAGAAGAAAACACCAATCCATAGCCCTGAGCTCCCCATCACTGAGCACAGATCTGAGGGACTCCTTTGGTTCATTAAGGCTAATCGCAGTGGGGGCGGGGCTATGGGAGTGGGCAGCGATTGGGTGGAGAATCAACCAATCAGAATCGCTCAAAGTGAGGCGGCGAATTCAAAGTTGGCGAAGAGTTGAGTCTTGAGTCAATGGATCTCAATGGCTTCCAGTCCAGTCCAGGGCAACAACAACAGCAACACCAACAACAAAATGACATTGATAGAGCGCCTTTCACGTCGGAGAGAATGTCCCAAAGCCCAGGGCAGTCAGGAGTCAGGACCTGAGCATGGTGGGGGGAAGAGGTGGGGGGGTAGTGGGGTGGGGGAAAGTGAGTCAACGTTTCGGGTCCACGACCATTCCCCAGAACTCAACGAAGGGGTTCTGAATGGGGAGCCTAAACGATGACTCACTTTCCTTTCTCCATAGATGCTGCCTGACCTGCTGCCGAGTGTTCCCAGCGACTATCTGCTTTTGTGTCTTGTTGTTTTAGGGTGTGTTTACCAAATAAAATGCTTTTCTTTGCCCGACGTGAAAGGCGCTATACAAATATCATTTTGTTGTCGCTTTCATGCATGTCTGCCTTACAATCCTTCGCCTTGCTTCTCACCTCACACCTCAGGAGTGCTCAGCGATGGCGTATCAGGAGAAGCAAACTAGGCGTTTGTAAAAATAGATATGAATCAATGCCATCCGGATAAGGGCAGTGTGATGACTTAAGTGGTAGTGAAAGATTGTTGTGCGCAATTGGCTGCCGTGTTTCACCCACAAATGTACAGTCAATTCACTTTATACTATATTCTTTGAGATGTCTAGAAAATGTGAAAAGCGCTATATCAAATGCAAGGATTCTTATTAGGTTATATAAATTAAGCTAGGGTCCAACAAAATTGTTCATGTTTAAAATCGAATCAAACTATATTGCTCTGGGCGGGACAAAAATACTCTAAATATTTCTGAATTCCATTTATAAATAAATAATTTGATTCTAAATTATACGCTCATTACTTTACCATTTTGATACAAAATATACTTTACCAGCTATGCAATACGCAGAATTCTTCAACCGTGGAAACTAACCTTTAAAATAATTTGGTATAAGACTGGAGGAGCTACAGCACTTAGAGTAACCTTTCACAAAGACAACTTTATTTAACAATATATTCCATCAATCAATATTAATAAAGATTAAATGTAAAGGTTAATTAATAAAGATTTAGAGCATTTGGGGATCTAAAATTGATGGATTAAATTTAATCTGTTACATTACTACAACAATAATAACAGAAACAACTTGTACTTATATAGAGTGCTCCATGAAGGGTAGTGTCTCAGAGTGCTTAAAACAATAATAATCCTTGAATTTGATATGGAGCTTTTCACGTCTTCTAGACATCTCAAAGCACTTCACAGGATATACAGTAAAGTAAATTGA
This sequence comes from Hydrolagus colliei, assembly GCA_035084275.1. NCBI lineage: Eukaryota > Metazoa > Chordata > Chondrichthyes > Chimaeriformes > Chimaeridae > Hydrolagus > Hydrolagus colliei. The sequence goes on along the minus strand of CM068763.1, from coordinate 10,749,679 downwards.
CTGTATATTTGTGAGTGAAATGTGAACAGCAGTGTCCCACAAACAGTCGTAGATTGAAATGACCAATTTTATTACTGTGTTTTTTTTGGAGGGATTATTATTAGGTGTGTGTGTGTGTGTGGAGTAAGGAAACTTGCCCAAGGTTTCTCACTGACCTGCCTGGATTCGAACACAGGTCTCACGCTTGTAAGGCGAGTGTTCTAACCACTGAGCTACAAAACATTTTTCAAAGCGGTAAAGGTGGCATCTCAACCCTATATTTTCTCAATGAACTCTGCGCACAGTGAGGCAGAGCTTGTCTTATCGTAAGCTCTTTGCAATCTCTTAACCATGAAGTGAGATCTTCTGCTAGCCTCATAAGGCAAACATACAGACTTGCCAGCAAGGAAGGTTACTGATTATCCCGGGCACCAAACAATATAATTAAAGCAAATACTCGAGGATAAGACGTTTTCGAGATTGTAGAACAAATGTGATCTTATAGTTTTTACAACAACAAACAACAAAATTATATTTTGTTTGGTGTCTTTGACGTCACGAGGACGTCCCAAGGCTCTAATTTTAAAGCACTGCCTACAATGGTCACATTAATAATAATAATCCTTGCATTTTGAAATAGCGCTTTTCACATCTTATCGACGTCTCAAGGTGCTTTGGTATATACTGTAAAGTGAATTGATTGTATATTTGCGGGCGAAACGCAGCAGCCATTTGCGCACAGCGGAGTCCCCCACAACAGTGGGATGAAAAAATGACCAATATTATTATCGTGTTTTTTTGGGGGGGACGGATTATTATTAGGTGTGCGGAGTAAGGAAACTTGCCCAAGGTTTCGCCCTGACCTGCCTGGATTCTCAACATAGGTCTCACGCTTGTAAGTTAGGCGAGTGCTTTAACCACTGAGCTACAGGAACTCCACATTTGCTGTTCCTGTAAGCAGACTCTCGACACTTATAATACGATCACTGTTCTCTTGCCTAGTGTTCCTCCATTACAGCGTGGCAGAAGTAATGAATTTATACTTGTATTTGACGTGACACCTTTCACATCAGGAGGATATCTTAAAGCGCTTCTTCACAGTAGCTACATGTTGTTGGCAAATGTCAAGGTAAACAGTGGTGGTTAAGACGGGGTTATCAGCTTGCTGGATGTGTGTAGATTGCTCCACATGCGAGTGGAATGGGAACGAGCCCCTCTGTGGCTAAAACCGACACGGATTCAATTTAAAATCCGATCCGTATTGTCATTCGAAAACAATTCCCTCCCTCGGCCAACCATTCTCAGCGCAGCACGCGCGCACGGAGCAACAAAACGTTCCTGAATCCAGATTAGTTTTTCAGTCACGACTCTCGCGCTTTTGCCCTGAGTTTCTGGTGAACGGGTGAACAATGGTTGGCTTCTAAGGTTCTGTAAGTCAGGCTTTTGTTCCAACCTCCCTCGGGCAAGGGTTAAGAGCTTTAAGCTGCTTCCACGACCAGCCCTTTCCCGTTTAAATGCTTAAATGCTAAATCATCACCTCGGAAAACTCCTAAAGGGAAGACGTTATAATAACAAATATAGCCCTCGACTTGACTAGTGGAGGAGCACAAATAATAATAATTGTACTTGAAGTAGCGTTTTTCACATCTTCTAAATCAAGACCGTCTCAAAGCGCTTTACAGAATGTACTGTAAAGTGAATTCACTGTATATTTGTGGGCGAAACGCAGCAGCCAATTGCGCACAGCAGCGTCCCCCACAAACAGTCGTGGATTGAAATGGCCAATTTTATTATAGTGGGGTTTTTTGGGGACCGATTATTATTAGGTATGTGTGTGTGTGTGTGGAAAAAGGAAATTTGACCAAGGCTTTGCCCTGAGCTGCCTGGGTTCGAATACAGGTCTCACGCTTGTAAGGCGAGTGCTCTAACCACTGAGCTACAGGAAGATCTTTTGGGGGCTGAAAGCACGGACACAGAGGGAGGGAGGGCGGGAGGGAGGGAGGGAGGGAGGGAGGGAGGAAGAACACAAATGTAACAGGAAACATAACATTCCCATCCAGATCGCTTTATCAGTCTGGCTCATAACTTGGTCTCGCCAGCGAGGTCAGACAGTTTCGCTGGAATCCATTTGTCAGTCCATAGTTCATTCATTTATTTTGTTTTGAGCGCTTATTTAAAATTATTTCCGTCGAGCGAGGCCGGAATTTTACCTTGTCTCAGCCCATAAGGCAATAGTATAATAATAATAATCCTTGCAAAATAATAATAATCCTTTATGCGACGTCTCAAAACCGCTTTGCAGTGAATCGACTGTATAATTTTGTGGGCGAAACGCAGCGGCCAATTGCGCACTGTCCAGAGTCCAACAAATCGTGTTAAAGCAGCAATCCAGCACTATATGAAAAGCCTCCTAGGAGATCAATGCCGCATTTCAATCAATCCGAAGCTGGCTGTTTTTAAAGTTGTATTAGACGTGTTCTACAACTCTGGCTGGCAGTGTGATATCTCTTCAGACCCGTAGCCCTGAGCTGTAACACACAGCAAGTTAAGAATTAAATCCCTGGTCTTAACAGATTTCATTTACATTTTGTAGAGCGCCTTTCATGTCGGGAGGACGTCCCCAAGGCACTGAAGGTCAGAGAAAGAGGCACAAACAGAAAGAACACTGGAAACCACTGCCTTGGTTTCAGTCGATCTTGTCAGAGACCAAAAATGAGTCAATTTTCCTGTTGAGGTTCAGAACAGAATAAACGTCAGACAAACAAGAAACCACATGATAACAATAATAATCATTGCGTTTGATATAATACTTTTCACGTCTTCTAGACGTCTTAAAGCGCTTCACAGAATATACTGTAAAGTGAATTGGTATTTGTGTATATTTCTGGGCGAAACGCGGCAGCCAATTGCGCACAGCAGTGTCCCCACAAACAGCCGTGGTTTGAAATGACCGATTTTATTATTGTGTTGTTTTTTAGAGAGATTAGTATTAGGCGCGTGTGTGTGTATGTGGAGTAAGGAAACTTGCCCAAGGTTTCGCCCTGACCTGCCTGGATTCGAACGCAGGTGTCAGGCTTGTAAGGCAAGCGCTCTCACCACTGAGCTACAGGAGCTCCAAAAACGTTGGCGATTCTAATGCTAATAATAATAATCCTTGCATTCGTAACGTGTAAGTATCTGTAGGTGTATGTGGCAGTCAACATGCATAAATAGTATCTTTCGTCCTATTTTTCCGCCTCGTTCAGAGAGCTAATACCAAACATATGTTTGGTTGTTTGGGGGCTGAATTTCTGCCCCCACACACACACACACACACACACACCACGTGCAATCCTGTTTCCCAATCATTTATATTGAGTGACTCCATCTGGTGTACAATGCTGGATGGATGGATGGATATTTTGCTGGCGGAAACACATTTTTTTAGTGAAAAGAGTTGAAACCACTGTGAATGTCCAGCAGAGAGCAGCCAAGTTTAACACTTGGTGACGAAGCGTGCAGCAAAGCTGTGGTGGGGGAAATTCCAAGCCAACTTAGTTCCTGTAATAACCCCAAACCTGCCTTGAACTCCGAAACTTCCCTTAATTTCGTAGCGTTGAAGTCTCCAGCCCAGAAGGAGGCCATTCAGCCCCTCAAGCCTGCACCAGCTCACAGAGCAGGGATTCTTCATGTCAGGCCCAAAGCCCTGTTCTCCATCAGTCCTTTATATTCCTGATATTGAACACAATGACACAATTGTATTTGTGATTATTAAATACAAGGATTATTACTGTCAGTAGTACTGTATTATTATTATTATTATTACAATCTCGCCTGTAAATAGAGCTGGGTCAGATGAGACTTACTGTCATCGGGCTGTCAAGTAGCCCAGCTTTCAGTCACTAACAGAGAAACAGGGTTGAAGTTTGAGGGTTGAATGGGGGTTACAGTCGGCTGTATAGTCTTGGCCAAGAAAATCACTAGCTGGAGTCATTAACTGTGCAGCTCAAATCGATTTCCTCTGTGATTTAGCGACACTGCGTGTGTGTGTGCGATTGTGTGTGTGCTTGTGTGTTTGCACTCGGCTTCCTTCTCGAAAGAGAGAGAGAGAGAGAAAGGAAAATACCAAATCAAACCAAATTTGATGTCACAAATTTCAGCGACTTGGGACGTCCTCCCCACGTGAAAGGCGCTATACGAACGCGATTTTATTCTTGTTGTCTCATGAGTAAAGCTGCCAATTCATATCAACTGGATGAAGTCTGTATTTGTGGACCCGCCTGTTGGGTTTTGTCTGTTGGCTAGTTTTAGCGGACAGTCGGACACCGGTGCGATTTCTCAAATCAATGGAGCTAAACTGAACGGCTTATCAGTGGTATAATTAACTCATTTCACCTACTGTCTTGGTCAATAATTTTGTCCTCTATTCCCCGCACCACCCATGCCCCATAAAAATTGGTGATAGACTTCACTACGTGTTTGTAGGACACTTGCTATTGGCATGATTGGCTGCTTTGCCCATACGCACAGCCTCAACGATATAATTAGGTCAAAAGAGAAAGTGACAGTTGAAAAGGGGCCGTGGTATTTTTCCCCCGAGAAATAGACTGTCAAGACCGTTCTCTCGTTCGTCATACAATCCTCCGCAAAGAGTTTGAAGTCTTGTCACCAGAGGCCAAATATCTAGACGATTAAAGATACTGTGCCTCACTCCCCCACCCTCATTTCCACCCACCCACCCCAAAAAAATATATACGGTCAAATTTACGTTACGGTATGTTCTGTGAAGCGCCTTGAGACGTCTCCTGTGATAAGTCACTGTAGACCAAATGATAATTTTCACTTTCACTTTTCCACCTAGTTTTCCAGGTTCTGACAAGTGGGCAGAACACAAGAGTTCAGTCACATTGCACACTCCCACGTCTGGTTGTCACTTTGCCCATGCAGTGAAAAGGCTTCCGGCTTCGTTAGGCGACGGGGAGAGAAAAGTGCTTCTCAACACGTAATAAGTTCCTGTAAACTGCTGACTCAAGGCAAGCGGCAGACTACGGACGGAAACATAGGAGATTTGGTTTTTTTTTTGAACTACACGCGCTTCAAAAAAAGTCTACCCATAGATCAATCATAAGCTAACGCCCACGCACGGACTTGAACTCACTCAGTCTAAGCTGACACTCCGACATGGCGCTGGTGTGTTGCGTCCTCAGAGTTGAACCTAATTCAATTTAACTCTGGAAGTCACAGGAAACAGCGAAACTTTGTCCCGGAGAATCAAACCCAGACCCCCCCACTACTCTTACGAGGCGAGGTTCTAACCAAATACGCTACAGGACGCCCCTTAATAATATTGCTTCCAATTGATATAGTGCTTTTCGCGTCTTCTAGACGTCTCAAAGAGCTTCATGTAATATAGTGTAATGTGAACTGAATGTATATTTGTGTTGACTAATTAATGAACTGAGAAGCTTGGAGCGTAGAACAGAGCAAAGCAGTAGTAATTTGCATCTTACAAAACACGAGTTTTGCATTTGATTATATATCCTGTGTATACATATATACAGTAAATGGAGCTCCTGTAGCTCGGTGGTTAGAGCACTCACCTTACAAGCATGAGATCTGTGTTCAAATCCAGGCAGATCAGGGTGAAACCTTGGGCAGGTTTCCTTACTCCACACACGCGCACAGTAATAATCCCTCCCAAAAAAACACACTAATAAAAATTGGTCATTTCAATCCACGACTGTTTGATCCACGACTGCTGTGCGCAATCGGCTGCCGCATTCCGCCCACAAATACACAGTCAACTCACTTTACAGTACATTCTGTGAAGCGCTTTGAGACGTTGATAAGATGTGAAAAGCTGCTATATCCAATGCAAAGATTATTATTATATATATGTCTATGAAAGCTAAATGTACAACTTCAACTAATCAATTCAGCTATTCGAACAATATTTTGGCCCACGTCTCAATCTTTTTGGACAGAAACGGATATGATTTCAGTTGATGTGTTATCAGTGGCACGTTGGCACTGTAGTCCCGGTGCGGAAAATTCTGTGTGAATGACGTGATAAGGCGCGATATCAAATGCAAGGATTATTATTATTTCGATTACAAGCTGTGCGAACCACAGGAGAGACATTTCAAGAGCTGTTCCAGGCCTCACCTTTGGTAATCTAGTCGCTAATGAGATTTCCCAATAGAATTGCCCGCCACCCGAGTTTCTGCCTCTCTGTGTAAACTTGGCGTAAATAGAATTAATAATGAATCCTCCAAAAATCAATAATAATTCATCCTGTGATAATTCTTACGTTTCCTTGGAGACGCCGTGCGCGATCTCTCAATCGGGGCATTGCTCCTTTTTATCAACGTCCACCGACAAACAACACCGAATTACCTTTCGTACAGCGCCTTTCACGTCACTGTGCGAGGTTTCGGTCTCTTACTGCGTGGCCAGTCTCCCCTCCACCTTCTTATGGTGGAGTCCTGTAGCTCAGTGGTTAGATAGGGCACTCGCCTTGCAAGCGAGAGACCTGGGTTCAATTCCAGGCAGGGCGAAACCCTGGGCACGTTTCCTTACTCCGCACACACACACACACACACGCACACACGCCTGATAATAATCCCTCCAAAAAACAATATTAATTAGTCATTTCAATCCATGACTGTTTGTGGGGACCCTGCTGTGCGCAATTGGCTGCCGTGTTTTGCCCACAAATATACAGTCAAACGCCAGACAAACAAGCACACGCAAGATAATAATAATAATAATAATAATCCTTGCATTTGATGTAGCACTTTTCACGTCTTCTAGAGGCCTCAAAGCGCTTCACAGAATATACTGTAAAGTGAATGGACTGTTTACTTGTGGGTGAAACGCAGCAGCCAATTGCGCACAGCAGCGTCCCCCACAAACGAGCCGTGGAATTGAAATGACTAATTTATTATTGTGGGGGTTTTTCCGGTCTAATTGTTATAAGACCAGAAAACATGACTCTCTTGTAAGTACAGCCACGGGACCTTTAAATGTCCATGTGAACAGACAGGCAGAATCGAAACTCTATATGTCTACACACTTAATCTTGCGCTGTGAGTAACTGGAAATTGCACAGTTCGTTTTGCCATGGTCGCAGACGGACGCCTGGATTCCCAAAGAGCTGGGATCGAAACCTTTCAAAGCCCAAATCATTCATTAGCACCAAACGCAGAGGAATTAAAGTCTGGCAAAAACAAACAGAAGAATGACGATTTGGAACCCGTGTTTGTACGGGGCAAGTGTCATTCAAATGGCGATCGATTGGGAAGCCAAATACAACAGCGACAACTCCGATTTATACAGCGCCCTCCACGCCGGACGGCGTCTCAGAGCGCTTCAACGCGCTTGACGTGCTTAAACGCGCGTTTTAAACAGCGCTTCAAACAAACCGCGACAATCAAGCGTTGACCGACAAAAATAATGAATGACCCTTGCAATTGATATCGCGCTTTCCACGTCTTCTATAACATAAGAACGTAAGACTTGCTACTACGCAAATTTCAAGTGATCTATGTAGATGGAGAGAGAGAGAGAGAGAGAGATTTCTTCTGACCAATATTATTTCGACCAATATCAAAATAATTATTGTTAATAATCATTTTTCGATTTAATAACTTGATGGTGGGGTGGTTAGGGGGGGAGGGGAGGGGGGGGGGGTCACTCAATCCATGGCGGTTTGTGGGGGACGTCGCCGTGGCCAGTGACTGCGAAACATTCCCTATAGAATGCCATCCCTCAATCCCTCCGTCTCGTCTCTTCCCTTTCCTCTTTCAAGGCCGGTCTGAAGACTTTCCTCTTCGACCGTGCCTTTCGTTCCCCGCCCCCCCCGAACTCTTCGACCTCCCCCCTTCGTGTCTCACCCCTTCCCAAACACTCCCCTCCCAGCTCGGGTCACACACGCCTCCTGTGCAGCGCCTTGGGACGTCCTCCCCACGCGAAAGGCGCTCTATAAATGTAACTTGTTGTTGTTGTTGTTGTTGGAGTCAGTCCACTTCACAGATCCTCTTCTCAGAAGCGCTTTGCGGCGTCTCGAGGGACGCGACAGAGCTCGTTACCGAACGCAAGGATTCTTATTGTTAATGAGGATGATCGGGGTTCTTAGCAAAGGCTGGGATTATATGGTGGGATTGGGATGGGATGGGATGGGGGTGGGGGGGGGGGTAGAGGGTGGGGGTGGGGGAGAAATCGACAACTACTCACCACCACCCCCCCCCTCAACAAAAAAAAAGTTTGAGAGGTTTACAGACCCATTGCTATTGCAGCTAATGTGATTTTAAGATTGCAGAACAGTCGATGGTGTAAGTGGGGGGGTGTGTATGTGGGTAATGTGTGTGTGTGTGTGAGAGAGAGAGAGAGAAAGAGAGAGAGAGTAGAAGAGAGAGAGAGAGAGGGAGAGCTTCCCCTCTCTACTACAGTCAGAACCATTCACAGACAGAGAGAGAGAGAGAGAGACACAGAGAGACAGAGAGAAAAGCCCAGATCAAACCCAGAGAGAAGCTGCCAAAGGCTGGGAGGAGAGGGTGCTTAGTCCTGGGTAAGTAAGTAAGTGAGTGAGTGAGTGTGTGGGGGGGGTGTGTGTGTGTGGGGGTGTGTGTGTGTGTGTGGGGGGGGGGGGGGAATGTGATCACAATTGTTTTTTTCAATGTAAACGTCTCTGTCTCTATGCAGAGTGTGTTTGGGATGGACTGTGAGGGCTCTAGCCTAGCTCAGCTATCTCTCTGGGTCTCTCTCTCTCTCTCTCTCTCTGTGTCTCTGTCTCTGTGATGGTTGTGTTTTCAGTGGCCTGTGTGTAGACAGGACAAGGAGAAACCATTGTCGATCATCAGTCTGGTTACTATTGTATCCATTTTAGTTACTAATGTATCTATTTTTAGATACAGATGTATCTATTTTAGTCACTAATGTATATGTTTTAGTCACTAATGTATATGTTTTAGTTACTAATGTATATGTTTTAGTTACTAATGTATCTATTTCAGTTACTAATGTATCTGTTTTAGTTACTAATGTATGTGTTTTTAATTCCCCACCCCCCCAAAAAAAAAGTTACTGTGGCATCTCTTTGAGTCACTGGATGTATCTCTTGTCAGTTACTAATGTAACCGTTTGGAGTTACTGATGTATCTGTCTTTAGTTACTAATGTGTCTGGGTTAGTTACTGATGTGTCCATCCTGGGTGAAACTCAGCGCCTCTCAACCCCTTTGAAACTTGACCAGCCATTGAAATTCAGGCCATTGTCCCTGTAACAAACTGGCTTGTGTGTGTGTGTGTCAGTGTGTGTGTTAGTGTGTGGTTAGTATCTGTGTTATTGTGTGTGTTTGTGTGTGCTATTATGTGTCTGTGTGTGTTAGTGTGTGGTTAGTATGTGTGTTATTGTGTGTGTGCTATTATGTGTGGTGTGTGTGTATGTTATTGTGTGTGTGTTAGTGTGTGTGTGTTATTGTGTGCTATTATGTGTGTGTGTTAGTATGTGTGTTAGTGCGTGTGTGTGTGTTATTGTGTGTTATTGTGTGTTAGTGTGTGCTATTATGTGTGTGTTAGTATGTGTGTTAGTGTGTGTGTTATTGTGTGTTAGTGTGTGCTATTATGTGTGTGTGTTAGTGTGTGTGTGCGTGGTTCATGTGTGTTATTGTGTGTTAGTGTATGCATGTGTTAGTGGGGGGAGGGGGGAGGGGAGAAGGAGAGACACATCTCACACAAAGTTTTGATTTATATACAGTATCAGATAAATAACTATAACAGGAAATAATACTCGGCTGCGTAAACATCAAGGTAACTTTGTTGTGAGGGGAGTTTGGGGGCGGCAGGGGAGAAACAAATGGAAGATTTTTCTGTATGTCGGATGTAAATTTTCATGTTGCCAGGATTTCAGCATCCCACTGTCTTGCAAAACACACACACAAAACACCAGCAAACCTTGTTTCGGTAAAGGCGATAGATTCTGTAGTACATTTAAAATTAATCTGTGTGTGTGTGTGTGTCCCCAGAATTTTCTGGTAGCGAAGGCGCGATGTGTTCATCTCTGTATTTTTGGAGAGAGAGGAAAATATAGCAGATTTTGTAGCTTTGTTTTTTTTAAAAAAAAAAAAACGCGAAGAAAAATCCGTAAAACCAGACAGTGTCTCTCAGCCCTTGAGCGCAAGGGGGCTGACTGAGGCGAGGGGGTGGTTTACAGTGTTGTGGTGTGAGGCAGGAGAGCAAAAATCGATCTAATCATCTTTCATCCTGCCAGTGGCCAACTGGTTCAGTGGGGAGGTTTTGTTTTCGTTCATTTCCGCCACTTCCTCTGTCTCCCTTTCTCTCTCTCCCCCCTCCCCACATAGACACACACACACACACACACATATACCCTCTGTCTGTTGTCAAACCCATGATCCGGGGAATCCCGTGCTTTGAGTACACGGATCCGATTAGATTCCATTCATTCCGCTCTGGTAGATGTCCTCAATCAATTCTCTCTGTGCCTGCCTGCCTGCCTGCCTGCCATATTCCAGAGGATGCTACAGCCCTGATATGTATTGTGGAGTAAAACCTTAGGCAAGTTTCCTTACTCCACACACCTCTGTTTGCCTAGCATTTAGTGGGAACCCGGTTGTGAGTCAATCGGCGGATCGCGTTCTATATACACTATAGGGATATTATATCCGCGCGCACACACACACACACACACACACATATATAATGTGTCTCCAAAAAAACACAATGATAAAATCGGTCATTTTCAACCCACGACTGTGTGTGGGGGACGCTGCTGTGCGCAATCGGCTGCCGAGTTTCGCCCACAACTATACAGTCAATTCACTTGACAGTACATTCTGTGAAGCGCTCTGAGACGCAGCCTTAGAAGACGTGAAAAGCGTGATATCGAATGCAAGGATTATTATTCTTATGTTATTATAAGATTAGAGCTTTCTGCAGTGGGATGTCTCGGGGCTTATTTTATTAACGCTGACTGAAGGCAGCGATTTCAGGCTGACCTACAAATGGGTGGGGGGGGGGGGGGGGAGGATTAAGTCTTTTGTCTCTGAATTTGGGCTGAAGTCACCACTGACTCCGCGGGTGAATGCGATGTGTTCACCTGCCATTGTGTGCGAACGGCAATCTGGAATAATAATGATAACGAATTGGTCACTCAAACCAGGGCGCTGTATGTGGGGACGCTGCTGCGCGCAATCGGCTGCCGCCTTCCGCCCCCACGAAGCGTGGAGTCAACCCTCTTCACGGTGTATTCTGTGAAGCGCTTTGAAACGTCTTGAAGATGCGATAAGGCGATAGATCCAATGCAAGGATTATTATTGGTATTATCATGGAGCCTTATCACATCAATCGAGACGTCTCAAAGCGCTTCACAGACTAATAATAATAATAATCCTTGCATTTGAGATAGCGTTTTTCACGTCTTATCGACGTCTCAAAGCGCTTCACAGGATAGACTGTAAAGTGAATTGACCGTATATTTGTGGGCCAAACGTGGATAGATTAGACAGTAAAGTGTATTGACCGTATCACTTGTTGTCCATCCCCACCTCCCGCCACCCCCCCCCCCCCCCCCCCCTACGTTGCTGTATTACACCTTCTCGTTTCTCGTCGGGTTTTGCAAATGTCGAGGGATGATTTATTGCTGCCGCATGTGAGATGACTGGGCCATTACCATTTAAATTGCGTACACTCGAGAACTTCAAGTGGGACGTTTGAAACTGAATAGGACTGGACACCACGGCGAAGCTCTCCGAGCGGTTCGATTGAAATGACCGTGTTATTTCATGCGTGTTGTCGTGGGTTTTTTTGACCCGTGCGAGTCCTGTAGCTCGGTGGTTAGAGCGCTCGCCTCACAAGCGAGAGACCTGGGTTCGATTCCAGGCAGGTCAGGGCGAAACTTTGGGCAAGTTTCCTTACTCCACACACACACACACACACACAGACACACACATTATTATTTTTGATAGTAATCTCTCCAAAAAAAATTATAAATTGGTCATTTCAATCCACGACTGTTTGTGTGCGACACTGCAGTGTGCACACTGGCTGCCGCGTTTGGCCCGCAACTATACAGTCAATTCACTTTGTAGTATATTCTGCGAAGCGCTTTGGAAAAGTGCTATGTGGAATGGAAGGATTATTATTACTACAGTATTATTGTGTGATTTGCCTCTGGCGGGTGGCTCGGTCACCAGAGGATGTGGATTGAAGATAATTGTTGACATTGCTTAAGAGGTTCGCTGAACGAGGGAGTTTTTTTGGGGACAGAATGATGATTGGATTCATCGCAGGATGCTTTACATTGAATCCTACCTCTTTCAAACGTTACCGATTTCACTGAAATCCACAGCAAACAACTGATGAGGGGCGGTGAATCCTCTCTCCCAGTGTCTTTTTTCTTTTCCCCTCGTTTTCCCCGAATCCCAGGGAGATGAAATGCGTCTTCAATATTTAATGGCACCTGGCCTCCTCCTGCCTCGTGTTCTCCTCGCCACAGTCCCCGCGAGCGCAATCCGCATCCCTCGTGACGCTCAAACCTCCTCTTTGCTTACCGGCCTTTGTGGTTCTGAGGAATTTGTGAATTTACCAAAAACCGCTCATTCCGCGCACTGGAATTCATGCGGTTTGCGAGCCGAGCTGCCAACTCTCTGCGTGATGCGCTTTACCGCAAAAACCCAGAAAGTTTCAGACGAACGCGAGTTACTGTTTTTTTTCATCGCATATATATTCGCACGCGCACACACAACACACACACAAACATACACACACATACACACACACTCACACTAGAATTTTATAACCACAACAACAACAACATTACGTTTGTAGAGCGCCTTTCTCGTCGGGAGGACGTCCCAAGGCGCTGGACAGTTTCAACACACCCGCTAACTGCTCTCTGTTCTAACCCCTTTCACTTGTTTCTTGAACAAGACACACAAAAAGGTGAGAGGCTAAATGTACGACTGTTTGTGGGGGACGCTGCCGTGCGCCATTGGCTGCCACGTTCGTCCCACAAATACACAGTCAATTCACTGTACATTTTGTTTCCTGTGAAGCCCTTTGAGACGTCTAGATAGAAGACCTGATAAGGCGCTGTATCGAACGCAAGGATTATTATTATTACAGTCGGTAAATCATATTTCCATCAACCGCATGAGAGGTAGAACCTTCTGAATGACTTTGGCTCTCTCTCCCCGTGTAATCTAGGACGCCAAGACCAATTATAACCTCTTTACTGCTGAACCAGTGAGGAACACTGAAATCAGTGCGAATCTGGAAACTGAACCTGGGACTTTCATGTCTCCGCTTCTCACTGAATAAACTCTTTGCCTCGTGTGCGTAAGCCACGATTCCTCGCAGTGTTTGCAATTTGCAAATGTTATCACTCGCTTGGTCGGAAGGAATGGATTGCTCAGCTCATTAGCATAATTAGTACATAATTAACGTTAATTGCCCCTCAATTAGAAACATGGTGCAATGGCTACCAGCGCACAGTGAAAACGGCGTTCGCTTCGAAAGATCGATTGCGCAAACTGTCTTTGGGACACAGTTAAGTTTCAGATCAAGCAACCTTCACGAGACACGTGACACGGTTGGAATACGCAGCAGCAAATCCTGTGAACCAGTGTTCGAGATGTTTTGACGACGCGATAAAGGGGGCGATGTCATACGCAAGGATAATATATAATCATTTATTATTATAGTAACAATTTACGAATTATCCAAAGATTTCGCAATATTCCCGCGTCTTTGCTTCCAAACCCCACACCACCCCCCCCCCCCACCCTCGCCCGCGAAAAAAAACAAAATGGGTGGTGGAAAGAAAGCTTTTGTGACTGATAAATCCAGGAGACACCGAAGGCTCTGTGCGCGTTACAGACGGCTGCTGATGCAATCCCATCGGCAGTGGCTTAAGAGTTACGCAACAACCAGTTTCTCCTGAGTTTCCAAAGAGCATTACTGTACTCCACTCTATTGCTAAACGCACCACAATTAGGGAGCGGAGAGTGACTGCGAGCCTCTGTCTGTTGAGTAATTGCTCAGTGCAGTGATGGATACTGCAGCATATCACCGAGTTTTGTTTGAGAGCTCTGGGGAACAGCACGGTTACATGCGAAAAAGAATTATTTCCCTACCTACCCAACCTCCATTTTAAAAGATTCGAACGTGACTAACTGGGGAGCGGATTCGTCTGGACTGCAGCCTTGCGTAATAATACATTGCAACGCAAACCGAATTAGCCTTCACATTACGTACTTGGTGATTGTGACTGGTCGTCTAACGTCGCTGTGTTAAGCCCCCACCTGCTCCACCCATCGCGTCTGGTTGTGGGGGACGCCGCTGAGCGCAATCGGCTGCCGCGTTTCGCCCACAAACGTACGGCCAATTCACTTTGCAGTCTATCCTGTGAAGCGCTTTGAGACGCGGTCCAGAAGAAGTGAAAAGCGCTACATCAGACGCAAGGATTATTATTATCATCATCCGTTTTCTCGAATTAACCGAAATGAAACATTGCTCTCTTTTAGTTTTGTGAACGCGCACCTTTGACAACTGGAAATGTTTGGTGGAATTTTTAATTCTAAAATCGGGCTGGGATGGAGTTCCGATTTTTCGCCGAGTGCCAAAGTGCCGAAATTGGCTGCCGCGTTCGCCTGCGTTGCATCCGGCGCGATAGATGCTTCGCCCAGAAAACACACAGTCACTGCAGCCCACAGTAAATCCCGTGAAGCGCTTTGAGATGTTCTCCTGACGTGAACAGCGCTGCGTTAGATTCGAGGCTTATTATTTTATTGTTACTTTCACTTTGTGGCTGTTTTGTGAGACAAATACACACTCTGTCATGTTTACCGACAGACGTACAAAAGATTTTAGGATAAATTCATGCGAAGGAGGCGTCTTGACAACAGCAAACACCACAACAATAATGATAATTCTAGCTTTTGATATAACGCCTTTCGCGTCTTCTAGACACTCAGAGTGCTACACAGAATGTACTGCAAAGTGAATCGTCTGTACATTTGTGGGCGTAACGTGGCAGCCGATTGCATGCAGCAGCGCTCCCCACAAACAGCCGTAGCTTGAAGTGAACAATTTCTTATTTTTTTTAGATTTATTATTGGTGTTTTTTTACAACATTGATATTATACCTTTCATGCGGTGTAGCGAGTCAGTGTGCTTGGTAAGGAAACGTGAGTGAGACGCAATATCAAATACCAGTTAATTTGTATTCGGATGAAAGACACAAGCGTTTCTCTTCACCGGATGTCCCTCGGCTGTCTCACTGCTCAATCCATCGCCATTGACAACATCCGATTGTTGGCTTAGGCTCCAAATCGATTGGTGTGAATAAAATGCGCTGTTGGAAATTTAATGTAAATCCACAGCGCGCCTACAATAAATAACCAGTTCATCTGCGAACCAACTGAGAGTTTTGAAGAAGCAACGACGACAACAACTTCGATTTGTATAGCGCTCTCTGCCCATGAACGGCGTCTCAGAGCGCTTCACAATGACGTATCCCGGGGCCCGAGCCAGGGGGAGGGAGCTGGGGGGGGGGGGTGGGTGGGATGGGAGGGTGGATGGGAAAGGTGACCGAAGCCATGGTCGAACAGAAAGGTCTTTAGCCGAGACCTGAAACTAGGAAGAGAGAGACCAATGACAAACGATCGGAGCGTGGGCGTCTTGACTGTTTTAAGATGCGGGTTATAAACTGTACAGGGTTGGCAAGGAATTGCTTTTAGTGTCTACCGACGAAGGACATTGCCTGGCGGCTCACGGCTTTATGTTTCACAGACAATACTGCCGGGCAGACATGGTCCCCGATCCCCTGTTGTGCGAGAGCGATGACTGTTAACTGTCACAGCCAATGTCCAGTCAGCACACCCATCTACTGCTTTCGGGCAAATCATTAGAGAAATCGGGGGAGGCTTTTTCACATCATCCGGAAGGGAGTGCGAGTGGTGGATTAATACCCGAGATGAGTGCGTTTGCCTGCGGTTCATGCCTCGCGTCTGATCCGGTCGCAAAATTACCGTACAGAGATTTGCTTCTGTATTCCAATTTCATCGCATGGAATACAGTTTACAGATGAAGGCCGTTCGGCCCGACGTACCTCCTTTCCTGGCTCTTTCGAGAGCAATTCTTTCAGACCCGCCTCCCTGCCGTTTCGCCCACAAAACACTTATGACGCATGAGTGAAACGCGGTCACTACACTGACACACAAAGGATACATTCTGCGAAGCGCTCTGGGACGTCTCGCAGATGTGATGAGGCGCTGTATCAAACGCAAGGGCTGTTATTAGATTGTATATTATTATACTTCTGCAGTCTCTCCATTTTAGTTATTTATCTGGTTTAAAATTTCAATTCAGTTCTTTTTCCTTCAATTCAATTTTTAACCGACGAGAGAACGTAGGTTTGGAGTTGCAAAAAAAATGTAGACGATTTCAGGGCAGGCTAAACGCTAGGCTGTTTTTCGTTACCCAGAGGGAAATTAACGACTGAAACAGGGTTGCTAGAAAGTGTGGTTGAGCTCGGGGTCACTAGACTGATTTTTTAAAACGCTTGATTCTGTGAGAAGAACGAGGTTTAGGTGGGTGGTCTGGAGGGATGAGAGGAAGGATGGGCCTTCTCGATGCGAGCTAAACTTGTGGTCTCGCGAACTTCGTTGTGGTCAAGCGAGTAACGGTCTGTGTGTGAAACTCAGTGACTGCTACAGGTGCTGTCGTGGGTTACCTTTTAACTCATTAATAGCTGCCTGCCATACAGTTCGATGCATAGCCAGGTAATATGTACGGAGTTTGCTACAAACTCGGGCCTGTTCATTGCTTGCACACACAGGAATCGCGCGTGTGGGATCGATGTTTTGCCCACATCTGTACAGTCGATTCACTTTACAGTGTGTTTGCTAAACAGGGACTCTACAAACGAATCACAGAATTAACAGCAACTTCCACTCTGATTCCAATCTGCGGGCACGCCAGTTGTTCTGACACCTTTGTGAGCCATTCTGTTATTATCCGGGGGGTTGAAAATCGCTCCGAAAGAATAAAATAATAGTACCTTTGGTCGTTCAATCCACAGCTGTTTGCGGGGCACTGCTGTGCGCAATTGGCTGCTGCGTTTTGCCCACAAAAGATACAGTCGATCAACTTTTCAATGACTGTTTTAAGATGCGGGTTATAAACTGTACAGGGTTGGCAAGGAATTGCTTTTAGTGTTTGAGACGTTTCCACAACGCGATGAGGTGCTATAGCAAATGCAAGGATTGCTATCATATATTCTTATTATTTCCAACGCGATCGTCTGATGTGGTAGTGAAACACATTGAATCTTGCGCTCCACTGATTACACGGAAAGCAAAGCCTCTTTTGTTGAACATCGAGCAGCTTGCATCGGGGAACGACAGCATTCCCACCATGTCCCTCAGCTGCCAACTGTGGATCAATCTGGTCGACAGACTTGTGCCTTGTTGCTTACGGTGAAATTGGGGGAGCTCGTGATAGGTAATGTGACTAAAGGGCGTTGATATATCCAGTTCATAATCATCATTTATTATCATTTAAATAGGATTGTTGTTAAAAAATAATCATAATACTAGCAATTGGCTGCCGCGTTTCACCCACAAATATACAGTCAATTCACTCTACAGCTTATTCTGTGAGACGTCTGGAAGACGTGAAAAGCGCTATGATCATTTTCATCATCAGAATAATAATCGTTGCCTTAATCACCTTGTCAAAATGTCTCGAAAGCGCTTCGCCCCATTTACCATCGAGTGCAGTGACTGTGTAATTGGGGAGGGAATAACTGATGCTTTTTTCACGATGCTGCTCTCGCTGATCAAGCAAATGAGCCTTCCTATCTGAGTGGGGGGGGGAATTGTTGTTGCAACTTGCTTCCCTTTTTCGTGTAGGAGTGTAGAGAGACACAGTTTGCAGTAGTGGATAGTTTGTCAATAACAGAACTAATAAGTAAAGTAGAATACTATATACAGTACAGTATATATATATATATGTCGTACATTTCACCCACGAAACATACAGTCCATTCACTTTACAGTGTACAGTATTATGTGAAGCGCTTTAATGTGAGGTCTAGAAGACCCAATAAGGCGCTATATCAATAAGGATTATTATTATTATAATTATTACTGACTCTAACACACCGCTACTCTGCGACTAGATGTGGTGCGTCCATTTGCCTCAGGGTCTACGGTATTTAAATAAAGGAATACAATGGTCCTATTTGTGTTCGAGGCCTGATGTCCCACCACATCCTGGCAATTAACAGTTTCCCATGTACTCTGCTGACATGCGTCGCGATGTGTGATTAGACAGAGGAAATGGTGAACCTGACCAAAGAATCTGAAGCCGTTTTCTTCGGATCTGTACTCGAGATAATGGCCCCTTTTTTGAACCAGGGCCGAGCTATTTTGATTTAAGAGCTGGGCCCGAGCGATGGCGGAGGTCTGTCAAAGTATTTTAGGCACCTGGATGGAAACCCCCTGGAGCTCAGTGGTTAGAGCACTCGCCCTCACAAGCGAGAGGACATGGGTTCGATTCCCAGACCAGGGCGAAGCGTTTTGGCAAGGCTCCTTACTCCGCACAAGCGCCTCTATTCACCTAGCAGTAAGTAGGAACCCTAGGAAAGTGTTGGTCGACGGGGGGCGGATCACTTTTCCAAGGGTAATAATTCCCTTGAAACAAGTTTAAAAAAAATTGGTCGCTCGATCCACGACTGTTTGTGGGAGACTACTGTGCGCGATTTGGCTGTTTTGTTTCGCCCGCAACGTATACAGTCAATTTATTGCACATTGTACTGTATTCAGTGAATCGCATTGAGGCATTTCAATGACGTGGGTAAGTCACTGTATCAAATAAAGGGATTATTATTAGAAAAAAGCCCTCTGTTCGGACCGTCCGATTGTTTCGCATTTTTTATTGAAGGCTGTGACAGATCTAAACTATATTGAATATGGTTCGACTTTAAGGAAATGTGCGTACGTTTCGCTATCATACAATTGTAGCTTTATTATTATCAGACTGCTTTTCTCGACCAGAAATTTTGTATTTCCTGTGGCACGGAAAGGAAATAACTTGATACTTTTAGCCGTGCTGCCCTGACTGATGAATCGAGCGAGCAGTTTTATCTAAAGGGACTGTTGGTCAGCCAGGCCCCCACCTCCCGGGAGAAACTCCCTTCTCTTTTCCAAGATATCTAAACACAAAGAATAAAGGCAAGCGGCAACAAAAAATTTTCCCCTGAAGTGGGTGCCCTTAAAATCTGCCCAGACATGATTAATGTGTCACAATCCCGCTCAGCAAAACTGAAATGGTCTTTTGTTAGCCCGAAACAGAGCAGAAGAAAGATCTCTAGCTGAGCCAATAACTAGGATTATTGTCTGTGGATGATAATCTGGACAATTTTTTTTCATGGGCAGCGTGCATAATTTTTACATTTTTAAATGTAAAATATTTTAAGTATTTGACAAAAGTTTGAACACAAAGCTTTTTCATTTAATTTTCCTCTCTTCCCCCCACCCCATCCTCCCCCCAAAAACTCTGTGATTTTTTTTTTAAAAGTTTGAATAAGAACAATTCACTGAAAAAATAAATACATAAATGTTTTTGATGTCTAAAACCAGGACTGTGCAATTTTGGTTGCCGCGTTTCGCCCACAAATATACAGTCAATTTTCCTGCTCTCCTTCATCCTTCCCCAACCCCTCTCCCCCTGCTCTTGTCCCTACCTAACTGTACAGCGCCTTGGGACGTCCTCTCGACGTGAAACGCGCTATGTAGATGTAGGTTTTGATTGATTGATTTTTGTGATCAGACTGAGATTTCCATGCGCAATAATAATAATTAGAAACTCAGTTCTCGTTCTTCGCAGAGCTAAGGGATTTTAAGTGTCTCTCCGAACATGCCCTCAGTTTAACGTCTCGTCTGAAGGACAGCACCTGGGTCAACTCCGAGCTCCCCCATCACCGTACTGGAGCATCAGGCAGGGTTTGTGTGAGTTCAATCCCACGACTTCCCATCTCGGAGAGTGAGAGTGCTAACCACCGAGTCAGGCTGGTGCCCATTTACTGCTGTTCCCAGTTAAACCACTTTGAAGAGACCTTTCCGTGCTCGACCCAAACCATTATCGTTCGGCTTCGTTTATCGACCTCGAGGATCTTTTGACTCAGAGCAAGGCATTTCGAGCTCGGGAATTCTGTAACAACCACAACAACGATATATAAAAAAAATGACATTTATAGGTACAGGCGCCTTTCACGTCGGGAGGACGTCCCCAGGCACTGAAACCGGTTGCGAGAAGGACTTTCTTGCTGGCCGTTCTTAGCCGCCGCTGTGCTCTCTGTGGGACGGCTGTCACTTGGGTTTGAATTGGGAGTGAATATTCCTGACATTTAAATCATTCCGGCAATAATGGGGGCGAGCTGCCGATTGTGCAGACAGTACAGTGTGCTATTATACGCTCGATGCCTTCTCAGTACTTAACTTAATGCTCTTTTGTAAACCAGCTGTTGGTGCACGGAGTTGTGGGAGAGAACTGGGGGAATATCTGGAATTCAAATCATCCGTTTAACAAGTCTTGGCCGACTGAACGATAATGGTTGAATTATTAATACGTGCTCTTCAAATTGACTGTCAAGCGCGGAGCGGAGCGCTGAATACGAGCGACTCTGCGGATATAAAACATCTGAAACATTACCATTTCAGAATATTTTTGGCAAAAGAGAAACACGGAACAGGTTTGTTTGACGAGAAAAGAGCGAAAATTATTCTTCCTTCCTGTACCTGTTTGTGGCACTTTTCTGCGTGCGATTGGCTGCCACGCTTTGCCCACATGTCACACGATCCGTTCACTTGACGCTATATTCCGTGAAGCGTTTTCGAGGCGTCTCAACGACATGATAAGTCACTATACAAAATGCACGGATTATCATTAATGTCTACCTCTGTCTGTTCAGCACGATTCTGTGTTCATTTCAACAGCAGAGGCTTAGAAAGAACTTGCATTTATTCGTCCTTCATGTGATCAGCCTCTCCGAGGGCTTCATTATCAGTTGTCTTCCTTCAGTCACAGAACATTGTCTGATGAAACACAACTGGGGTGGAGGGTGGGGGAGGGTGGAAAGTCTGGAACCAATTTTAATTTAACATTAATAGGGATGGTATCTGATCCTCTCTGAATGCTTGCCTTTGTTCAAAGCGCCAATAATGAGTGCACTGTTTATCACCAACAATAACCTGCGTTGTGGTGGCTGGGTGGGGGCAGTGGGGAGTTGGGGGGTGGGGGAGGGCGGGGGGTGGGGAGGTTAGGCGGAGGACGGTCGCATGACGCAGGCCCACGCCTGGCACATTCCGAGGCTCGACTGCAAAGAGAATAAAAACCACTCGAGACTTGTGTTGCCTTTGGGAAGGGTTACAGAGAACAAGTCCGCTGGCATTGTTCCAAAGTCTCGCCCCACACATATACAGTCGATTCACTTTACAGTGTATTCCGTGAAGCGCTTTGAGACGTCGAGAAGACGTGACAAGCGCTATCTCAAGGATTGATATTATTATTAGTATAAAGCCTTCACCGCGGGCGCTCCCTGGCTCGAAGGACTCGAACTGGAATCCAGTGAGGACGGATGCTGTGTGCTCAGATGCAATCCAATGGAAAGTCCTTGATGATAGGACAAAGCCCGTATTCAGACGCCCACTTGGAAAACTGTTGATGTGAGCGTGTGACTAGCACGCTACATTTAACTCGCCAAATGTTGTCCCCTCCCCCCCCCCCTCCCCACCACCTCATTTAGTTCATTTGAATACGCGTGCTGTTCATCAAAGTATGACAACAACAAACAACAAATTACATTTGGATAGTGCCTTTCATGTCCCAATTTGCTGGACAATTGCTCAGTGGTTAGAGCACTCGCCTTACGAGCGTGAGACTTGTGTTCGAATCCAGGCAGGTCAGGCCTTTCCTTACTCCACACACACGCCTAATAATAATCCGTTCCCCCCCCCCCAAATAAAAAAAAAATTGGTCATTTCAATCCACGACTGTTTGTGGGGGACACTGCTGTGCGCAATTGGCTGCCGCGTTTTGCCCACAAATATACAGTCAATTGACGATACAGTATATTCTGTGAAGCGCTTTGAGACGTCACTAAGATGTGAAGAGCGCTATATCAAATGCAAGGATTATTATTATTGTTCTTACAGTCAGGGATATGCACTCGAGCTGGCGATTGGGATCTGGAGGGAGGGTAGGTAAGGGTTAGGGGGGTGACCGAAGGCACGGTCGAAAAGGATTGTCTTGAGACGGGTCTTGAAGGAGGCAATGGAGGAGAGCGAGGTGGAGGGACTGTGCGATCGAGTTCCGGTAGGGGTGGGGAGCGGAGAGGCTGAAGGGCTGCCAGTGTCGGAGAGACTAGTCAGCTAGACCTCTGCGTTGTGTCTGAGAAAGTGTCTGGGCTAAATCGTTTGTTCCATCTGGAGGAGAAGTGGCTGAAGGAAAGAGGAATTAGTAACAGAGTTTACAGCTCTAGCCTTTAGAGGTTTATGCATGAGTTCAGAGGTGACCTGTTCTTGATGTTAAAACTGACTGCTCTGCGGTGAGTGTACTAATGGCAGAACAGCCAAATACCACTGCGTTCAGACTTCTCTGAACTGTTTGTTCATGAACATTTCCTGTTGGCATTCACAAGAGGAGTCTATTTTCTGCAACCTCAGACGCACTTACAAGTCAGACTTGGACTATAGAGAAAGAAAGAGAATGATGGGCAAGGAGGGAGGGTTAGATTGGGAGATTACAGGACCGCTAACGGCTAGCAGAAGCTGCGCTGTAACACTGGCGCATTTGCGTGAAGGCCTGAAGGCCTGAAGTGCGCTTTATTTTAACAGCAGCCGAGCTGGGCTGTTCAGCTGTCATGTTTGGCACGTTTAAGAACATAGCGTAAGATAGGAAGTTTTAAAAATACAACTTGGCATTTTAACGGAAGCGCTATTCAGATTGGATTCACAAAGCAAAATTCCTATATACATACGTGTGTGTGTGTGTGTGTGTGTGTGTGTGTGTGTATATATGTATACTCGCTTATCGTGACGTATTTGAATCTACAGTACGATTTATTCCAAGAAAAAATTTCGGACAACCCGCAAGATTTGATAGCGTTCTGCATTCATTATCTCGCTCTGGGTTCCTGCCTTTGTGATCGACTGAAACGGGCTTTGAAAATCCACACCGACAACCACTGATAAACAGCGGCTACTGTACAATAACTGGTGATTTACTTCCCCCCATGCCTCCGCCGCACCCCCCCCCACCCCCCCACCAACCACCCACCGCCCTCACCCACCCTTAGGAACACACTCGCACTTTCAAAATCAAGGTACAATCAGCCTCACACAGTCAGAGTGTGCTCGCTGTAACCATAGCAATACCCTCGCTGTGTCTGTCGAGCATTAACAGCCCAAAGATAAAACCACTCCCCGGTGCTATGGAGCTGACGGGAGAGGAACACAGAGCGACAACTCAAATTACTCACAAAACAACAAACGCTGGAGAACTGAACAGCCCTCAGCGGTGGGTAGTTGTTGCTTTAATGCGGAGTTGCTTTAATTTGTGCACGATCCATTCAAATGTACGCAGATAGACACCATTATCCGCTTCGTGGGATGTACTGTAAAGTGAATTGACTGTACATTTGTCGGGTGGTGGTGGAGGAGGGTTGGGTGGGGTTGGGGGTGAAAGACAACAGCCAAATACACACAGCAGTGGCTCACAAAATCGTGGATCGAGTAACCGTATTCTACATTTTTTTCCCCCAATGTCGTGTTTATTGCGTGTTTTGTCCGTATCTAGTGTCTGTGTTGGTATGTAGGTTCGGTATTTCTAGGAGTTAGGCTTTGTCGAGCGAATCAGCAGCCAGCTAGCACCATTTTCTCTTCGCTGAAGGTACGACAGGTAGCTCTGTTGATGGCTGGCCCCCTCTGTGTGTTCGGGCAGTGGCACACGCTGAATGTCACGGCAGGACACACGAGACGTTCTGGGTTGGAATTCAATGCGTTGACGTGCAATTGATTTTACTTTGTTTTTTAACCCCCCCCCCCCGCCCCCCGCACCCTCCCAAGTAACTATCCTGACCAAAGGCAATCGTGCATTTTGGGGACGGATGATTGTGGGTGTTGTGGTGGTGGGGGTGGGGGGGGGGGGGTGGGCTCGGAATCTACGTTGTGGTCACCGTGTTAATTGCATCTTTCGCCGTCACTGCATTTGCTACGAGGATAAACCTGAGATTTTCCTAAAGCCGCCAGCCACACTGAGATCTGTCCGAGACTCCCTTCTGACTTGAAATGCGCTGTGTTAAATGCGAGTATTATTATTATTATTATTGTTATTTCAGCGCTTTGGGACGTCCTCCCGATGTGAGAGGCACTTATGCAATTGTAATTTTGTTGTTGTTGTTGTATTAGCTGTTAGCGTTATCAAGTGAGTGGTCTGTGTCACTGGTCTAAAATAGCACCTGGTCTCAATCTGTAAGACCGTTTTGCTCAGAAACTTGAGAGTACGCAGAACTGCGTAAAATTCAGTCTCGATCTGATTTGCTGGCTCGTTTTAAGGATGTGGAAAGCAACCTCCAAACGGAGACTGAATTGAAGAATTTTCAATGCGCTCATTGACTTGAGAGACCTCGAAAAGGCCTATAAATGGCCTTACAGGCTAAGAACTGGGTGTCATTTTGGGTCTGACGCGCCTTTATCTCCCCGACACCTACATTTTGATGGTTTGCAAAGAAGAGGCTCTGAAGAGTAGAGCTTTCATACAAGCCAGGGGTTAGAGGTGTGTAAATATCCTTGTTAAAAAACTACTCGATTAAATCCGAGAGAGCCAAATCCTGAGCTGACGCACGAGTGCTGTCTCGCTGGGGGTTATGTAATACCATCAGTGTGGCTGGTGCGGGAATAAGAGCTCTTTATAATGTCTTGTGTATGTCAAGAGAGACTTTCACGATGGAGAATATCCTTAATTATGTGGAGTTTGTGGAACGAGCGATAATAGAGCTGGGTAAAGGGGATGACCACAGACTCTATCATATGGACATGTGTACATGTATTTATATAAATATATATACACATGCACACACACACGCACACTCTCGCGCACACACACACACACACACACACGGAGTATTTATTCAAAGTATATCTTTAATGTCTGCTCCAAGCATCCATCCCAACACAAGACGCGAGTCTAATCATGTCACAATATTGTGACACTTGAGTTTCTCAGCTCTTTGGAGCCAGGCCTCCTGCCTGCTGCAAAGCTTGTCACGTCAAAGGCATCAGGCGAGGGACCGAGCCACCGCGAGACCGAGCCGTGTCAAAAAATACATCGCAGCTAATAAGCAGTCTCAGAATAGGAATGGAGAGGACACCCAAACCACAGCAATTATACGCTTGTCTCACATCTCACAAGACTTCACACAGCCTGGGGGCTGGGCTGGGGTTAAGGTAACAGTCGAAACGTTGTCCTCAAGGGAACTTTAAGGGTAGGGAAGCGGATGGAGTGAGGCAGAGGGAGTCTGGGATGGAGGTCCAGACAGCAACACAGCTGCAGGCGAGTTCGTCCGCTGATAATAGGGGGCAGATTTGGGCTGGAGGACATGTGGGTGGAGGCCAAAATTGGCAGCAATGGTCCAGTCACACAGCCATGAAACCGATTTCACTCGGGTCATTAATACCCAAGACACCAGACTGCACGCTGCTTTGAAATGCTCTCCGCAGCTGAGCGGGGAGAGGGCTGAGTCCCCGGGTTGCTGTTGCTTCGTTACCCGAGTTAAAACGACTCTTTTAGATTTCTCGAAAGAAAACCATAATGTGACGAATCAGCCTCCGTTTTCTTTACCGCCTCTTCATGTCATCACAGAGTTGCATGTGCATTCAATAAGCTAATTTTGGCCGAGTTTGCTCTCATTATTTTTAATTCTGTATCAAAAATACTGAAACGCTAAATAAAACGGCTCTTTTTTTTTTGACAGCTTCTTGCGTTTCCTGATGTGCACAGCCGAGACTCAGGATTAATTTGGATTCCTAGAACAGGAAACCCCCCCCCCCCACCCCACCGCCACTCTCCATTCAAACACACAGCGCATTCCTGCGAGGAATTTAATGTGAACATTGAATGAAGGGACGCTTTTCTGAGTCTGGAAGGTAAGAGTCCGTCATTAAGTCATTTGGGCCTTTCTGCAGATGTGGTTTCGTAACATTCTCTCAGAGTCTTTGCTTTCCTCCCTCTACCAAAATATACTCGCGTTGCGTATGTGCGAGAAACACACACCAGAAGCCAAAAGAAGATGAGGCCAGCTCGACCAAAAATAAGACCCAAGGTTCATCTGGTTTTGCCTTCCACCGTCCGTGCACATATGTCCTGAACTACAACAACAACACAATTACGCTTGTCTAGCGCCTTTCACGTAGGAGGACGTCCCAAGGCGCGGAGGGGGCCAGAGCCTGCTGAGGAGGGGGCAAATTATTATTATTATTCATAGATAGGCTGACATTCTAGTGATGTGCTGTGTGGATGACAGACACCGTCCTTTGGATCAGTTGTCGAACCGAGATCTCGTCCGCCTGTTACAGGTGGACGTTAAAGACCCCATGGATTTCTCCCGCTGCCCTGGCCCAACAACCCTGCAGATAAAGTCATTCATTCATTTGATGGCTGGTCTGCGGGATATACAGTCGTCCGCATTCGCCCGCAAAACACGTTTACCTCAATTTACCGCAAAACCCGTTGAAGCTCTGTGAGACATCCTCTCGGTTTGTCGGATGGTTTAAAAAACCCCCCCCAACTATTTTGTTGTAAATTTAAGGCCTTTATTTTACGAACTTGTCGAAAACAGGCTTCTAAACTGAGGCTAAAGTTAAGAATATTTCCTAAATCTGCACTGTCTTCAATTTTGAGATGCGATCGATGTATTGGGGCGAGACTCTGTGAGATTTGGGTGGGCCTATAGTGGGTCGCATCAGCGTGAGACTTTGAAGGACGCCCAGGGAACAAATCCTCATCAACTACAGTGTTATGACCTTCCCACAGGGATTGATGTCTCATGTCCTCAATTCTCCACTGTTTTTATGGGATCTTTTTATAAGCTTCTCAGCAAAGAATCTCCCCCCATCTCCACCCACATTAAAAAACAGTCCATTTATATAATTGACCTCGAGCCAAAATAAATATAATAATAGTAATAAACCTTGCATTTGATATAGCGCTTTCCACATCTTATCAATGTCTCAAAGCACTTCACAGAATATACTGTAAAGTGAATTGGCTGTATATTTGTGGGCGAAACGTGACACGGAACTAAAAAATAAACTAAAAAATATATAGTCTTCGCACTCGAAATAACATCTTTCGCGTAGGGAGGACATCTCAAAGGGTTTTGTAGGATGTATTATTTTGTACAGTGTATAGCATTACAAAGTAGGTTATAGCACAGATATAGGCCATTCAGCCTGACTGGTCTACATCAGTGTTTGTACTCCGCATGAACCCTCACTCCCGCTAATCCCCTCTCCCCTACCCCATAAAATATTCAAAATCAACAGCGCTGATATTTGATCGTTAAGCTTACTGACGGAATTAACAAAACCATAAGATTTTTTATTTGACACGTTAATAAGTCAAATGCATAATAGGGTAAAATTCGTCAATCTTAATTAACCCAAGGAATAAGGTTTTTGTTTAAAAAACTATGCCAGTTTTGCCCCATTGATGTCTCACTATTGCCGCGTCTTCCTGCCCCCATTTCAAACAGAATCTGTTTGGAACGGGTTTGTGATGGTTTATAAATGAAACGTATTTATTTTGCCAGCGTCGTAAAAGAGCTACACTCCTTATCGTAAACTCTTTGGCAGAACCTGCTCTGTTTATTTGCTGAACACTTGGTTGTAAAGTGCTGAAATGCACAAACGCATAGCTCTGCTCGTCTGGGAATCAATGAGGCTTTTCTTCCTCGGGAAGAAAAGGTCTGCGCTTTGCTTAACATATTTCAGTCCCGAACTGTAAAGGTCACTATGCAGGCAGAACATCCTGTGAAAATAAATACTATACATCGAATACACCTTCTCCAACCAGAAACTAGGCTTCTGTTTGCTGGGAGGTTGCGATCCTGAACTAACTTAAGTACAGAGACACTTGTTAGATCGATATGGGTGGTGGGGGGGGGGGGATAAGTGCCAAGAATTCCTTGCAGTTTGCAAATCTTTGTCGATTCAGTGGATAACGTGAGAGGATCTTGAGCTCATTCTATACCAAAGAGCTTGACTTCAGAGAAGTGTTAATGGGACGTCCTCCCAACGTGAAAGGCACGATACAAATGTAACGTGGTTGTTGTTGTTGCTTTCCAACACTGTGTGTTTGTTGCCTGGTTAATGCCAATGTTATTTTGGGAGTTGAACTGTTGTGTTTTCGGTCTCAAACTACTTCTAGCTGATCCCGTTCACCGTCCTTGTCTTTGCTTTGAGCAACAATAAGAATTATGTATTAATACAGTAATGATCCTTGCGTTTGATTATAGCACTTTTCACGTCTTCTAGACGTCTCAGTGCTTCACAGAATATACTGTAAAGTGAATTGACTGTATATTTGTGGGCGAAACGCAGCAGCCAATTGCACACACAGCAATCATTATCCCCAGAAAGCGATCTGCCAGTCGTCGAATGACCAGGTTCCAATTTACTGCTGGGTAAACAGAGGCGTGTGGAGTAAGGAAACTCGCCTCAGGTTTCGCCCTCCCTGCGAATCGAACCTGGGTCCTCTCGCTTGCGAGGCGAGCGCTCTGACCAATACTCTACTGGACTCTGTTCTACTTAACCCCAAACCAGAATGACGAAGTGGCTGAAGAACCGAAACAAGGAAGGAATGAACGAGCTTCCTCAACCGAAATGTGAGGAAACTCAAGTAACATTTCGTCGTTCAGTTCCGCTGGAATTAGGTGGTCTCTGAGTAATGTGTAGCTAAGGTTAGCTCAAGACGCCACACGCTGCAGCCTTCTGTTGTTTGTGGGACGGCGCTGAGCACAATTGCCTGCCACATTAGTGTAACAAATAAGTATAACAAATAAGTGTAATTTGTTGTTGTTATTACTCCCACAAAGTGTACAGTGAATTCACGTCACGGTATATTCTGTGAAGCGCTTTGAGATGTGACAAGGCGACCACGCGCTACATCGAATGCAAGGGATGTTATTATTATTATTATTATTATTAAACGCTGTTTAACTCTCAAATGTTGGGCTGATAGATGGCGGGATGGGGAAAATGATCTTGCGAGCTGTATTTTAGTGCCGTATTTCCAAGGGGATTGATGAATGGGTCAGCGTACGCTCGCGCGTACACACAGAGAAATCAAACCGCGGGAATCGGTGGAAACATTTCCCATATTAATCTCAAGCGTCTCCCCAAACAAAAGGCTTCCGACAACTCGTGGCCCACGATGCTCATGAGTGATTGCTCTTTCAAACTGACACAGCAGCAATGTCTGCCATTGTGTGGCTGGCATGATGGATTCGGCGCAGCCTTGTTTCGAATCCGCTTCGCCGAGCTCGGTGACGCTGGCAGTAACGCGGCTATTCTAGCAGCGGATCAAAGCACAGGATTAAACAAAAGTCTGGCCCGAAGGTACGGCGCCTCTGACAAAACCACCTCCTCCCCCCCCCCTCCCACACATACCCACATACACACGCCCACCCACCCACCCACACACACACCACCGCACTGGAGTGTCGGTCTAGACGACAGGAACAAAATCTTCACGTAGGAACCCACAACGTTCTGACCTCAGAGGTGAGGTACTAACAGGTTCCAACAACAGTTTGTGTTTCATACAGCGCTCGTCACGCCGGTTAACGTCCCCGGAGAGACTGACAACCGGCCAAGGAGAGAGGGAGGGAAGTGGGGGGGGGGGGGGCGGGTGAGGTGACCTTGAGCACGATCAAACAGGAAGGTCTAAAGGCGGGATTGGAGGGAGGGAGGGAGGGAGGGAGGGAGGCAAGGCGGAGGGGATCGAGGGAGAGAGTTCCAGAGTTTCGGGGGCGTAGTGGCTGAAGGCACGGCCACCAACGGTGGAGGGATTTCAAGGCGATTGGCGTTTCAATGGGGACGAGCTCGGCGACTGTGTGACCATCTGTGGTCAAGCAACAGATCCCAATGTTGCACGCAAACGCTTGTGGTTTTCAGCGCCTCGTTTAAACAGAAGTCAGCTGTTTCATTGAGCGCAACGTCCACACCACACAAACTCCCTGCTAACTGCCTGTCCTCCTTTCCGACCTTGCGACAGCAGAGACCAATGCCCGCGCCCCAAGTCTCCCAAGTGTTCACGGTCCCTTTGGGTCTGTTTCTATTGTCTGTCTCAAGCGTACGCGGCCCGCGTAGGCCATCGGCTCTGTGTGTTCGCCTAGCAGCTCACCTGAGGTTCTTGAGGCTGAGAGTGTGATCACGTGCCCTGAAGTGTTGTGGTCAGAGCACTTGCCTCGCAGGCGACAGCACCCGGGTTCGATTCCCAGGCCGAGCGAAACGTTTCGGCAAGTTTCCTTTACTCCACGGTTCGCGGAGACTCTCAGTTCCGCAGTTGCACTTATCGTCCTGTCTCTCCTAGTCCACAGATAAATATGCGCATCGGGAAGTTGCTCGCAGTCTCGCCGTCTAATCCACATAAGGTTAGAAGTCAAAGGCATATTGCAGAGACTGCAAAGGAAACAAAATTATTTTATTGACGTGTCTGGTTCAGTTTCTTTTGTTATATATATGTGTGTATATATATACTGTATATACTGTACATAACTCCAGACAGCATATAATTATGATTTGTTTGGGGCTGTCTGACATATGATTTGATCTTGTGATTCTGCCTGCTAGACAATATTAATATTAATCAACTCAGCTCTATCTCTCCTGTCCCATTTGCTAAATTGCTCGGCTGTATCCACATCAGTCTCTCCCCTCTTACCCCTCCCCCCACCCCACCACCCAGCAGTCTCCCCCACCCCAATCCTAGACAACAATCTAGATTGGAATTTGTAAATGCTTCCTTATATCCTTAACAACCCAGGAAAAAGTTTGCAAGGTGATACAATTTCGCCCTGTAGTTGTTAAATTAAGAAAAAAAGATTCGATAGTGTTTTCAAATTTCTTTTTTAAATAGATTTTTACCCCAAAATTACACAGTCGAGCCACCTTACAGTGTATCTTGTGAAGGGCTTTGTGATGTCACAACAGCGTGGTGACTCGCTGTATCAAACGCCACAATTACAGTGAGTATTATTACGATATTGAAAACGGTTTCAAGAGGGGGATGAAACAATCTAGTCCTGTGACCTGATTGAGGAGTCAGCAATTGTCTACGCACTGTGTGAGGTTTAACCCTGTTCGCATTTAGCCGTTTCTTCCACTTGTCGCACTATAAAATTTGTGTATTTGACTTTATTTGTGTGTGTTTTTTTAAAAAAAGAGAGAGTTAGGTTGTTTTTACTTAACAGAATCGACTGTTCACTGTTTTATTAGGTGTCGCAAAGCACGACCTGTGTCTTTTTCAAAATGCAATTACCACGACTTTTAGGCGTTAATTCCCGGGATTCGATCAAATTGACCTCTTGGCGGCTTAAGCGAACAGCTGGAACCACATCGACCCGTAGAGCGTGTTCAGAACCTTGAATCATAAGCTCGCAGTTTGTTAAGACTGATATGCTCGCTAATGTCACCCCGGAGATTGGAGCTGACAGACGATAACACAAAGCCAAATTTATACCGGAGTAATCAAGGCCTTAAACACTGAGATCTCTCTGTAGGCTGGGAGGGAATCTTCCTGTGTATGACTGAAGATAAACGCAGTCGCTGGTCGACCAGTTCAACAGGAGAAAAGATTGGAGTGATACATTGTGCATTGTGTTGCGTTCAGTGTTTCTAGCAGTTGAAATGACCTGATGAGAGCAGATTTAAAAACCTGCCCTTTTACCCCGAATTTACCCCAGATTTAAAAACCTGCCCTGAGTGTCCCCGAACTGTATAAGGAATAAATCAATGCCTTTAAATCTCCGCCTGAACACTGGCGTTACTACCCAACGCTCAACACTGATCAGATGTTAGGCCAATTACGCCATCGCAAAATGGATTCACCAACTATTAAGTTCATTCGACTATAAGTGCGCAGTCTGCTGCCGTGATTCGGCCACACATATAGTCAACTCACTTTGTGGTATATTCTAAGCGCTTTGAGACATCTAGAAGACATGAAACAACAACAAAATTACACTTGAATAGCTGAAAAGCGCTATATCAAATGCAAGGAATATTATTATTATTACTATTCCGAGAACGAGACGACAGAGTAGCCTTTTCACAATGCTGTCGAGATTTCTGGGGACCTCTGGCGTACGTGACCGAACGAAACAATAATTGGTGCATTTTGGTGCATCGAGAAGGGTATCACAAAGGGCCCGAAATTGCTCAACTCCATTCAGTTCTGTTCAGGGCTTTCCTCCCGTGAAGAAATCCTACAAAGATGAATCCTCTTTGAGCTGATTAAAGAGGTCGTTGAATACGCAGCCATCGGCTATCACCTCTGATTGTCGGTTGCTGCTGTTCTGTTGCTTCTCTTTGTGGCGCTGATGCTCTCCCAAGCTCGATCTTTGCTGTCAAAAGCCATTTGTTCTCCGGGCCCAGTAGTTAACCCTTGGGACGTGAAAGGCACTAGACGAGTGTGGTTTTGTTGTTGTTGTTGTTGTTCGGTGCATCCAGCCTGGAAATCCGAGCACTTTCTCCCATTTAATGCTGTCATAAAAGCTCTCACTGAAGAAAGACATGTGTGTATGCCCGAGAGCAGCTTTAAGTTGAATACTCACCAGTGAGTTTTGGAAGATTCTTGTTCCCCCTCTCCGTATCCACCCCCCCCCCCCCCCCCCCCCCCCCGCCACCCTTTCATGGGGACCGTAGCCAGTTCACAGCACACAGGAAGTGTGTAACAAGTGTTACATTGAGGACAACAACAACAAAATTACACTTGTATAGTGCCTTTCGGGTCAGGAGGGCGTCCCAAGGCATTGCACAGACCCTGAGTCAGACAGAGACCATACATTGATTCCCTGGTTCTTTTTCCCCCCTCACATTAAGTCCCAATTATAGCAACACCGCCACTACCCCAGATGAGATGCTAATATTATTCAGCCGTCCCACAATGTGAATAAACCCTGATTCCTTTCCACGTCCTGCTGATTTCCAGGCTCCTCTTCACTGCTACACAGAGAAGATCAGCTATATTTAAACAGCAAAGCTCTATGCCTCTTTTCCCTTCCCCCCCCCCCCCCCCCCCCCCCCCACTCTCCCATCCCACAGACGAGCTTGGAAAATTCATGATTAAATCCACATGTTTATTGCTTCTTCGGGAGTATTTATTGAAATAACAACTCTCCGATGTGTGTGCGCAGCATAGAATTGTTGAAGCCATAAAATGGCAGAATAAAATAATGAATGTTACGGATAATAATTCTTGCGTTTGATGTACTTGCTTTATCAACTCATTGAGACGGATCAAAGCGCTTCATGGAATACACCGTGAAGTGAATTGGACTGTGCATTTTGCGGGCGGCCAATTGTGCACAGCGGAGTTCCACAAACAGTGGCGGGTTGAGTGAGCAAATGATTATTATTTTATTTTATTTTTGTCAAAGGGATCATTTCCCCCGGAAAGCGATCCGTCCAATCGCCCACCAACAACCGTTAAAACAGAATACTCTGTCCCCGGGTTGGGTCATTCCCGATTGCCCTCATTTGCGGAAGTCCTAACCTTTTGGGGAAATATGTACCTGAAAGGCAACACGAAATGCAGAAAAGGGCGAAGGTCTGACGACCGTGTCGACAGTCTCGTTGCTCTCTTGTTCTGAGTGCACAAGTCGGATGTTAATACAATTTGAATTACAATACAGTTTCATATTTCTGCAGCTTTTCTCACGCCGGGAATCTCCCCAGATTGCTTTGAAAGCGAAAGGAAATTTACGTTCATTTTTGATTTTCAGAACCAGCGCTAGGTTGATCTGAATGACTATTTCTGAAATAAATGATAATAATCCTTTGCATTTGATACGGCGCTTTCCATATCTTATCGACGTCCCAAAGCGCTTCACAGAATATTTTATGTAAAGTGAATTGACTGTATACATTTGTGGGCGAATTGCGACAGCCAATCGCGCACAGCAGCGTCCCACAAACAGCCGTGAATTGAAATGACCAATTTTATTATTGTGGCGGGGTTTGTGTTTTTTTGGAGGGGTTATTATTAGGCGTATGTGTGGAGTAAGGAAACTTGCCCAAGGTTTCGCCCTGACCTGGCTGGATTCGAACACAGGTTTCACCCTTGTAAGGAGAGGAGGAGACAAACAGGAGCCAGAGATGAAACTGTGCTCGGCCAGCTCCTCCGTCCCCACAGAACCTCGATATTTTTTATTGCCGTGACGATCGCAAACAGGAAAGGCAACGAGCGACCTGTCAGATGTGCTTGGTTTGAATTGATGGTGTCTGATAATCGCATTGATCTTAACCAGGGGCTGCAGGGGAGAGGGGAGGGTGGGGGGGGGGGAGGAGGGGAGGGGAGGGGGGGGTGGAAGAAGGGAAGAGCGAACACTAGATCACGCCACTGTGCACCGAAAATGAATGGCATGTGGTTTGAAAAAGGTTTGGTTTCAATCGATTTGGAACCAGTTCCTTGTTTTGATATATTTGTATATATGTACGTGAGTTGGGAGAATTCTGCTAATACGTCACTTCTGTATTGAACATTACGCTGCAGGGATTGCAGAGTGATCAGTGAATTTGATCTCTCATCTTGACTGCATTGAACCCAAGGCATTGTTTTGTGTCTTCTCGCTGTTTACTGCAGCTGGTGCTGGGAGGATACAGAACGGAATCAACAGCCAGACAACTGAAAGCAGGTAGGATAGTGAGTCTGTATTACCTTGTACGTGCGCAATTGGCTACTGCGTTTTGCCCACAAAGTACACAGTCGATCCACTTTACACTATACTTTTTGTGATGCGCTTTGAGACATCTCAACGACGTGATAAGGCGCTGAATCGAATGCAAGGATCTTATTATTGAGGATATTATGATTAACTTATTATCTTATTTACCTCAGTCAGTGCTGACTGAGGGTTACATGTTGACTGTAACTTTCTGTTTGTTAAGAATGTGACTGCAAATGAAAGCGACAGTACCAAGTTTTTGCCCCCAAAACGTATCACTCTACAATATGCCACAGTGTAAACAGGAAAGGGTTTTGTGATGATTCCTCCAGGAAATGATCCGTTACAAAGTGAAATTACGTGAGTTATAATAATAGCAGTGATGCTTTCGTCTTGTACAGCCCCTTCACATCGGGCGGAGACAGCATACCTCTTCATAGGGTTCACACTGAAGTTTAGTGACTGTGCGTTTGTGGGCGTACGTAGCAGCCAATTTATGTACATCGATGCCCCGCTTGTAAAATCCTTTAGTCCTGGGTTCAATTCCCGGCTCGGGTGAAACTTTGGGCAAGTTTCCTCACTCCACACGCCCCGATAACAATCCCCCCCAAAATCCCAATAATAAATCGGTCGTTTCAATCCACGACTGTTTGTGAAGGACGCTGCTGTGCGCGATTGGCTGCCGCATTTCTCCCGCAAATGTACAGTCAGTTCACTTTACAGTAACATTCTTTGGGACGTGTAGAAGACGTGACGGGCGCTATATTGAATGCAAGGATTATTAGAAAGTTCTAGCTGTCCAACTAGTCCCACTCTCCCTCTCTTATTCCATTGCAAATGTTTCATTTTCGAATGCCTATCCGCTTCCCTTTTGAAAGTTGCCATCGAATCTGGCGTCCACTATACTTTCGGGCAGTGCGTTTCAGGACTGCAACAGCTCTTTGGCTAAAATAAATCCTCCGTGCCTCTCGTTCCTCGTTCTTTTGCCAATTCTCTTAAATCCGCGCCCTCCGGTTACAACAACAACAACAACAACAACAAAATTACAGTTGCGTGTGGCGCCTTTCACATCGGGAGGACGTCCCAAGGCGCTGGACAGCTGCCGGAGGAAACGGTTTCTCGCTATTTATTCTATCAAAAACCCTCAAGATTGTACGGTAATCATCTTAGGATTCCTTGTTCAGTTAAAGTCTTTCTTGTGATTTTGACACAATATTTGTGAACTTTGAAGTGCGGTGTAAAAGTAGCATGAGGCCTGATTGATTTTCTGGTTGCAGAAAATCGATAGTTTTCCTTCAAGACCAGTCTCAAGGCAGACCTACTCGACCGTGCTATCGGTCGTCCTCCTACCCCCCACACCCTCCCACCCTTCCTGATCCCCGCCGTGCGCAATTGGCTGCCGCGTTTCGCCCGCAAATATACAGTCAATTCCGAGAGAGTCTAGAAGACGTGAAAAGCGCTACATCAAACGCAAGGGTTATTCTTATTATTACTATTATTATTTATTATCCCAACCACCAGCCCGGGTGCGGATCCCTGACTGTCCAGTGCGTTGGGACGCCCTCCTGACGTGAAAGGAGCCGTGTAGAAAGTAATTTATCGCCGCTCAGCTTCACAGACGCACCGTCAGTGCAGTTTTTCATGCCGAACGAATGCCGTGGCTGATTAATGGGATATAATTCCAACCCGTTCTACTCTATTGAAACGGGTAACCATGGCGACGCTTGATGTGGCTTTGAACTCTGTCTCCCCCTCTCTGTCTCTGTCTCTGTCTCCCTCCCTCTCTCTCTCTCTCATGTTGATCTCTCACAACTTGGTTCAGTCGACGCTCGACGGCCTGCGGTACGGGGGCCGCCACAAAGAAAGCCAAAGGAGATGTGTCAGCACCTCTGTTGCGTCAGCCCCTAGGCTCAGTCGGTCGCCTCTTGTCAGCCGGTCTGTGGGTTGGAGTCCTGCAGAAGGCGAAGACAGATGGACGTGTGAATGACATTTTGCAGAAGCCTATCCCGTGACGTGAGTCACAGGAACGCCAGGAATGATTACTGGGAAGTCATTGCAGCTCGGATCTCTGAGCTCACGGTCTAGGCTGATGCTTCAATGCAGTGATGTGGGGTGGGGGGGTGGGGTGGGGTGGGGGTGGACAGACGGATGTTGTTTTGTTCAAAAAACTGAGGAATTCCTTTCTTTTGTCTTGTTTTTTTTAAGTATACTTTAAGCGCTTGGACTTTGAACTCCTGACAGAGTTCATTTGAAGTCCTATGTCGGAGGATGTGAAGTCCTGTAGCTCAGTGGTTAGAGCACTCGCCTTGCACGCTGCTGTGCGCAATCGGCTGCCACGTTTCGCCCACACGTAGACAGTCCATTCACTTGACAGACAGAGAGAGAGAGAGAGGGCTTATATTTTTAATGAAGCTGAGAAACTGAGAAGATTATAAATTGAAGACTATTTCGGATTCCCTTTAGCAAAGTTCTGCTCGTGCAACTGAGTGCTCCCTTTCATCTTCCCGACGTCAAACGCGCTCTACATAAATTGCAGGT
Organism: Hydrolagus colliei; assembly: GCA_035084275.1. NCBI lineage: Eukaryota > Metazoa > Chordata > Chondrichthyes > Chimaeriformes > Chimaeridae > Hydrolagus > Hydrolagus colliei. Next base: position 10,712,156 of record CM068763.1, on the reverse strand, counting down.
TGTCGAGCCACACTTGTTCAATGACTGCACAGAAGATTGTCACCTTTGGGAAAACCCTGCGATATTTGCATTTAAAATAAAATTAATCTGGATTATTTATTTTTCAATGTGAAGCAAAGGGAGTGAAAATGAACTAAAAGGGTGACATTTGCAACTTTTCCACAGAATAACAGTTGATTCTCATTGATGATCCTAATGCGCGCATTTGATATCGCGCTCGGATCAGGTCATCGGGATGTCTCCCAAAGTGATTCACAGGGTTGTAATGTAAAGTGCAGTGACTGTATCTTGACGTACTGTGTATAAAATGCTCCTTAGGATCATTGTAAATGTAAAGCACCGTCTTGAAAATGTCTAGCCGGTCTATATTTAAATTCAAGTTGCATGATGTGACTTCCAGATATTAACGGAAACCCAAAAATGCTTGATTCCCAAAAAAAACACACCCCTCCCCAACATTCTGTCTTGCGGGGCTGCGGAATTTCAGTTCCTGTTAAGTTGCAAAATATCTGCCGGCATCGAAAACCGAAACCGAACCATTTGAGCTCTGGAGATTCTGCGGATTCCTGCAGTCAGTCAGTTGTTTTAATTTCATTTTAATTTGATTGACTGACCTGCGGACGGGATCTGAAGGGAATTAGAGCGACAGGAGAGAGCGCGAGCGAGAGAGAGAGAGAGAGAGAGAAAGAGAGCTGGTGACCTCAAATGTGATTTGAGCTGATATGATTGTAGAGTCTCCTAAACTGGGTCAAAAGCTGTGTTGAAAAGTCCATTCGATTCCATTAGATTTTTTTTTGGCAGGATTGAGAATTCTCGCCCGATTGTTCTGTCTCCGGCCGCTCTCAAAGGGAATTTTATTGTCGTTTACCAGATGTGCTGACCATTGCGATCTTTGAGTGTGAGACAGCCCTAGGATCCCACAGCGTTTACCGGGAAGTGTAGTGACTGTGTGCGTTTTGCAGATCAACATGGCAGAATGTTTGACAAAAACTAGAAGGTATTGTTGGCATCTTGATCTGATGCGGTTGATTGCAAAACAGTACACTGAAACTAAAATGACCCCGATTAACAAAACTGGCTCTCCTGAGAAGGAATAATGGGGCAGAGAGATAATAAATAATAATTTATAATCCTTGCATTTTATATAGCGCTTTTCACGTCTTCTAGATGTCTCAAAGCGCTTCACAGAATATATTGTAAAGTGATTTGACTGTACACTTGTGGGCAAAAACGCAGCAGCCAATTGCGCACAGCAGTGTCCCCCACAAACAATCGTGGATTGAAAATTACCAATTTATTATTCCCTGAACATCTGAAACACTTTCGCTCAATCCCTCCTCCTTCTCCCCTCCTTCCCCGTCTTCAGGTCACGCCTGAAGAGCTTTTCGGACCAGTCACCCCCGCCCCTCCCTCTGGGTCGGTGTCACGCTCTCCCACTATCAAGCGCTCTGGGACGCTGCCTTCAATCTGAGTGGGGAGAGGTGGAGGGGTGGGAGAGGGGTGGGGGTGGAGTGGTGGGGGGTAAGGTTGGGCGGTGGTGGTCAGTAGTCTTGGAGAGCATCTACAATGTCTTGTTGTTAATGTGCTCCTCGTTAGCTGGCCAAAGACCAGCATTGGTGACCGAGTCATGGGATTGATTGGCCTGAGGCGAGACAGACTGCATCGAGCAAAAAAGACATGAAATCAAATGTTGGACTAATTAACTTTGTGTGTGTGTGTGTGTGTGTGTGTTATATTTTCCCTGGAGGCTTCCATTTCTCTCCAGAAGATTCTGGGAATGTTTCGAAACTCTGGCTGACTTTGAGAGCTTCACTCAGGGTAGTAAACAAGTGGACAATGGTGGGCACTGATCTTTGGGGAACCCATGAACAGTGTCGTGCATCTGTGAGCTTTCGTCGTCAGCTTCGAAAGCAACAACGGGTGCCTTTGACGTTCACTTACTCCATTTTCATTCACCCTTCCCTTTACAGTTTACCTTTGCCGAAAGGCACTGTAATCGAATCTTTAGGACAATAATTTTTATCATTCCACAAACTCTCCCGTCACTTCACATTCACCCCCCCCCCCCCCCCCCCCCCCACCACCACCACCACCCTGTGAAAATCTTTGGTTGAATAGATAGCAATCGGCAATAATTGGCAGAGCGAAGTAGAACAACAGGAAAGAAACAGTCACATCCCTTGGCTTGGCTTCAAACAACCTCGCGAGATGGTCTCGGTAAACAATTTAGTTTTGTAATTCCCTACCGTTTTATCTTGTAAACCCAACCTGATGACGATCGCCCCGTATCAAAGTGTTATTTGGTCAGATGCATAAAAGGCCGTCTTTCTGTTGAAACTCCGAACGACTGTTTAGAGTAAAAAAGAATGAAAAAAAATTGTCCTGCACCCTGGAGCTCAAATACCACAACAATAACAATCCTTACATTTGATAAGGATTTAATCCTTACATTATTACAGAATACTCCGTAAAGCGTATTCGGTGTGTATTTGGTGGTCGAAGCACTGCAGCCGATTTCACACAACAGTGTCCCACAAACAGTTGTAGATTGAGGAAGATGGGCTGGTTTTAAAAACTCCCAACGGTATTGTGTTCATTTATATTTTAGCGCATCAGAAGAACACTTAATTTAGACAAAGTAAGTACAGAAGAGAGGATACACAAAGCCTTTATTTGGATCGCTAACCTTCCCTGGATCTATTGTCCCTCAGTTACACTCTAGATATAAGTTTTATTAAACCAAAATTATTGGAGCAAAGTGTTGCTGATGGATTAGGAGAGTCCTACAGACTGCTGACATATAATGTGTCACTTCCTGCTCCTTGCCTCCTTGCTTTGCTTACATTCAGTGAGATGTGGAGATTGGGTGAGGTGGGGCTGCCTTACTAATTCCACATGGCGTGGGTGGTTTAATCTTATGCCAGGGCAGATCCTGTGTGGACAGAGTTAGGGATTTCACCCCTGGGACACGCCCTCCTGACGTGAAAGGCGCTCTACAAATGTAAGTTGTCGCTGTTGTTCGCTCGAGGTTTCGCTCTCTCCTGGGTGGATTATTGATCACCAAACCGGAGTCGTCCTTTCACTTGAATCTGAATTAGCTTGTTACCTGACCTGGCTCTCCCTAGCCCTGTAGCTCAGTGGTTAGAGCACTCGCCTTACAAGGGTGAGACCTATATTTGAATCCAGGCAGGTCAGGGCAAAACATTGGTTAAGTTTCCTTACTCCACACACACATACACACACGCGCTTGATAATAATCTCTCCAAGAAAAAATACAATTATAAAATTGATGATTTCAATCCAGCACTATTTTGTGGGGAGACACTGCTGTGCGCAATTGGCTGCCGCGTTTGGCCCACAAATATACAGTCAATTCACTTTACAGTATATTCTGTGAAGCGCTTTGAGACATCCAGAAGATATGAAAAGCTCTATATCAAAATGCAAGTTTTATTGCTATTATCTCTCTCAAGATCAGCTGTAATTGATACGCTCAATTCGTCAATGAATCTTGTTTCTCCACCTCAGATTGCCTGTGTGATTTGAGCAGAAATACTGCTGGTCAGACTGATTGTTAATGTGTAACAGGCTAGAGCATTTGAGATGAATTTTCTTGTTTGGAATCAGTGAATTATTGGTAGAGTTTGCAGCATTGGAAATTCAAGCAGCAGCCTTGTGAACTGAGGCGTGCCATTTCGCCGAGAGAGAGAGAGATGAAAAAATAAATGCTGCGATACATCCGCACCTTAACAATCTCATTAATGTTTAACGAGGAACTTGCTGCAAGTTCTGAATATTTAATTTTTGTTTGTGGAGCTTTGGGTTCTAAGGGCATTACGTCAGGAATTCCGACTCAAATCAGTTCCAACGCAGGCAGCTCGAGAGAGAGAGAGAGAGAGAGAGAGAGAATCAATCAGGAAGTTTCAAAGAGAGAAAGACGGAGACTTGGGTGGTTCCTATTAAGGAGTATGGAAAGCAACAGGGATGGAAAGATCTCTAAATTATGGAGCTCTTGTAGCTCAGTGGTTAGAGCACTCGCCTTACAAGCAAGAGATCTGGGTTCGAATCCAGGCAGGTCAGGGCGAAACCTTGGGCAACTTTCCTTACTCCACACGCCTAATAATAATCTGTCCAAAAACACTACAACAATTTATAGCGCCTTGGGACGTCCTCTCGACGTGAAAGGCGCTTCATAAATGTAAGTTTTGATTGATTTTGTTTCGATTGCACAATAAAAATTGGTCATTTTCAATCCACAATTGTTTGTGGGGACGCACGCTGCTGTGCGCAATTGGCTGCCGCGTTTCGCCCACAAATATACAGTCAATTCACTTGACAGTATAAGCTGTGAAGCACTTTGCGACGTCGATAAGATGTGACAAGCGCAATATCAAATGTAAGTATTATTATTATAAATTGGTGGAACAGGCTTGATAGGCTGAATGGCCTCCTATTTCTTTCTCCCTATGTTACTTTGTTTATTCATTACAACACCTGGAATGAATACATAAGTCATCTTTGATGAACTCTTAGCAGTCATCCCAATGCACACTGTAGAGTCACCAAGCCTTAGCTCTTGCCAACCTATGTTGAATACTTTACGGGATTAGGTAAACAGGAGGGAGAGAGCAAGAGTGCGCACTCCATTGCAATAATCTATCCCTGGGTAGGGAAATCTCAGCTTGGTTGGGTTACTCTTAAGCACAGTGATGGGTTTCTGTGGGATTCAGATACCTAGTTGACCAAAAGAAATGGAATAAATTAAAAAATAATTGAAAAACGGGCTCCTCTGAACAACTGAGCAGTTCCTCTTTGAGGTAAGGGAGAAACACAAAGCCAGGAGAGTTGACGGATTTGAGCACCCTTCGTTTCACTCACAAATATACAGTCCTTTCACTTTACAGTATATTTTGTGAAGCGCTTTTGAGGCATCGATAAGATGTGACAAGCGTATGTCTAATACAGGGATTATTATTATTATTTTTATTATTAGTAGTATTATACGTGTGGAGATTTAACAGTTCCTACACGAGCGTTATGAAGCACCTTCCACCAGAGGGCTGTTGGTCAGCAGAACCATTGGGAGGCATTCACTTAAATGCTCAATAAACCACAGAGAATGTGATCCGTGCCTGCCGTGCGAAGGATAAATAATTTTTTAAGACCAGTATATCCCGTATGCATTTCGCTTCGAAAGCATTTGGAAAGAAAAATTCTTTGAATGCCGATCGAGCCTCCTAAAATGCCACTTCCCCATTTCGGAAAAAGCCTTCCTCAAACTGGAATCAAGTCACCTGTCAGAATTCAAATCGTAATTTTTTTGAACAAAAAACGCTGTGTGAGTGTGTACGCCTTCAGAGAAATTCCTTCTAGCCTTTTGATTTACTCTCTTTTTAACACTGTAATGATAATAATAATCCTTGCATTTGGTACAGTGCTTTTCATGCCTTCTAGACATCTCAAAGCGCTTCACGGAATCTACTGTAAAGTGAATTGACTGTATATTTTGTGGGTGAAAAACGGCAGCCAATTGCGCACAGCAGCGTCCCCACAAACAGTCGTGGATTGAAATGATCAATTTTTATTTTTTTTTTAGCGATTATTATGAGGCAAGTGGAGTAGGGAAACTTGCCCAAGGTACCTTGCCCTGCCTGGAATTGAACCCAGGTCTCTCGCTTGCAAGACGAGTACTTTTAACCATTCAGCCACAGGACTCCCAATTTATTGAGGGTCCGGGCTGTGTTAAATTCATAACCACGCCCTTCATTTCAAAGTGTTTTTTTTCTATTAATTTTCAAGTTGAAACTGAACTTTTTTTTTTTAGCATTTTACCAAATTCTGGAGGGTCTGAAACGGTGCGTAAACTGAGAGAACCGAGACCCAGTAGAATTTGTGCCAATGTTCACTGAACATATTGACGAAGCTGCGTTGTGACCTTTATTGACTTCTTTTCAGCACTGGTGCACACAGACACCCGATCTCCGCAATATGCCACAACAGCTCATTCCTAACCATTATCGATGTAGATTATTCACCTTGGAGCATGGCACGCTGGTGTGAAAGACAGTTTTCATCTTTACTGGAATAAAGTTCCCTTCAATTGAATTACTATCAATGCACTCGGAAGGCCCCCCACTAATAAATATGCAGGGGAGATGTTTCCCCCGTTTCAAATACAATTTAGCTCAATCAAATGAATGTTTGGTTTCTTAAGTGGATTTGATTTAGAGCGCTGCTGAGCTAGGGGAATGTTGTGCGTGTCAGTGATTTCCGTTTGTCACGTTTTCGCCTCTGTGCTTTCTGCTTCCGAACTTACTTGAAAGCCTGGGATTGATTTAAAATTGTCGAATGCTCGTGATGAAAAAAAATACATTCGCACGTGAACCAATGATTCTATTATTTCTTCTGATTGTTCTCCTTCGCTTAACATTGCACAGTCCAAAAAGTCACACACACACACACCCATCTCTCGTCTTGCCTTTTTATGTCTGGAGGATGTCTCCTCTAAGATTTACTGTACCATGTAGCTAGCGACTGTAGTTATGCATAGGCATGCTCAGCAGCTAATTTACACTTTGTAATGTTTAGTGTCTCATTTTGGTGCCACCTCTGATAACATAACACCATCCCCAGCACCGTGCTGGACTGTCAGCCTAGACTATATGTGAGTTCAAAGTTCCGACATGGGGCTTGAACCCTCAACCTTCTGGGAGACGAGCTTGGCTGGCGAGCCTGGCTGACATCAAAAATCTCGTAAAGGTTGAATATGGCCGCACGAAAACTCAAGTGTTTTTTTTTTTGCCTCTTTCGTTCTTCAGGTTTCCATGTCTGGAGAAATAATATGGAGCAGATGATCTGAAAGCTGGTGCACATTTGGTAAGTGGGATCCGAGTAAAAGTGCTCAGTTAGGAAGATCGGAGTGAAATGGACATTCCGATAGTGGGGAGTAACTTATGTTTTTTTAATTTAGCTGTGCCATACAATCAGCTTGCTTGTCAGTGATAATTGTAAATATTGTGTTTTAACCCACAAAATTTCAAGAGGGTAGGAACCCAGTCGTTAGTTGATTGCTTTCCCGGGGTAATAATCCACCTTGAAAATCAAATTGGTTGCTCGGGCGCTCCGCAACTCCGTTTGTGGCAGTTAGCTGCTGTGGTTTTGCCCACGAAACACACAGCCGCTACACTCTTTACAATACATTCCGTGAAGCGCTTTTAATCAAATGCAAGGATTCTTCTTCTTCTTCTAATTATTATTATTTTGTACATTGGTGACGTTTCCACAATTTTAATCCCTGATATTGGACCAGATGTGTAGTGCAATGAGTGATTTATCGCGTTTGGTAGGGGGGGGGGGGGGGGGGGGCGGTAGGGGTTTGGAATTTTGCCTGTAGCTCTGAGTGGAATAATTCCCCCACAGTGCCAATGTCCTCTGAAGGTTACTGGCATCGAATTGGCTTCTCATTAGCTATTTACAGGTCATCTGGCAATGACACTGTCTGGCGTTCGATGGCTCAAAAGCGATGCTGCTGCAGCAGATTTTAAAAATAGCAGGGGGGACAAGAGGCAGGATAATGTGAAATAGCAACGTAATTATTAAAAATCCATTTAATGGACTACTTCTTTAAAAATGTCAAGAGAAAGTCATTTGACAGTCTTATTTAGTGCGGAATGTAGGCCACTCATTAACATTTTCAGGAGCAATATTCTACAGCGAGGGATCAGCGCGGAGGTAATTTTCATCCCCAAATTGCGATAGTGATTCTAGAGGCCACAGGTTCCGCCTGGTCTCAGCCTGTCAGACCTTTGCTCTGAACGAAAATCAAGGGAATTGTGGAAATTGGCTGTATTTGATCTCAATTTAAGCGCCTTCAGGAAGTCCACCCCAAGTGAAAGATAAACGTCTCTAAATGTCGATTTGTAGTGTAGGGCAATTTGGAAACGCATTTCGTTTTAAGAACTGCAGAAAAACGGCTTTCAAATTAAGACTGAATTAATAATAATAATCCTTGCATTTGATGTCGCAGTTTAGTCTGTCTTTGAGATGTCTCAAAGTCACTGGAAAAATGGAAAGTGAATTGACTATATTTTGTAGGTGAAGAGCTGCACTCAATTGCACACAGCAATGTCCCCACAAACAGTCGTGGATTGAGTGACCAATTTATTTTTGTGTTTTTTCGAGGGATTATTATTAGGCAAGTGGAGTAAAGAAACTTTCCCGAGGTTTTGCCCTGCCTGGAATCGAACCCAGGTCTCCCATTTGTAAGGCGAGTGCTCTCACTTTACAAATGCAGCCTGCATGTGTTTTTCAGCCTGGGTCCAAACCTTCCTCAGCACTGCTCGCTGCTTAAATAGGGATATGATTATCGGTTGGAGATTTTTGAAATTGGATCCTCGCGATCGACTATCTCATTCATCCTGTGGATTTGCAATGGGGTTGACATCCTGGCAATACTAGTGCCGTGTGTTCTGGCGAGTTTTCAAACTGAAACGCAGGATTGAGTGAGAAAGGCTCTGGCGTTTCGAAGTGGGGTTAAGGTGGACTGATAATTCTTGGGGTGTGTGGAAAGAATAGCGATCACGTCGCAGAGATTCACATGACTGTATGTAATGATGGCCACGTGCGTAAAACTGATGAGATTAACAGTTGAAAAACCCTGATTGTCCAGCGCTTTGGGACGTCTTTTCCCGGCCTGAATGACGCTAGCGCAAGTGTAATTTGTTGTAGTTGTTGTTGAAATGAGTGAGCGAAACTTTACTCGCGATGACATTATTTTATAGCTGGAGTAATGCTGCTAATGAGGTCTCGCGTGTCGTTTACTGTTGCGTTGAATTTACTATGTGATGGTGCATAATAATTAAGGGGTTCAAATGAAGTTCCACTCTGCCTTTCAGGAAGTCTGCCCGCTTGACAGGTCCCATCTATCATACTTTCTTTGTAACGTCGTGAATTTTTCAATGGCCTCGGGATATGAAATTCTCCCTGGTATTGCGCAGTGCTGTCTGCGTACGAAGCAAAGTTGCTAGCATCAGAACAAACGCTTTTGAAATAATATATATATATAAACACGTGGAACGTAGCGCAAATTGCCGTGTTCACTTGCAACCAGGCAGGCAGATTAATAATAATAAAAATAATAATCCTTGCATTTGATATAGCGCTTTTCACATCTTATCTCGAAGCGCTTCACAGAATATACTGTAAAGTAAATTCATTGACTGTATATTTGTGGGCGAAACGTGGCAGCCAATTGCACACAGCAGCGTCCCCCACAAACAGTCGTGGATTGAAAATGCTATTATTGTGTCACTTGACAGTAAGATGCGCTTTGGGACGTCCTCCCTACGTGAAAGGCAATATCAAATGGAAGCTTTCTCATAATAATAATAATTCTAATAATAATAATCCTTCAGTTTGATGTCGCGCCTTACGTATCGTGTCGTTGAGACGTCTCGAAGCCCTTCACATTGTACAATGGAAAGTGAACCGACTGTGTATTTTGTGGGCGAAAGTACAGAGCCTGTCGTTTTAATTCAATTAAAACGATGGAGAAAAAAAAGGCCTATTGTCACTTTATGGCCAATTCTATTTCATTAGTTATCTCGTTAAAAACAACTGATTAAGCGTTTTGCAGTTCAAATAAATGATGTGATCCTAGTGCCTATTTCAGGCTCAGGCATGACATGACCCAGCTGAACACTGGCGCACTCAGATTTCCAAAATATTTACGTTATATAAAGTTTCCTTACTCCGTGCACACGTATAATAATAGTCCCTCTGTCCCGTCCCCTCACCCCACCAAAAAAAAACACAATAATAAAATTGGTCATTTCAATCCACGGCTGTTTGTGGGGGAACGCTGCTGTGCGCAATTGGCTGCCGCGTTTCGCCCACAAATATACGGTCAATTCGCTTTACAGTGTATTCCTTTGAGATACTGTCTAGAAGATGTGAAAAGCGCTATATCAAATGCAAGGATTATTATTATTATTATACATTGAATGTTTCTGCTCCGCTTGTGGATGCATAGGTGTCAACCCAAGGCTCGCTCCGCTGAGAGAGAGCAGGACCCGGATCCGTCAGTTCATAAAATCAGAAACTCTTACTTTTTGCTTGATAAGCAGGAAATTGAACAGACGTTTTCAGGGAATGCAGGATTAAACGCAGGCAGGAACTTGAACCTCCTTCACAACCTTTCCCTATTTATGCTGGTCTCTCTGTTAAACTGATTGCTTTTCTATGGCTTGATTTATGCGGGGGCTGCGCAATTAGCATAAAAAACCCATTCACAGCAGCTTTGCTAGCGAATGCATCTGAGAGTGGTGCTATCTCCCCCGCTCCCCACCCCCCTCCTCTCTCTCCCTCTCACTCTCTGTGTCTCATATCCTCTCGCCCCCTTCCTCCCCCACAACGTCACACTCTTTGAGTTTTGCCCACAAAATGTACACACTATAGATTCTGTAAAGCGTTTTTTGAGATGACTCAACGACATGATGAGCAAGGATAGGATTACGAACTCAAAGAACGGTCCTTTTAATTGGAAAACAAAGAGACAATTTCCCACCCCTGTCACCCACCCACCCACCCACCCACTCACCCACTCACCCACTCACCCACTCACTCACTCACTCACTCACTCACTCACTCACTCACTCACTCACTCACTCACTCACTCACTCACTCACTCACTCACTCACTCACTCACTCACTCACTCACTCACTCACTCACTCACTCACTCACTCACTCACTCACTCACTCACTCACTCACTCACTCACTCACTCACCCACCCACCCACCCACCCACCCACCCACTCACTCACTCACTCACTCACTCACGTCAGCTAAAATTCATAAACAGTGCTAAGTGTTCCCCAGGGCTAAAGACATGAATTAAATCACAGTTGCGTCAATGGTTCCTGGTGACGGTTTTAGAATGGCCTCCAGCAAGTTTGGAAAGTACGTGTGGGCTGGCTGGTCTGCCGAGTGTCGCAGTGATTTTACTGATGGCTTTCATTATCGGTGAGGCCTCGCAGAACCGTTGCAACGACAGGCTATTGACACGGATTGAGAGTGGGGATTGATGGCGTGTTTGAGCAAGAGCGTGAGCCCTTCCGAAGGTATTGGGTACCAGAGGTAAAAAGGTTGAGAAAGATCCCACGCACTGGAATCTATGGGTCCAGATGATGGGCGCACACTCAAGGTCACCTCTCCATCATGTCACCACTGAGTTGCAAAAGGTGGGGGGCAGATGATTCAGTGGCGCAAAACTACGTGACGTGATACGACGGCGATTTCAATTGGAATTTCTTTGGAAAGGAAGTCAAGTGAAGCAAATAACTGGTCGTTGGCCTTTCCAACAAACAGCAACTCGGCTGCGGAATGGCATCGTTGATGTACCTTGGGCTTACCTTTTGAGCAATCGCGTTCAGAAATCATGGCAAGTTCAGCCACGGTGCGCAAATACTCAACCTTTTGTTTTAAAAGCTTTGAATTTTTTTACAAAAAAAAATACTCAAACGCTCGAAAAGTTTGTAGAGTTTCTATCCAACACGAATAAAAACTGTGAAGAAAACATGCACAGTCATTACACTCTACACAGTATATCCTGTAAAGTGCTTTGCGACATTCTTGCTGATGAGAAAGGTGCTGTATAATTTCAGCTGCAAGGATTATTATTCTTATTATTTATATGTGCTGTGTGTCTCATCTCAGTGGGATGGTGTGGGATCGTGTGCTTGCGTGCGTGTGTGTGTGTGTGTGCGAGCACACGTGTGTGTGAGTGTGACTGTGAGACAGCCATCGTTTTCATGGCAGATAATAATCCTTCGCCATGTTCTGTACACCATCTTCCGTCCGTAACATGGATGGGGTCAGTGAGGAGGAAGTTACTGATGTCAGACCTTTGTTGCTAAAGAGGCGTCACTTAAAAAAGAAACTCCTTCATCAAAAACGACGTGAGAAATTGCCCTGGAAAATTCAACTCTAATAACCCCAGCGTTTGAGCAAGCGCCTTGTCGCGTCGTCAAGACGTCTCAAAGTCCAGACACGAGATATTAACTGGAGGAAGGAGAATAGGAGAGCGAGAGAGAGAGGGAAAGAAAGAGAGAGAGAGAGAGAGAGAGAGAGAGACATAAACATTGTGCAGAAGGCAGTCAGCAAGATGTATTGTGTTTTTTTTTCACGTTGGTGAATCCACACTCTGTTGTTTCAGCTTGAAGCGGAACAGGATCGGGGGCTTCCTGACAGAGAGTCCGGGTTAACCCTTTCCCCGCCGAAAGCAGACTTTCCCAAACGTCTCCAAAAAGGATGATTGCCACGACGCGATCCTTACACGTTGACCCTAACTCTAGCCCCCCCCCCCCCCCCCCCCTTTTCTCCACATGGCAGCCAGTGCTCACAAAGCGCTTCACGGGATATGCTGTAAAGTCTGGCGAGTGTATTTTTGTAGGAACGCAAAACAGCCATGAAGCGAATGACTCATTTTGTTTGCAAGATTGTTGGCCAGGGTCACCGGGAGAAGAAACTCTGTTCTCTCCACAGCACAGAATTAGTGCATCAGCTTAGACTACATTGGCTGCAGGTTTCCTTACTCCACAGTACACACGCCTAATAATAATCCCTCACCCCCCAAAAAAAATCTACAATAAATTAACCATTTCAATCCACGACTGTTTGCGGGGGACGCTGCTGTGCGCCATTGGCTGCCGCGTTTGGCCCACAAATATACAGTCAATTCACTTTACAGTATATTCTGCGAAGCGCTTTGAGGCGTCTAGAAGACGTGAAAAGCGCTATATCAAATGCAAGGATTATTATTAAAGTCCCAACTTGAAGGTTGCTCGAACCCAATAGCCTTCTGGCCCAAAGGCCAGGGGGCTCCTAACTGGCAGGCTGACAAAACGCAACTATCTCTTGGCGTCAGTGATTCAGTCAGGTCAAAAACAAAACACACCGCAAAAGAATAGGGTTAGTGAGAGGAATGATTCATTCCTCTCACTGCTCAATGTGGCCACAGCAGATTAAATGCCACGTTTGCCTGTTTAACTGCCACCGGGTGTTAAGTGAACTCATTATGTGAAGCACTTGGAGACATTTCAACCCGAGGAAGACTGTTCCTCGAGACAAATGCAGTATTATTATTGTTATTATTATTATTGATAATGCAGGTTAGCAAAACGCAAGCCAGGATTTCAAGCCAGGAGCCACGAGGCAGCTTCTGATCCCTGTTGTTTTGAGAATGGAAACTGGAAAATGCTAGTTTTTAGGCGACATTAAAAGGAGTCTTTAAATCACTGGCGGAAACGGGTTTTTATGGTACAGGAAAAGTCTCGAACCATCCGTCCGATTTCCTATCGCTTCTTGGACACTCTCCTCCAGCAGGAATGCAACAACAACAATAATTACATTACATTGATAGAGCGCCTTTCACATCGAGAGGAATGGAGATGGAACAGCAGGTTGAGAGTCTTGGAATTCTTGAGGTTAAATTATGTCCAAATAAATTGGGTCAGAAGAGAGAGATTTTCTCCACATGAGTCAGCTGGTCCAATGCTCTCTCCTGCTTGATTGTGTTTTTTTCGGAGGGATTATTATTAGGCGTATGCGTGTGTGTATGTGTGGAGTAAGGAAACTTGCCCAAGGTTTTGCGCTGATCTGCCTGGATTCGAACACAGGTCTCACGCTAGTGAGGTGAGTGCTCTAACCACTGAACTACAGGAGTTCTAACAACAAATTCCCATCATTTGCTTAAAAACCCATTTCAAACGTTTTTTTATTTTGTTGCTGTGGCGCTAGTTGCAACATAAGGTTCCTGTTTAGTTGTATTTTCGTGTTGCTGAAGTTGACCAATGCAACTCAGAAATACCAGCGGAGGTGGTTGTCAAAGGGGAAGTTGGCCTTGTGTGAAAAACGCAGAATCACATCTGGAGATCGCGAGAAAGAGAGAGAGAGACAGAGAGAAAATGTGAGACAGTGACATTTAAATAATCCGACTCATACCACCTCTGTTGGAATGTGTGATGTTACTTCCAGTTTCATTTCATTGTCTGACTTTGCTCTGCAAAGTACTGTAGCCGGTGAAGCGTTTTCACATTATGAACCTTTGCTACACTCTCTCTCTGTGTGATCGACGGGAAGCTCGTCCACTTAACCGCCAGACCCCTTTAAGAGGTCGAGGGTGGATTTGATGAAGAGAGAACATTTGGGCGTTGGTGTGTTTGAAAGACAGTTGGATGAGAGAGCGAGGAAGGTACCGTACGCCATTTCTCTTCAGCTTTTACGCAGACTATGGTAGTTACGGATAGGTGAGGGTTATTGGAAAAGTATCCTGATTGGATCATGACACAGGGTTGCTGCAGTGGGAATGTCTTGGGACGTCCTCCTGACCTGAAAGGCGCTATACAAGTGTAATTTTGTTGTTGTTGTTGCAGTGGGAAGGTGGTCGTTGAGTAATAATAATAATAATAATCCTTGCATTTTTTGATATAGCGCTTTTCATGTCTGCTGGGCGTATTATTCTTGAATGATACATTCTTCGTATATATTGAATAATGTATTGAATAATGTATACTTGAAGGAAGAGATCAAATGGGTGTCCATCCGTCCGTCACCCCTCCCCCCTCCCCCTCCCCCCCTCCCACCTGCAACGCTCTTCGTTTCGTTCCTCGGTCAGTTTGACTCCTGTGGAAACTCCTCTGCAAACATAGACGATGGCGAGTTTCCGCTAATGTGAAGCCCTGAAAATTTCCGTTCGTGGGTGGCTTGAGCAAAGAGAAATGGCGCCAGCCTTGGCACCTCCATTGAGAGTCCACGCCGCTGTGGGTCAGTACTGACTGTGAGCAGATAAAGAATTGCAGCCTTCATACAGGTTAGCACCTCACAGCATCTCTCGCCTACTGAGTTAGGAGGTTGTAAGCCAAAGCCCCACAGTGGGTCTTTGAACTCATACAGTGTGAGCTGACACGCCAATGGGCCTAGAGAGTATTGCAATGCTGTCCTTTCAAGTAAGAACATAAGAATTAGGAGCAGGAGTAGGCCATTCAGGCCCTCGAGCCTGCCCCTTGCCATTCAATAAGATCATGGCTGATCTTCTAATGTAACTCCACCTGGCCCGCCTTATCCCCATATCCCTTAATCCGTAAGAAATCTGTCAATTTCAGTCTTGAATATGTTCAAGGACTGAGTGAGCAGCGACAGCCTTTTGGAGGTAGAGAATTCCATAAATTCACCAACCGTCTGAGAGAGGCGATGAGGCCAAGTCCCGCCTGCCTGTCCAGGTGGATGTAAAGGATCTTTGGCAGTTTCTCCTGGAATCCTGGCCAACAATCCAATCCCCTCCTTTCTGTGTTTCATGTACTGAGACCCGGTGAAATTCAACTCGATCCAGGTTTTCCAACCAGGAAGAGATTAGGGAACAATGATATCGCATTGCCTGCAAAATCTGCTTTCACAGAAAATCCTGTGAAGCGTTCTGAGGCGTCCTCCTGTGTGTGAGATTCTCCGTATCCAGTGAATCCAGAGCATGGAGTCATCACACAGCTGGATGTCCTCTTCAAAGTCCACCTGTGCTATTGCTTGTATTGCAGAGACAGAGGCGCCCTTCATTAACAGCAGGGAGATTGCCGGGGAGGGTGGAGGGACAGGGGGTGATTTGGGTTGATGGTTGGGACCATCGGAGAAGAGGGTCTTGAGTTGGGACTTGATTTGAGGTCTGGGAGGGGGCGAGGTGGAGGACTGTGGGATGGAGTTCCAGAGGTTGGGGGGGGGCAGAGCAGAGCTGAGCAGAGCAGTTTGAAACAGAGCTGTGTTTGAGTGGCCGAAAGCTCGCTCACCAATGGTGGGGCGGGGGCCGTGGGAGATTCGCACCTCTCGATGACACGATAAGCAGTCTTGCAGCTCAGTGGTTAGAGCACTCGCCTTGCAAGCGAGAGACCTGGGTTCAATTCCCAGCAGGTCAGAGCGAAACCTTGGGCAAGTTTCCACACTCCACACGCCTGAGAGTAGTAATGCCTCAAGAACATTTTTTTGTCGCTTCAATCCACGACTTGTGGGACACAAAATTGGCTGCCGCGTTTCGCCCACAAAATATACGGTCAATTCACTGTACGGCATATTCTGTGAAGCGCTTTGAGACGTCTCAGTGACAAGATAAGGGGCTCTATCTCACCAAAGAATTATTATTCATTAATCTATAATCTATAACCACCGAATGCCGGTCACGCACTGGTCAGGCTTGAACCTACTGCTTTTTCTAATGGCTTTTTTTTTTACCCCATCGTTTTCAAATGAAGCTTCCTCTCTCCAGCGCCTTCTCCTCCAAACCTCAACCCACCAACTCCCCCTCCGCCCCCACCCACCCACCCTCCCACTACCGAGCGCGCTGTGCAGGTTCTCGGAAAGCCTCCCTGGCTGACCTCAAACTGGAATCAGTCAGCGACGCAAAGCCCTCGAAACTCCGAGCAGCCCGTCCGAGAGAGGAAGGCGATTCAAGCCTCGAAGCAGAGCTGCGTTTGAGCCACAGCTATATCTGCACCACTCTGCCATTCGGACTCTATGTTTAGTGGCTGCGTTTCCTGCTGTCGGAGCGGGCCACTGTTGGACATATTTGAGATGCAGAGTGCAGCGGTGGCTTTCACCCAGTAGCTATTTATTCCCAATTGGTTTTCACGTTGCAGTCCTGCTGTTTGACCTCAGTGTTAGCTGTCGCCGTGAGTGCGAGGAGTCTGGCAGCGGGGGCCGAGCAAAAGCCCTGAGACGTATTATCTGCCATTTTCTGTCAATTACACAGAAACTAATTTAATACCTCCGAGCACATGAACTACATTACACGAGTCCCACACACCCTGGAGAACAGTGAACAGCTTGGGCTTTGCTGACTACAGTATAACTGAATGCATTCTCTGCAGGGACAAAGATATAAATAGATCTTCTCTTCTCCCACCCCCTCCCCGCCCCCCCACATCTCCCTCTTCCTCTCTCACTCTCTCATGTCCTGTCTATTAAAAACACACCTCCGTTGCAGCTTTGCCTTCTCTCACTGCAGATGGCACACAAGTGGGAGCGCAGATACGCTGGGTTGGATGGTGGATGGACCCTCTTCTTTGCTGTAAAATTCCACACGTCTTATCAATCATCCGTATCGAGTATTAATAAACGTTGGTCATTTTCAATCCACGACTGTTTGTGGGGGACGCAGCTGTGTGCAATTGGCTGCCGCGTTTCGCCCACAAAAATATACAGTCAATTAATTCATTTGACAGTATATTCTGTGAGGCGCTTTGGGACGTCGATAAGACGTGAAAAGCGCTATATCAAATGCAAGGATTATTATTATTATTATTATTATTCTCCACATTGATTGTGCCTCTAAAGATTTTTGGGTCACAATGCTATACACCAACCCTACATTGGACAGATATTTAGGGAGGGGTGGGGGTGGAGTAGAGAGATTAACCTGAACAGCGCTTTCAAGAGCCAGCTGGCCTGCACACGATGGGCCGAATGTCTTCCTTCTGTGCTGTAGAATGGTGTAATTCTATTCCCCTTTGCTAGCTTAACGTCGCTCTATCTGTAGATGGCTGAAGCCATGGCCAGTGAACTCCCATTACCAACCCAAGCATTTTTTGCTCACCTCTTCTGTGAACTCCTAGCGTGCAAACCGTGTCCCTTTGTGGTGTCTGAGTTTGGCCACTTTGACGGAGACAATACAGAAGCTAAAAATGGGGAACAAAATCTTACTGAAGCATTACTCCTCCTCCTCCTCCCATCCCCAAATACACTCCTTGCTGACTCCAGACCGAAGCCAGCTGTTGCTAAACTGAATTAAGTTCCTCTTCAGCCCCCAGCTGAATAAGTTTATTGTGGCTTTCTTTTTTTTTTTGCCACATCTGCAAATTATTTTATTTCCTCCACTTTGTGGGACGAAAAGCGCTCTGAGACGCCGTCCGGCGTGGAGGGCGCTGTACAAAGTTGTTGTTGTTGTTGATGATGAGCAGTTGTCCGGTCAGAGGTTTGTTCGGTCATTGATGTGGGATGTGGGAACCCATCACAGTGTTTGAGAATATCCAAACCAGACTGAGAGTTCCACACATTCCCACCTGCATACGTGTATAGGAATATAATAATGATCCTTGTAATTTGACATCGCGCTTTTCACGTCTTCTAGACGTCTCAAAGCGCTTCACAGAATGTATTCTAAAGTGAATTGACTATATTTGTGAGCGAAACGCAACAGCCAATCACGCACGCCAGTGTCCCCCACGAACAGCCGTGGATTGAAATGACCAATTTTATCATTGTGTTTCTTTTGTTGGAGGGATTATTATTAGGCATGTGTGTGTGTGTGGAGTAAGGAAACTTGCCCAAGATTTTGCCCTGACCTGCCTGGATTCGAACAGAGGTTTCACGTTTGTAAGGCGAGTGCTCTAACCACTGAGCTACAGGAATGTAGACTGCTGTATTAGAGTTTGTTAAAAAATGTGGGAATAAGTGTAGTGCACAGCTCTGCGCGGAGCTGAATAATACCTTCCAGTTCAGTTGATACAATCAAGTGGGATACAATGTGGAGGGTAGGGTTGAATGGGATCTGAAGTGACTGCATGGTTAATTTTGCCTGTCACTGAACTTCCTTCAAACCCACTTACACACTTTAGTGGCGTCCGCTGTGTAACGGCACAGTGGGAGTTTGAGCTCCTAGTTTAGGTTGTCACTCCACAATCTACAGTCAATTCCATTTACAAGTCTATTCTGTGAAGCGTCTGGAGACGTCGCGAAGACGTGAAAAGCGCTCTGTCAAACGCTAGGATTATTATTTCAGCTCTGAGGAGAGAGAGCGAGAGCGAGAGAGAGAGAGAGTGTTGCATTGTTAGACCTACTCTGCTCGCTCGAAAGACAAATTTTTTGTTGAAAACAATATGAATTCAATTATTATGCAAATACCGGCAGACTGGGATTCGAACCTATGATGTTGAGGGTTGCTAATCCGGTAACATTGCCACAACACTACCCTCCCAGCACTTTCTGGAGAAGATAGATTCCAGGTTAATTCTCCCTCCGATCAACACTGTGGCCTTTAATCTACTGGAGATCCCCCCCGAGTGTGTGTTAAATAAAATGTGGCTTCCACTGTGAGATGTGCTGAGTTTCAGGCAGAGATTTGTATTTAAGGAAGAGTTTCGACATGACCGTTAGTGAGGTTTGATTGTAGATACAATCATCGTTGGAACGTGTGATGTTTGCTAAGTTCTTATTCCTGGTTTTCTGCAGCATAAACATCTATAGATAATAATAATAATCCTTGCATTTTGATATTCTAGACGTCTCAAAGCACTTTACAGAATATACTGTAAAGTGAATTGACTGTATATTGGTGGGCGAAACACGGCAGCCAATTGTGCACAGCAACGTCCCCCACAAACAGTGGTAGATTGAAATGACCAATTTATTGTAGGGGGTTTTTTGCGGGGACAGATTTTCATTCGGTGTGTGTGAGTGTGTCGAGTAAGGAAACGTGCCCAAGGTTTCGCCCTGACCTGCCTGGATTCGAAACACAGGTCTCTGGCTTGTAAGGCGAGCGCTCTAACCACTGAGCTACCAGGACCGGGCAGCAAAGATGTAGGTCAGTTGCAACATTGGGCCCGGCTTGTAATGTCTACCGAAAATATGTCTACGTCATTTTTTTTAAGTAGAAGCAAAAGGAAATCGCTTTCATCGTAGACAATGGGTTGTCCCTGACCCGAAGCAAGTTAGGCTGTGTGTGCTATGCCTCTTCCTGCTTGTCCAATGGGGACCAACAACCAATTAACCTCAACAAGCAATCCTGGTGCGTAAAGAAAACAGTCTTCTCTTCCTGCCGTGGATGTGCTGAGCTGTAGAGTTTCACGAGCCAGCTGAGGGGGTTGGTGGGGAGAGAACGCAGCTGTTTCCTGCTCCCAGCCCCTCACACTTCCCAGGATCTTACGGAATAAACTTTCAACGTGTTGGACTCGGGGACGCACAATCAGCAACTCGTCGACTTCCTTCCTAACATTCTTCGGAGGTTGCGATTTTGAAACCGCTGGAAGGTTGATGAGAACATCTCTTTTCTCTCTCTCTCTCTTCCTCCCCCCACCCACCTCCTCTCTCTCTCTCTCTCTCTCTTTCTGGGAACTTGGAAATCAGTCAGTTTTTGTGAACCTTGGCGCTAGACAGACCTTGGATTGCAAAAGCCACCCAAGCCAGCCAGCGACCCACCGCACACAAACAAACAAAATGTCCTGGAGCAAGTACACAGACTTTTTCAAATGTTGCTGCGGTGAGTAGATTTTGTCGGGTGGGGAGAGAATGACGACAACTTGGCTCGCACACCGCGCAGCGAAGGAAAGGACGGGAGTCGTAGATATTCACGGCGCAGGAGAAGGCCATTCGGCCCATGGGTAATTGTTTCTGGGTGGGGGGGGGTAATTACCCAGTTCCTTTTTTGAAAGCTGAATAGGGATTCCCGCCTCGAGCTCTGCTCCCAGCAACGCCTTTCCTCGTCCTGTGCGCCGCTCTCTTAACGAGTGTGGAAAAAAAGTTCCTTCGAGCCTCCCTGTTTGCTCAGCTTGACGTTAACAGCAACGGACGCGATGGAAGGCACCAGGGAAAACCTAGGGCGATCGAAACCGCCGTCGGCTAGATTGGTTTTTGGGAGAGTTGAACTACACAGTGCGATTGTTGCTTGGCTCAGGGTGTTGTGGCTGAAGGCTTTGTCTCCGATCGTGGAGTTAATTAAGGGAGTGGTGGGTTGGTGGTGGGGGGGTGGGGGGGGGAGGGGAACGGTTGATGTGATCCAACAAAGAGCAATCAGAAGAGTGTTATAGTTTGGACTGGGGATGTTGCGCACTATGGGATGGAGGGTTTCCGCGGAAGGAATTCGATAACCTGGGCGAGGAGTTTGAATTCGGTGCGCTCAGTGTCAGCGGGACGGTATAGAGCTCAGCGAGGACAGGGGTTAGTGAGAGTGCAGGAGCCGGTTGAGGACTAAGGTCTGGTCAGGGAGCTGTAAATGTGTCGAGCCTCTCGTGTTGGAAATTGGGAAACCAGCCTGGGGAACATGGAAGAAATCTACACTCGAGTTGACTCTCTCTCGCTCCGGACTGCTCTTAAAATAACATTTCAATATTAAAGCTGCCAGGGATTTCTGGCTTTGTTGAAGCGAGAGGTTTTAATGCCAGGAGCGAGGCCGCCCAGGAGGCTGATGTCATCCCTGTTATTGAATCCGCTGTCCGGTTTTCATGGGCAGTTTGAGGGAAGGTGGAAAGTGGAAATTCACTGTGACTTTTGCAGACTTCAAGATCCTCAGTCTCGTGCTTAAATCACTCCACTTGCCCGCCACCTCCCTACTTGTCTAACCTCCTCCCCCCTCACAGCAGTGCCTCCTCTGCCTCCGCTCAACTGGGTCCTCCTCGTCCCCCGAATCCTCCGCTCCACCATTGGCGGCCATGCTTTCAGCCATTTTGGAACTCCCTCCCTCTATCCCTCGGCCTCACCCCCCCCCCCCCCCCCCCACTCCTTTCCCACCGTTAGGTCGCGCTTGAAGACCTTTCTCTTTGACCGCTCTTACGGTCACCTTCCCTCACCCCGGACCCGGCCTTGGGCTCTGCCATTGTCAAGCGCTCTGAGGCACCACGCCGGGGTGGAGGGCGCTGTATAAAATCCAAGTTGTCGTGATTGTTTTTGAACAATCCTTGTGAACCATTGTCAGTATTTTCTGTTGCCCCAATAGTAGATTATTTCGCCCACAAAATCTTACGGCCAATTCACTTTACAGCACTGTATTTTCTGCCAAGCACTTTGGGACGCGTAGAAGATGCGATAATGCGCTCTTATCAATATTTCACGTCAGGATGACGGTTCAAAGCGTCTCCCGTGCCGATTTGCTTGACTGCAAAGTGCAACGACCGTGGATTCTGTTAACACGAGCCGACGTTACCGTGAAAACAGGGACTTTGATCGCGAGGTATGGCAGACACGCGGCCGAATGCAAGGTTGTGAAATTTGTGAACGTTAATAACACCAGCCCTGGCGATGCTCGGGGTTTTTTCACCCAGTGCCTTTCTCATCAGGAGGCAATCACAAAGAGGGTCATGAGCTACACCGTAAGGTGGATTGTCTGATGGTTTTGCGGGCGAATCGGGCGCAAAGCGGATCAATGTTTTACACTGTCCTGTCTGTCTGTCTGTGTTTTGGTAGAGGAGCTGAGCTTGAGTGTAGATTGCATGTGTAAAGTGTGTGTGTGTGTGTGTAAGTGATGGAGTCTATGTACAGGTGGAAGTGATTGAGGCCGGCTGACTATGCCAAAGCTTCTGCTCTGATGGCCTCTCGTGGCGCCGTTTGGCCTTTTCTCTGCGCTCTCCATTTCACTGACGTCCCTCGAACCAAGCGTAACAAGCGGAGGTCTTATTAACTGTGCCAGTTAGTAAGGCGAGCGCTGTTCTGAATGCAAGTTGTTGTGGTTGTGTGTCGGGGGGGGGGGGGGGGCGCTGTTGTGTTGCACGCTGTGTAGCTGGGTCATTGGACATCGTGACTCCCTCCTATACCTCAGGCACCCCTAGTCCATTCCACATTGTGGCTCATCTCTGTGTCATGGCACGAATCCTGGTGGGAGTGGGAGGGGGGGAGGGGGAGAGGAGAAAGGACGAGAGGGTGAGGGTGGGACATTGGGGGAGGGAAGGAGGGAGGGAGAGAGAGAGAGAGGGGAGGGAAAGAAGGCGCAAACTGCCAGAGGAAGTGCCTGTGACAGAAGCCACTATTATTTGGCCCAGCCGGGGGGGGGGGGGCGAGCCGCCTTCCTTTCGGATATGACAAGCCGCTCTTTGTTGCAGTCTGCGAGAGCGATTCACAGCCATTGCTATTCACAGCTCACACAGAGGCTGTGCCGTCTTCTTCTCTGTGTCTGCCAGCTGAGCTAGAGCCCAGTCAGCAATAAGCTGGCCTCCCTCCCTCCCCCATCACCCTCCCCCACCCCCAGGACCATTTATTATGTACGGAGCAGGTGTTGTTGCAGTGATGGTATCCATTTTGCACCTTGCAGCACGCTCCACGAGTGTGGCTCGTAAACCAGGGGTAGAAGAGGACACTGAATAATGTGCTTTTTATTCCGGTGTTCGCCCTTTGCCAAGGAGATGATAATAACGTCTACATCTAATGATAATACTATTTATTAATATTATTATTTATTCGTATTTATTATGATTATCTTTGCATTTTATAAAGCGCCTTATCACGTCGCGGGGACGTCTCAAAGCGCTTCACAGGATATACTGTAAAGTGGAGTGTCTGTGTATTCGGTGGGCGAATCCTGCATGTACTTCACAAACACACACACATAGATAGACACACACACACACACGCTGCTTTAGTGAAATAAAGGACAGATATAGGTATGCTTTCCATAAATAAATACAGAGGACGACAAACCAAATTGGAAAAAAAAAAGCTGCCTCTAATCTTAGAATGCTTCTACAGTATTTTTTTTAAGCTTTGGTTCATCGTAATACGAATAAATAATTGTTACCCTTACATTTCAATCAACGTCCGTGAGTCTCCCAAGTGATTCCTGTAAGATGCGGTAAAGTGTAGTGACTGTGTGGGACGTCCGCCCGACGTGACAGGCGCGCTCCGTCAATGTCATTTGGTGGCTGTTGGTGTTGGTCTTGTTGTGCGTTTGCCAACAAATATTTTGGCGGCTCTGAGCAAACTGACTGCCAGGTTTCGCCCTCAAATTCACAGCCATTGCACTGAGCGATATATCCTAGGAGGTCCTTTGAAGCATCATGACAATGTGATGAGGGGCTGTGTCGAATGCGAGGATTACTAATACCAAGTACCCTCCCGGAAGAGCTACTGACAATGGATAACAGCCAAGTGAGGGGGGTGGGGGGGGTGGGGTGGGGTGGGAGAGGATGTCATATTTTTCCATTAACGCGACTGCGATTTAAGAATTTTGCGAATTCCATTCACTCAAATCCTAATGACGTTGTTCATCTCTGACGCAAAATCTCCGTAACAGATTGCACAGATCGACAATTCATTAATTCACTTGACAGAAGCGAGCAGCGTTTCGGCAGAGAGGGGGGATCGCTCCTTCAATGGATTGCGAATTCCGAGGAACTAATCACATTTGCTCGTCTTTCAGAAAGATTATATTCTGTTGCAGACTTTATTGTCTCAAACAAAGGGATATTAGTGTTAAGCCCCTGCTCATTGAAAGTCACGGAAATGCTCATAAGAAACCCCCTCACATCAACCCACCCCCCCCCACCACCACCACCCACACCCCACACTTGCATCTCAACATAGTGATAACCTGGTAATAATAACTTAAAGAATCCTTTCCGTTTATAACACAAACCCTTTCATTTTGGGAGCGTGGCTCAAAGCGCTTCACGGTATTCACCGTAACGTGACGTCAGGGTGTTTTGTGTAGACGAAACGCTGTCCCTCGGCCTCCCTCATCTCCTTCAAGGCCGGTCTCAAGATCCTCTTCTACCGCCCTCCCAACTCTTCCCCCCCCCCACTACCCTGACCCCTCTCCCTCGCTCGAGTCCTGACGTGAAAGGCACTCGAAAAATGCAATTTTGTTGTTGTTGTTGTTTTTGCCACTGTGTGGTTGAGTGTTTAACATTTTCATGGCACGATCGATCTCGAGGGAGAATATCTTTGACTGCGCTTTATTTGCAGGGACGGAACGCGGGGCAATTCCGCACGCCTACCGATCGCGCTGTTACTAGCTCAACGGAAATATTTTTCCTCTTGCTCTGTATTATCCCAAGCCAGTTTTGTCTTTGAAAGCTGCAGAAGCAAACATGGGAGTTTCTCTGTGTGCGTGCGCGCGTGCGCATGTGTGTGTCTGTGTGTGTGTGTGTGTGTGTTTAAAAACAACAAAACCCCCCAAAAAATCGCATTCGTTATTATTTTCATCCGCGTTTCAGGGATTGTAACTTTATTTGGGCGGAACAATGAATATTTCATGTATCGTATCTCGAGTCCCGGGTGTGCGTTCGGCTGCAACATGAATAATAACTTAAAAGTAGCTTTGAAAAGGTGTTGTTTGTGAAATGTGTAAAGGAGCTTGATTCTTGATCTTGGACCTTTCAGGTCAGAAGCGCTTGTTAGTTTTTATACGAGACATTGCACGTTGCACAGATGTATATTGAGAGGCATCATTGTGAACAGTACTGCACAAGCAATGGGTGAAACCAGTAGTTGTCCAACTTGTCTCCCCGTCTTACTGTGACAACCATATCACAAAGTCAGGGGAGGGTGAATGTGTGGGTGTATAGGTGTGAGTGTGTTGTCCACGTGTATGAGATTGCGGTCTGAATCTTTTAATTGATTAGCTACCCTCAGAAACTCTGCTCATTTATGAACAGCAATCCTTGCGTCTGACGCAGCAGCGTCTTATCACGGGATCGAATGTATTTGTAGGCGAACCCGGGAGCCGATTTTGTGTGCACGGCTGGGAAGTGGATGATCGATTGATTGCATCTAAGATTGGTGGCCAGGACGTTGGGAGAAATGTCCTTCTCTTTTATTCGAATGGCGTCACTGATTTTTTTTAATGTCCACCCGAGCAGGCAGGCGAGGCCTCGGTTTAACAACTCACACGAAAGACGCTATTTCCTCCGACAATGCATCACTGCCTCCCCAGCTCACCCCACCCTTCCCCACACCGCAGCTTAATAATAATAATAATAATCCTTGCATTCGATATAGCGCTTTTCACAGCTTATCAACACCTCAAAGCGCTTCACAGAATATACTGTAAAGTGAATTGACTGTATAATTGTGGGTGAAACGCGGCAGCCGATTGCGCACAGCAGCGTCCCCCACAAACGGTCGTGGATTGAAACGATAAAAAAAATTTATTGTGGTTTTTATGGCGTGTGTGCGTGTGTGCGTGTGTGTGTGTGGAATAAGGAAACTTGCTCAAGGTGTCGCCCTGACCTTGCCTGGATTCGAACACAGGTCTCACGCTTGCAAGTCGAGCGCTCTAACCACTGAGCCACAGGAGCTCCGCAGCTTGCGACGACGAGAGTTCCAATCCACGCCCGATTTCCGTTTGGAACCTCATAAATCCGACTTTAGCTGAAGTGTCCGTGCTCGGGTGCAATCGCTTCACCTGCATTCCTTACCTGGCGTTGGGGGACAAAAAAATCACTCGATATGGAGACTAATCAAACAGTGGCTCTGCACTGATTGTGTCTCGGCGAGAAAGAGAGAGGGAGGATTTGGCCCAGTGCCATATCGTTAAAATGCAAGCGATTCCTTGAGTGCCTGCGTCCGTTGCTCCCAACAGAGGCCGACACTGTATCTGAAACACCTTGTCAGCAAACCAGGGCTTTCTAGTTGGTGACAATCGCGCCATCTGGCAACGTTGAAAGAAGACGGCAGCTAAATAAAATCTGCCTTTGATTTTTTTTTGTCTTGATTGTTTTGTTTTTACGGGGCGGGTGGGTGGGGTGGGTCACTCTCCTCGCTTGCAGTTTATTAGTCAGTGGGGAGCTAACTAATTTGGTCCACAAATTAGAGCGTAATAGCTTCATAACATTGTGAGGCAATTCAATCGATCGGATGGCAGTGTTGGGGTGGGGTTGGCGGGGAGGCTTTGCGAGGCTCTCGGCTGCGTTATTTATCCTTCGTCGGCAAACGGTGGATTCTGTGGTTCAGTCCTCAGCAACAACAACAACAAAATTATATTTGTGGAGCGCGTTTCGCGTCGAGTGGATGTCCCAAAGCGCTGGGACTACTTCCAATTAGGAGGGCGAGGTTCCATGGGATTATCCCCCACCCCTCTTAAAAATAAGTAGCAAATAACCCTCCCACTTGATATCACGTCAGTAACATTGCAAAATCTTCTGGTAGTTGCAGTGAATTGTATTTTGCTGGTGAACGAAGCAGCCAACATTCGCGCAGCAATGTCCCACACACAACCACGGAGCGAGCGAGCGAGCGAGCAATTTTATTTTGGGGGGTGGGATTGTCGGCCATATCACTGGGAGAGAGGAACTCTCCCTTGTCCTTTCAAGTCACGCCGAGCCATCTTTAACGTCCACCTGGTCAGGCAAGACGGGAGCTCATACGAAGCGCAGGGAGCAATGTCATGTAAAGTGTTTACATTTTTAAATAACACGTCCTTAATTCTCATACTGCTCTATCCAGATAGAGCTGGTGAATGAATTCCGTCCTCCTTCCTCCCCCCCCACTCCGCGCCCCCCCCCCCCCCACCCAAACACACCAACCAGCCACAGCAAGTGTACGTTTAATTCAGGTGAAAGAAATTTGGAGTCGATCCCTGAGGAGCTCGCTTGATTGAAATAAATGGGGCAGAATGCCATTAATAACAGCTCATTGGTGGTGAGCTGCTGGGCTTATTGGAGGCCTCGTCAGGCTATTCATTTTCTGTTCCGCATTACACCAGCTTCCTGCGTAACCTCCTTATTCATCTACAGGGTATAAAATCACTTTGCTTGACCCAGCAGTTGAGTGTAAAATATCCCACCTTAGTTACCCATTGATAATTGAGCCCTCCCCGATCCCAGTGACTTTTTATCATTCCTCGGTTATTTTAAGCGCTTCGAAACGCCACCCTGCCTATGTGAAGGCCTTATATAAATGTGAGCTGTTGTTTGGTGTTGTTGAGTACATCACATTGGGCCTTGAACCCACAACCTTCTGACATCTTAACATTGCGCATTTAAGCGTTCAGCTTTTGTTGCTCGTTCAGTTGTCTTAACGTAACGTGGAAACTCAAGGCCTTGCTTAAAAGAGTATCTGGAAGAGACTGATTCCACGTGGCCACGTCACCGGCACACGGAAGATCCCCGTGTCTGAACGCGATGTAAACTCTCCACTCACACTCGCGCTCGCACTAACATATCACCAGAGATGTGATGCACTCGTGCTATTTTCCCCCCTGGAGCTGTGTGGTGAGGAGCAGAATGCAAGATAATAAGAATAATATTGCCTTGCGTTCGACACAGCGCCTCGTCACGTCTTCTAGACGTCTCAAAGCGCTTCACAGAATACACCGTAAATTCCCTGAAGCGCTCGGAGACGCCGGCGCTTTATAAATCGAAGTTCTTGTTGTGAAAGTGAACTGACTGCATATTTGTGGGCCAAACGCGGTAGCCGATTGCACGCAGCAGCGTTCCCCCCCGCAAGCAGTCGTGGGATGATGTGTATTTTAATTTTATCTCTTGAGATTATTATCAGGCTTGTGGAGTAAGGAAAGTTGCCCACGGTTTCGCCCTGGCCGTGAATTGAACCTAATCTCTTGCTTGTGATGCGAGTGCTCTAACCACTGAGCTACAAGACTTAGTGATGATCAGCCTCCGACAATATGATTTTCGTATTTCTGTATCGGTGGTTTCCTGCACAGATGGATGTGGGCGGGAGGTGGGTGGTTGGGAGGGAGAAAGTCTGTAATGTAGGAGCCTTATTCAGTGGAATGACTGAACTAACAACTATATTAAACTTTTTAGATCTTTTTAGAATATTTCCGTTACTCTCTCTACTGTACTTATATGTAATCTGAACGGGTGTAACTCACTCAGGTGTCGCCCTGTCTCATGAGTCAATATCACGCTCACGTCTGAGTCAAAGGGCTTGTGAGTTCAAGGTCAAGTCACCTTGCAATGGGACATACGGTTGAACTTACGGTTGAGGCTGACTCTCCCAACACAGTGGGCTACCTCGTCAGAGGTGCCTCTCTTCAGATGGGAAGTTCAACTGAGCTCCCTTCTGTCTGTTTGGGCGCACGGTAAAGCTCCCTGAGTTTGGAAATCCCACCGTCCAAAAAGAGAAGGGAGTTTTTACTCTGGTTTCCTTCCCTCAAAAATCCCCCCCCCCACCAACCGAGATAAAATTGCTCATTTACTTCACCGCACATGCGCGTAAATTGTCCTGTGCGTTCGCTCGCACGATTCCCAGTTGCTACTCTCTGCAGTGAGTCCTGCAAAGTGGCTTTGGGATGCCGTCCTGATGTATAAAAACGCGAGGATTATTAGTATTCGCTTCGATTGGCGGTTTCCAATTCATTTCTCTGAAGCTCCATTTGACTGCGTTTCGAAAGAGGTTAACAGAGGCTCGCTGTAGGGGCTGTGTGAAGTCGTTGCTCCTTCCGTTTTGTCACCTTGTAAGAAGGGTTGCTCTCTGCAAAACTGTCAGTGAGAACTTCACACTTCTGGCCCTCTCTCGTCAGTTGTTTTCAGTCGTTCGGCCTGTTACTTTAGCCTGTTTTTGAGCGAGGCTTAACAAGGTGTCAGTCTTGCTCATCGGCCTAGCTCCCTCGGCCTCAAGATCAAAAGGTTGTGGGTTCAATGCGTCACATCTGGACTTTGTGCGCACGGTCACTGTAGCGTACTGCAGCACAAAGGGAGTTTTTAACGAGTTGAAGAGGTTGTTAGGAAAGGCTAGTTTGGGATCAGGATGCTGTGGTGGAAGGACATCAGGAGACACCACTCTGTTTGGGGTGGGGGGGGGGGGGGGGGGCTGTTCCGGCTTCAAAAATAAGACAGATCTTAGGAATTGTCCTGAAATTCGAAGCCTCTGTAACTGCTTAAGGGGGAGGGTGGAATCTTAACACATATGTGGGCAGAATTTGACCCCTGGCACTTCACATCTGCGAGGGGCTGAATAACCCAATCGTCTCCTTGTTGAGCAAAGAGTTGGAATCCAGCATCACTCTGTTGACTTGCTAGACTTGCAAGTTGTGTTTCGTCAGGCTGATCAGATGTACGATTGGCCGCAGCGGACTGTGGCGGTCGGTTGGGTGGGGTTTGGAAATACCTTGCCCTCGCGGAAATTGGGCATTATTAGCAGGGAAAAGGTAATGGTCGAGATAACCTCGAAGGGAGAGAAAGACAAGATCCAACTCAAAAATGGAAAGGAGTTTCTCCTGGTGTCTCAGCCAAGCAAGTTGGTCAAGAGGGATGCGAGGCAGAATTGGCTGCCGCGTTTTGCCCACAAACACAGACGTCACGACACAAAGTTGTTGTTGACACTTCCTAGTAGATTTCTGCAAAGTGTTTTGAGGCGTCTCGATGCTTTGAGGCGTCTGCGTGGCTGACGACAGTGCTATATCAAATGCGGAGATTATGAACTGCGTGTGTGTGTGTTTGTGCGTGCGTGCTTGCGTGACAACTGACAAACTCCCACTGCCTTTGGGTTTACAGATTTCCGGATAATGGGCTGCGTGCATTGCAAAGAGAAGGGATCGACCAAATCCCAGGCCGACGATGGGAATGGATACTTCAACCAGAACGCAAACCCGCGCTACGGTCCGGACCCCACCAATCAACCCCAGACCGCGGCCTTCACGCGGATCCCTGACTTCAACAGTTTCCACGATCCATCGGGTTCGGCTTTGACCCCTTTCGGCGGCTCGGTTGGCTACCCATCGAGCACACTGACGACAAGAGGCGGAGGCGGAGTCCCAGGTCGAGTGCAATCCTCCGAGCGTTGTAGTCCAAGGCGTTCAAACGCCAACGCGACATTATCGATTTTCCGTGGATAATAATCTCTCTTCTTCCCTGCCCCCCCCCCCCCCCCCCCCCCCCAAAAAAACCCTGTATATTTTTTGCGGTCACTCAATCCACGCCTGTTTTGTTGGGGAATCGCTGCTGTGCGCAATCGGCTGCCGCGTTTCGCCCACAAAATACACAGCCGATTGGATGTGCGGTACACTTTACAATTCGCTTTACAGTATATATTCTGTGAAGCGCTTTGAGACGTCAACAAGATGTGAAAAGCGCTATATCAAATGCAAGGATTAATATTATTATTTATTATTATTATTTATTAGTATACCTCGCAAAGCACTTTGAGATGCCTTGAAGATGTGATCAGACGCTATACCAAAATGCAAGGATTAATACTCATTATTATTATTAAAAGATGAATTTCTGCCAGATTCAAAACTGGTACAGATACAACACTTTGCAGCTGTTTTGGAGGGCTTTGCTGGGAGACTAATTAGCTGCCGAGTTCGCCTGCAAACCAGTGACACAGTGGAATGTCGGTACTGGAGTAGGTTAACGAGGACCAGACTTTAATGCCTCGGCTGTCTTCCTAGCACCGAGGACTTGTGGCAGTTCAGGCGGAAGGTGGCATCTGGGGAACGAGGATGAATGAGAGAAAAATACTGATCGCAGGTGGCGTGCTGCTCTGGCTAATTCAGCAGCTCATCAAAAACAAAAGGGGTTCGGAGTGGATGCAACAGCGAGCGGGTCTCCCACAGCAAACAGCTCAGGAACAAACGTGAAATCGTGACGGCGCAGTGCGATCTGGCGATCTTGCCTTGCCTTGCATCGTGCTACCAGAGTATATTCTTCCGATTTGATAACGCAACAAAAAATACAATCAGAATAAAATAATCATGGTAATAATCCTTGCATTCGATACAGCGGTTTTCACATCTTATCGACGTCTGAAAGCGCTTCGCAGAATGTACTGCAATGTGAAATGACTGTGTATTTGTGGACGAAATGCGGCAGCCAATTGCGCACAGTCATGGATTGAAATGACCAATTTTTATTATTGTGTGTTTTGGGGAGGGATTACTATTACGGCGTGTGTGTGTGTGTGTGTGTGTGTGTGGAGTAAGGAAACTTGCCCAAGCTTTCACCCTGAGCTGCCTGGATTCGAACACAGGTCTCACGCTCGTAAGACGAGTGCTCTAACCACTGAGCTATAGAAGCTCCAAGTTGTTGAAACCTCATTGAAACGTCTCAAAGCGTTTCACGGAATATACAGTGAAGTGAATTGACGGTATATATTATTTTGGGGGAGCGGGGGGGGGGGGGGGGGGGGCGAAACGTGGCAGCCGATTACGCACAGCAGTAACCCTCAAACACAATGTAATCTGACTCGGTATATTTTGTTCTGAGTCTTCCCCTTAGTGACTGCGATTGTCCTTGGACGGGGGAAAGAAGCTCGTATATATATAAAAAAACATAATGGAACATGCGACGGATTTCACTTGGCTTTTGCGTGCGAGACTTGTGATTTCCGCGCCCCCGTCGGTTGGTGCGTGGAGTGTTAATCTGGCCTTTGGTTTTGAAGCAGGAGGCGTGACACTGTTCATCGCGCTGTACGACTACGATGCCAGGACCGAGGACGACCTCACCTTTAAGAAAGGAGAGAAATTTCACATAATCAATAACTCGTGAGTATGTGACGGGGGCGGGGGTGGGGGGGGGGGGGGGGGGGGAACCCGGGGCGCTGACGGATTGCTTTGCTACTGAAACGGACGGGCGTTCCGGGCCCGGTCCAACTACCCTGTGCCCTTTTTACGACCAAACAATCAGCGAGACGGGCCGCCCAGCACTGACTGACGGAGATTAATGGGAGACTGCAAAAAAAAGGGGTGAAAAACTGAGGTCCCGGGGGATTTGTCGTGGCTCTGATTCACTGGAGTACGATTCACACCCACACAGAGAGGGGTGGGCTCGGAGGGAATCTGGGACGGATTTCCAGAGGGCGGGGGTGGGGGGGGGGGGGGGGTGGCGGACTCCTGGCTTACGAGTAACAAGCGAGTAATTTCAGCACAGAAGGACGATCTCACGGCAAGTCGTTTTCGCAACCCGCTTGAAACATCCGCAGCTTGGGACTCGTTTTTGGTTCTATTTTTTTACGCCGTTTGTTTGTTTGTTTGTTTGTTTGGCTGAAAATCCGTGCGCGCTATTTCATGCCGCAGCCGTCGAAGCTCACAGCACATCCCGTGAAGCGCTTTTGGGACGATCCTCCCTGTGAGACGCGATGAGGCGCTGAGTCAAAGCGAGGCCTCTTTATCGCGGTGGTATTGTTCACGTTAAATAATCAAAACCAACAGAATTCACGTTGTGCCTTGAAGCGCAGCAGCGTTTTCTTTTGCCGTAACGACTGTAGAACGTCGAGCTGTCTGCTTGAACTTCCCGAACACACTGAAAGATGTTCCCAAATGTCACTTGGGGCCAGTTCACCAAGTCCAAATATAGGAAATTGCTTCAAGATTGTCACTCGGCCAAAGGAAAGGAGAGAGAGAGAGAGAGAGAGAGAGAAAGAAGTGGATTTGCCAATTGTTTGGGCTTGGTTTTCACATTTTAAATAGCGTTTCCCCCCCCCCCACCGGCCCCACTCCGTCACCCCCCCCCCCCCCCCCCCCAACCACCACTCCCCCCAGTAGCACTGTTTCAGACGAGCATTGCTGTCTGTACACTGTTCATTATCAATTTATCCTCACAGTAAATGTGTTGCATTCAGGACATGTGAATGGTATAATATTAGGAAGTGTTTTGCTGCCATCTGCTGGTTGTATTTTGCTCACTCCCAATGACATATTTAATAATCATAATCCTCGCATTTTGATACAGCGCTTTTCAGGTCTTCTGGAAGTCTCAAAGCGCTTCATGGAATATACTGCCAAGCGAATTGACCGTATATTTTGTGGCCAAAATGTGGCCGCCAGTGGCGCACAGCAGCGTCCCCATAAACAGCCCTGGAATGAAAATGACTCGGTTTATTCTGGGTTGTTTTTTTCGAGGGGTTATTATCGGGCGGATGGAGTTAGGAAACTTGCCCAAGGTCTAAATCTGCCTGGAATTGAACCCAGGTCTCTCGCTTGTAAGGCTAGTGCTCTAACCACTGAGGTGCAGCACTCCACATTTCATTGATCTCGCCCAGATGCCAATCGGCTGCTGCGTTTCACCTACAAAATGTAGTCAGGACACTTTGCAGCGTGTGTTGTGAGGCACATCTTGACCAACTGTTAAGACGCACTATCAAATCCAAGGATTATTATTAACATCAGATACAACGGCCCAAGTGATCTTCTGTGCTGTAAATTCCGGCTTTAGTAGATTATTGATTTAACGGGGTCAAAATAGATTAAATTGCGATAACTAGATAACTTGTTGTTGCTGTAGACAAAAGCACAGATACCAGAGAGCAAGTGGTGTAAAGAGAGAGTAGTGAGAGTAGTACAGAGACTTTGCCTACAAACTACACACTTTTTCAGCCAATCCTGTGAAGCGCTTTGATGTGTCTTACTCAGGTGAAAGACCCAGCAGCAGATACACGAGCGATTATTTTGTGGCGATATAAAACGTAGATTAAACCGAAACGTGCAGTTGAGAACATCCTTCCCAGAACACATGTGTAAACCAAGTAATCTTGGTCGGCTTTTGATGAACAAGCAGCCGCCGCTGCAGTAACAACCGTGCTCAACAGATGGCATTGCCGTAATAATATTAATAATTATGATAATAATGATCCTACCATTTGATACAGCGCTTTCACATCACCTAGACGTCTCAAAGCGCTTCACAGAATATACTGTAAAGTGAATTGACTGTATATTTTGTGGGCGAAACGCGGCAGCCATTTGCGCACAGCAGTGTCCCCCCCCCCCACGAACATTCGTGGGTTGAGTGGTAAAATGTTAATTTTTATTTTATTTCTTGAGAGATTATTATCAGGCGAGCGGAGTCAGGAAACTTTGCCCAGGATTTCGCCCTGGCCATGAATTGAACCCAGGTTCTCAGCAGTGTCCCACAAACACTCAAGAATTGAAATGACCAATTTATTATGGTTTTATTTTTGGGAGGGATTATTATTAGGCATATTATATATATATATATATATATAATGATGTATATAATATAAATGTATATATAATATATATGATAGCTATTAATCAATACTAATGATAATCCTTGCATTAACAAATCCCTCAGTTGCGTGTAACCGATTTGGATGTATGTTTTCAGGGAAGGTGATTGGTGGGAAGCTCGATCCCTATCAACGGGACAAACAGGATACGTCCCCAGTAATTACGTGGCTCCAGTAGATTCGATCCAGGCAGAAGAGTAAGTTTCCGGTGGCTGTTTGTATTGGAATGTCTGCCATCGGATGTCGTTAATGTTTTAAGAGTTTTCTTGACGTGAATTAGATAACCTATTTCAGTTTAGTGTCCCGTTTAATGGCTTCGAGCAGGTGGCCTGATGGCCGTCTCGTCTTATAACATCTGCCGAGTAATCCTTGACGAGGTGTTGAAACGCTTGCTTTTAACCATAATCGAATGCTTTTGACGATGGAGCCATTTTTTTCTCTCTTTGTTAAACCAGGTGGTATTTTGGGAAGATGGGTCGGAAGGACGCGGAGCGGATGTTAGTGAGCCCCAGTAACCCACGTGGCACGTTCCTCATCCGCGAGAGTGAAACCACCAAAGGTAGGTTTGGTATTGGCATTGGCGTTGGCGTTGGAATTGGCGTGGGGGATAGTGGACCTTGATGGAAAGTCTCCATGCAAATGTAATTTTGTTGTTGTCGTTGTGATGGACAGTAATGTGTGCTTCATGCCCGCCCACGCAGGTGCCTATTCCCTGTCGATCCGCGACTGGGACGAGGTGAAGGGAGAACACGTGAAACATTATAAGATCCGTAAGCTGGACAATGGTGGGTATTACATCACAACCCGGGCCCAGTTCGAGACCGTGCAGCAACTTGTCCAACATTACACAGGTAAATCGTGTGTGTGCGTGCGCGTGTGTGGCATGTGAATGGGATTCTAGTTCCTCTCCTCCATTGCGAGTCAGGGTAGGGGGGTGAGGGCACAGGTTCCTGTCTGTCCCTTGAGCCGCAGCCCAGCCAGACTCAACTCGATACCAATTGGGTTCAGGAAAAACCTTCCCCTGAAAATCAATTCGCTGGCAGGAAAATTAATGTGAGAGGTGGGGGGTGGGGGGGGGGGGGGTGGGGGGGGGAGGGAAAATAGGTGGGAGGGGGAGAGAGGGAGGGGGGGAAATTATATTTTAGCTCCCAAAAGTGTTCAGATATAGCATACTTGTAGTTTTTAAAAAAAAATCTTCTTCCCCACCCCCTCACCTACCCGCTCACTCATCACCTATCCTTAGTCCTCACCATTCTGCTCTGAACATCTGGGTAAGACGTGATCTTCTGATAATCCGTCTTAATTGCGCAGTGCAGCCCCAGACGCGCACAGATAGAAGCTTATTGACTGTTTGCACTAGCCTCTAGTGCTTCCTGTCGTAGGAAATGCCTGGGTGTCAATTTGGCTGATCCCTGGAACTTCCAAGAGACTTCGAAGAACAGTGCACACTTAAACGCGAAGTGTTAAATCCATTGCCTGGGTTATTTCGAACACGTGCTCTCTCTCTCGCTCTCTCTCAGCATTTACATGTCCAACCGAGACCGGGGTGGGGGGGAAACTTAATGGGTTGAACCTTACCTTCATTGCAAAAGGTTTAGAGTACAAGACTGAATAGGGTCTTGGTGAGACCGCACCTAGAGTATTGTGTGCAGTTTTGGTCTCCTTATTTAACAAACGACATACTTGCCTTAGAGTGGGTGCAAAGTAGATTCATGGGATGAGGGGACTGACCTATGAGGGTAGGTTGAATGAACTAGGGCTGTATTCTCTAGAGTACAGAAGAATTAGGGGAGATCTTATTGAAACATATAAGATTCTTAAAGGGTCTCGGTCGCTCATAACAGTTTGCGACGTCTTCGGGTGTTTTTGATTCAAGTCTAATCTAGAAACTGATATAAAGTCTGATGATCCCCAAGTCTGCAACTTGTGACCGTGTTTTCTTGTCAGCGCTTCGATCTGTTGGTCTTGTTCCCTTCGTTTAAAGTGGTGCAGTGTTGACAAGCCTTCGAAACTCAAATGTGTGATTATGCCCACCGTACTCCCCCACCCCCACCCCCACCCCCACCCCCACCCCCACCCCCACCGAGGGAATGGCTGTCACACTGTAGCACTTTACCTTCTTCTCATTGTTGCTGCGACGTTTCAGTCCGCCGGCAAAACGCTTGTGTGCGAGAGCGCTCTGGGTCTCTATCCTGCTTTGAATGGCGCTGTGTAAACGCAAGTTGTTGTTGCTGTTGTGCGTCGCTGCTGTCAGGCTGGGTGTCACTGGGTGCCCTAATTAGATCGAGTCTGTGAGCCAGCCAGCCACCCAGCCACCCAGCCAGCCAGCCAGCCAGCCACCCAGCCAGCCAGCCAGCCAGACAGCCAGACAGCCAGACAGCCAGCCAGCCAGCCAGCCAGCCAGCCAGCCACCCACCCAGCCAGCCAGCCACCCAGCCAGCCAGCCAGCCAGCCAGCCACTCAGCCACCCAGCCACCCAGCCACCCAGCCACCCAGCCACCCAGCCAGCCAGCCAGCCAGCCAGCCACTCAGCCACCCAGCCACCCAGCCACCCAGCCACCCAGCCACCCAGCCAGCCAGCCAGCCAGCCAGACAGACAGCCAACAATTTGCATTGGTTGCAGCTTTGCACCCGATCACCCAAAGCTCACACAAAACCTGCAGCCTCTTCGATGCTCGTGGAAGAACAAACACAATCGAAACGAGATGCTCTGGACAGGTTGTCATAACACTGTGATGATACGTTGCTCCTTGCATATCTGTCAAACATCCAGCCGAGCTTCTCTGGGATAACTAGAAGGTTGTTTTTGTTCTCCT
Source organism: Hydrolagus colliei (assembly GCA_035084275.1). Classification (NCBI taxonomy): domain Eukaryota; kingdom Metazoa; phylum Chordata; class Chondrichthyes; order Chimaeriformes; family Chimaeridae; genus Hydrolagus; species Hydrolagus colliei. The sequence goes on along the minus strand of CM068763.1, from coordinate 10,674,671 downwards.
TTTAATACCCTCAACGTCCAAGAGAGAGGAACGGCAAAATCTGGCGGGGAGCTAAGCCGAACAGACCAGGATCTGTGATTAAAGCAGAACTGTTTTTGCTCATGGCTTCGTTGTTAAAGGTTCTTGTTGATTCACCATCAAGAGATGTATAGGGTGACCACAAAGTCCGTGATACCATTTAATTTTTCGATACTAATTAGTTTACTTCTTCATCATTTCTTTAAGATGTTTCAGACGCTGTAACGTTACAATAATAACAATCTTAACATTTGATATAGCGCCTTATCACGTCTTCGAGACGTCTCAAAGCGCCTTCACAGAATATACCGCAAAGTCAATGGCCTATACGTGTTTTGTGGGCGAAACACGGCAGCCAACTGCGCAGAGCAGTGTGCCGCAAACAGTCATGGACTGAGTGACCAATTTATTACTGTATTATTCTTGTTTATCACTTTTCTTTTGAAGGCATTATTATCCCCCTGAGAAATAATCCGCCAATCGACTAACAACTGGGTTCCTACTTACTGCTACTTGTTGGAAAACCCAGCAATCAGGGGACATAAATTCTAAAGATAATTACTACGGTAATCTCAATGAGACGCAGTTTAGGGGGAAAGGAGGGAGTGGATTGAGAGTGCAGCGTGTGGAAGTACACACACCAGGATGGACTGACTGGTTTGGGCCAAATGGCCCGTTTCCATGCTGGCTGGAAATCAAATGTGAATTCAAGTTAATATTTATTTAGTTCCTATGACTTTTTAAACAAAATACATTTAGCTGGCGGGTATCACAATGTTTTGGTCGCCCTGTGTTGTTTTGGAGGGATTGGGGGTGAATTTTAACGAGGAAAGTATTTCAGAGATATTTTACTCTTGTGTAATAAAGGGTTGTGATTGCGGCTTGACGTTGCGTCCTGGAGCTCAATGTTGGTCGGTTTGTGGCTACGTCGATTAACACTTGTCTGCTCCCTCTCGCCCTCCTCCTTCTTCTCCTTCTCCTCCTCCGCCTCTCTTTTTGCCTCTCCGATGTGCCCTGTCCGCAGAACGAGCCGCTGGGCTGTGCTGTCGCTTGGCAGTGCCGTGCCACAAGGGGATGCCAAAGTTGGCGGACCTCTCGGTCAAAACCAAAGACGTGTGGGAAATACCTCGAGAGTCGCTGCAGCTCATCAAGAAGCTGGGCAATGGGCAGTTTGGGGAAGTGTGGATGGGTAGGAACTAACTGACAACGTCCTGGCTAAGGGGAGGTGGAGTGGGGGGCATCGCACTTTGTGTGTGTGTGTGTCCACCCCCCCCCGCCACAAAATGACATTGCTTCCGAAAACCCGTTCACCTCCTCCCGGCAAAAGGAGGCACAGGGTCTTTGGAGGAAATGGCCATTTGCCCACGACAAGCCATTGGTCGCCTTGCGGGGAGGTGAAACTCACACCATTTCAATACACCGTCGACGCATGACTCACGGTGAGCTCGACCGAGAAACAACACCACCCACAAAATGACACTTGCGTTAGCAAATAGTGTGAACGCAAGTTCCCGATGGATGGCAAGCCCTTGTCGAGTCAAATTGTCAAGTCAAGAAGCGCCAAAAACCAATTCCAGGCGGTAAGATATTGATAAGCGACTCTGCTGGATTAAGATTTACATTTGACCCGGCTTCTAAATTGAACGCTTCGGAGTGATTCATGAATTCACAAGGAGTTAGCTGACTCTTAATTAGAATATCAGTGTCGGAAGCACCGAATACTACACCGTCAGCCACAATACCTCCTCTCGAGCAAGTGTAGCTAATTTGTTTGGGAAATGTTTGGCACGTCGGCTGGTAATCGCATTCAGGGCAATAACAATAATCTATTTAGTAGTCCTGTGATGAATCTCTGGAGTAACCTTTCCTGGCCAGGGTGCCTTCCAGATTAATTGACTCAAAAACCTACCCACTGCTTATTGCAAATTTGCTGGGAGCACGGTTTCTGTCAGCCCGCCATCCATCCTACCGGCCGCCCTGCCTCTCTTCGGAAAGGAGCCTCTGAACCGTTCAAAGCAAGGACGGAGGAGAGCTCCGTCCTTTGCCAAATTGGCCACCCGTTTCAAACTGGGTCTCACGATCGGTCGAGCTAGCCAAGGAATGCTTTGAGTTTGCCCAAGGTCACCAAATGGCTGTCACAATACTAACGGCACTTCCCATCATCATCGTCATCGACTAAAGCATGTTCGACTGTTTTCATTGCATCCTTCCTCCATTGCGTTCCCAATCTCCCACAGAGAATAGTGACGGTTTGTGCCTTGTGATCTCGAAGCCTTGTCAGTCTCAGACACCGCAGACTCTCGGACTGGGTAAAGATGCCTGGGAGATACCTCGAAATTCCATAGACTTGGTCACAAAACTTGGTCAGGGCTGTTTCGGAGAAGTGTACATGGGTAAGGTGCAGAATTATTACGCTGCTACTTTTATCGTTTTACGGAAATCCCTCCACACCCCGACCCCCCTCCACCAAAAAAAAATCCAAGGAATATCTATGACCCAAATGTGGTGTGGAGCAAGCCGATAGATGATCATTTGTCATCAAGCCGTCAATGGTACATTATTTTGTAATAGCTGCTGTGCTCGTATTTCAGTTGATATTCACTTTGCTGTAACACACAACTGGATTAACCCTCTCCTACTTTCGAGTGCCTTGCTGCCGAAATTAAACAGTGATCTGGAGTTTTCCTGGTGCAGTTGGTAGCGCTCTGAAGGTTGTGGCTTCGAACCCCACATCAGGACTTGGCGTCATATAGTTTGGCGTCGTATACTCCAATGTAGAGCTGAGGGGTGCGGGTCTGTGTTGCATTGTCGGAGGTGCCTTCCTTTGGATGAAACGTTAAGTCCAGTCCTACTAAGATAGACGTTAAAAGTGCTCATGACACAATTTGAAAAGAGTTTGGGAATTTCTCTCTCACGGTGTTCCTGAGCTTTGACAGCTGGGATGTGGGGCTTTTGCTGCAGAGCACCAGGCTGTTTAGTCATAAAGTAATCACAGCCACCAACAAAATGTAAACCAGGCCACATTGGGGATCTGTCTGGCCCGACAGAACAAATTTCCTCCGATTGCAAGCTGGTCCCAGTTGGCTTTGTCCGAACAGCATTGTCTCCTTGTCTCCTAAAGATTCGGACAGAGCAGCTGAGATTGACTGAGTTCATATGCGGCACTTTCAATAGAAAAGGGTTAATGATTTTTTCCAAAACTATATATATTATATATATATATATCACACTGTTTCACTCTCTGCCTTTAGAAGCATGATAAAACCATCCCATCACACCCATCCTATTCACTGTCTCCATTTGTGTAATCTCTCCATGATTGATGTATTTTATGGGACTATTTTCGCTTGAGCACTAACCATTGGCCTGTGACTGATTTCCTCTCCTCCCTCCCTCCCTCCCTCCCTCCCTCCCATTGCCGCCATTGGTTGGGGTGTTAGGCACGTGGAATGGGACCACTAAGGTGGCGGTGAAGACACTGAAACCCGGGACCATGTCTCCAGAGGCCTTTCTGGAGGAGGCCCAGATAATGAAGAGACTCCGACATGACAAACTGGTGCAGCTTTACGCCGTGGTATCTGAGGAACCCATCTACATTGTCACGGAGTTCATGAGCCAAGGTAAATTGTCTTTAGATTCATATCAAATCACATTGTATCGGCTCGCCTCCCCAGCACTGTGAAGATGTAGTAATAATCCTTTCATTTGATGTGACCCACTTGAACGTTCGGAGGACGTCTCAAAGAACGCATTGGAGATTTGGAGGCAGGGGTGTGAACGCTGGCATAGACTTTTCCACAGAATGTATGATTCAAGCGTGCCGCTGGAAAAATGCTCGATGAAAGAAATCGTAGGAACAAGTGGAAAAGAGTTCTAATTTCCCCCCAATTAATAATCCGTCCCAAAAAATACACAATAATAAATATTGGTCATTTTCAATCCACGACTGTTCGTGGGGGGCGCTGCCGTGTGCGCAATTGGCTGCCACGTTTCGCCCACAAATATACAGTCAACTGACTTGACCGTCTATTCCGTGAAGCGCTTTGAGACATCGATAAGATGTGAAAAGCCGCTATTTCAAATGCAAGGATTATTATTATTATTTTTATTATTATTATTATTTGGACTCTTGCTGGAGCACCACAAGCCTTGTCGAGCTTGACACCCAGATTGCGCAGATGGAGGTAATTCCAGGCCTGCGTCCTGTTGTTCATTAGCAGAACTTGGGCTCGCTCGCGCATACTTGTTGGTCTCTGGAATCAATTTATTCCACGTAGGAGTCCGGAGCGCTGTGAGGTGAGAAATGCTTTCATTAAACGCTCGCGTTGTGTCTGCTAAGTTGCCGTCACAGCCACTCAGATCGCAGCGGATAAATGAAAGGCATGAGCTTGACCTTTTAACACTCCCCTCTTTGTGACGTTTCAGCAATTCTCATCCATACCATCCAGTCATTGACTCTTACTGAGGGACAATACAATGTACAGTTTACATTTACTCAGTGCATTTTACGTCGGGAGGATGTCTTAAACTGTTTCATTCATCTGAGTGTCTGAGCTGGGAGTGTGTGTCTGTATGTGTGTGTGTTTGTGCACGGGGACAGTGGGGGAAATGGAGACTAAAAGCTCAGTCTACAGTGTCAAATTGAGACGGGGCTTGATTCAAGGGGAAGGGAGCGAGAGATCAACTCAGAGGGATTTGGGCATGGAGGCCAAAGAGACCAGGGACGGGAATGTACGTCAATAATGCATGGAAGAAGTGCCTTCGGCTCATTCGATTTGTATTCCGTTCGAATCACAGCATCGAGGCTGTGTCTTCAAAGCGAGTCTCAGTGTCCAGGCCTCAACCAACCTCCCTGGCAACCTATTCCAGTCGTTAATTACCCTCTGGGTAAAGAGATACCTGGTGTCTGTCTGCGCTCGGTTCATCTCAAAAGGTTATTGATGAATCCTTTTTCTGTCTCTGTAGGAAGCTTGCTCGAGTTCTTAAAGGATGGAGACGGGAGGATTTTGAAGCTACCACAGCTGGTTGACATGGCAGCTCAGGTGTGATTTATGGCCTCAGATTGTTCAGGAGTCAACTTGGGAAATATCGCACCTTTATGTTTCATTGGCTTTTCCCCCAGGTTTTTTTTTCGGCAGAGTCAAATCTCTGACTCTGAAGTCTCTGCTGTAAAAAGTTACCGAGCAACAGTAACCATAGCTTTCAGTCCATCGACAGGTATAATCTGGATTGATTTCTTCTTTAAAACGAAAGCTGCCCTCTTCAGAAATGTAACTTGCAAGTGTTGGACAGTCCTTCAGGTCGGGAGGACGTCTCAAAGTGCTCATTAAGAGAGCTGGGTGGAGAGCTGAACTGGGGAGAGGTGGGAGCGGGGAGGGGGAGAAGTGACTGGAAGCTCAGTCAAAGAGATGCACGAAAGAGGGAGAGAGGGAGAGAGTTAGGGTGACTCCGTGATGCTAATTCCTGGCTGCTTTGTTGGTTTTGTTCCCTACCTCCTTGGTTAGATTGCCGCGGGGATGGCCTACATTGAACGCATGAACTACATACACCGAGATTTGAGGGCGGCCAACATATTGGTGGCCGAGAACCTCGTGTGCAAGATCGCGGACTTTGGACTGGCCAGACTGATTGAAGACAACGAGTACACAGCACGGCAAGGTAACGTAGGCTCTTGCGGCTTCGTCGCCACACTACACTGGTGACTGACGAGGAATCCCTGCGTGTTTCCGGAGGGGGCGGAGGCAGAACATTCTCAACACTAAAGTGTGGATTTGCCCTAAATAGCTGATCCGTGCGTGGATGGACTCAATATGTGCTCGTCTCTTGTATGACTTGTGGACCTTAGTACTACTTGGGTATCATAGTACACGGCTAGGTCAGATCTGTGTTGCTTTACACAGAGGCTTGTACCTATTGTTGCTGGTGGACACATTAAGGAAACATCTTGATGGGGTATATTTGGTAGGGATGAGATCAAATCTCCCCCACAACCCATCCCTGGCGACCTGTTTCAGTCATTGGTTGCCGTCTGAGCCAAGAACACATTGGCAAACCCAACATTTCTAAGGGGGGGATAGTTTATTGTAGCGCTTTGAGACGGCGAGAAGATGTGAAAAGCGCTACATCAAATGCAAGGATTATTATTATTATTTATTATTATTTTTTAAAAAGTGGTGTTTGAGAATGACCCTGCCCCTTCCTTCGTACCAGGTGCCAAGTTCCCCATCAAATGGACCGCTCCTGAAGCCGCCCTCTACGGGAAGTTTACGATCAAGTCGGATGTGTGGTCATTCGGAATCCTTCTAACGGAGCTGGTCACCAAGGGAAGGGTCCCATATCCAGGTAAGGCTGAGCCAACGCCGCCATCCGCTTAGCGCTTCGTAAAGGCTCCAGTGTTGCAAAGCCTTCAGGGAAAGGGCAGGGTATTAGGAACGTAGGAATTCAGGTGTAGGAGGAGACCATTCAGCCCACTGAGCCTGTTCCATCGGTTGGTTAGATTGTGGCAGAAAATCTAACAACAACACATTTATATAGCATCTTTCATGTCGGGAGGACATCCCAAGGTGCTGAATGATGCGTACAAAACGAATGCCCTTCGCCTTCACTGTTCTCTTTTCAAAACATCCCTGTTATTTCGATGGCTTCAGCTTTGTGGGGGCAGCGTGGTCCGCATCTTTACACCCCCTCCCTCCGTGTGAAGTTACATTTGCTGCCCTCGGATGTGATAGTCTTAATTCTGATTGTAAGGCTGTGTGCTCTTATAAAGGGTCCCATTTTCATTTCATTTCATTTCTTGGAACATATCAATCAAATCACCCCTTAACCTCCCTATCCTCTGCTCTGAGGAATATAAGACTGGGAAACTTAAATCTTTCATCATGAATCAGCCCAAGTATTAATCCAGTGAACACCCTCCCAGACCAATATATCATTCCTAGTACCCTGACGCCCCAAAAACTTAACAGGGTCCCGTCAAAGGTCTGTACTTGGAATGATGAATAACGTGAGAGAATAGCGCAGTGATTTATTTGGGCCGCGTGTTTCATTCCCACTCTCAGTTTGGTCACTCACTTCAGTCCGCCACTGTTTGCGGGACTCCGCTGCGCGCAATTGGCTGCCGCGTTCCTCCCGCAACATACTCTCTTCGACACTTTGGCACGTCTCGAAGACGTGATCAGGCGCTGGATCGAATGCGAGGACGGTTATTATGTCCCGGTTTGTGAGACGAAACCCGCTTCTTGTCCGTTAGGAATGAACAACCGGGAAGTACTAGAACAAGTGGAGCGAGGCTACAGGATGCCGAGCCCTCACGGGTGCCCTGGATCTCTGCACGACCTTATGATCCAGTGTTGGAAGAAGGATCCAGAGGACAGACCCACCTTTGAGTATCTGCAGTCCTTCCTCGAGGACTATTTCACTGCAACAGAACCCCAGTACCAGCCCGGAGAGAACCTGTAGGCCTTCCCTGGCTCCCCAAAAACAACATTCCCGATTTGGTGGAAACCCGCATTTCCGGTGTGATAAACTTTTCCAAGGAGGCCGATTCTGGAGTCTTACCTCTGACGAGACCTCGGTGTAGAGCTTGAAGGAACTCATTGCTTATCAGGCCTGGCTGGAGGAACTTCCAAACAGCAAGAACTCCCTCCCTCCCTCTTCTCTCCCTCACCTTCCCCTCTCCCTCTCTCTGTCCCCTCCCTCCCTCCCCACCCCTCCCTCCCAATCTGCCTGGGTTGTAAACGGAGGCTTCTCTCTCTGCCGCACTTAACATTTTTAGCGTCTTTTAAAAGTCCAGAGGTTCGGAAAACCCAACTCTGCATTCGGGCATCGTGGGTTGGAAGTGTGAGTTGCACTGATGCTGTTTGGTGAAGCCCTGAGCTCTCTCCACACCGGATTTCAAGCCTATTTGACCAGTTCAGTGCCAGGATCCGAAACCCTAGCCGTTGGCTGTCGGACTGCGTGGGTTTATTGGGACGTTGCTTTTTCAAAGCACTGTTTGTGATATGTGGGACTGATCACCTATTGCTTATTCAACAATGTTGCCTAGCACCATACTAAAATAGCTAGATCTCTCCTTTTTTCGTTCTTTTGTCTCTTACGATTAATATTTCACTGAGCTTTTTATATTTGATTTGCCGTATTCGAGAGATATTTTAATCCGGGTCGGCTCTTTGTACAATTTTTTAAGGCCTGTATGAAAATAAGGAAACGCATTAAAAATGCCTACTTTTTTTACGGTGGCATCGCGCCAATATGACGGACCAGTTTAGACACTGAGCGAGAGAGAGAGAGAGAGAGAGAGAAACGAAATGTTGTGAAATGTAAATATTGTATGGTCAACTTTTGTGCCAGCGTTCGATGGGTTAAAATCGCAGTTATACAAGAGCAACGTTCAACTTGATAAACTACACAAGCAAAGCAGCCACAATATGGTATGGATTGGTTACCATGTTTTGAGTTACTGGGTATTGGAAAATTCTGCTTGTGTGGTTTGTGATCAGAATAGCTGTATTGTCTACTAGTAAGGACACTGGATCTTATAAAGAGACATTTGACTGAGCAGGGCTGTAAAGATGGATACTGAGGTGGTGGGGATAGAGGGGAGGGGAAAATGATTTTTTTTTAAATGGGAAAATCTGATACTTTTAGTCACGTCAACTGTTAAGTATTTATAACGCAATTACACTTTCGTATCATTCTGTTGAAACTCCTCTGTCGAGCATGATTTCACACGTGGAAACGTATAGTAAGTGCCTCACCCAGGCTTCACCAGCACTTTATATTGTGCTGATATATATATTAAAAAAAGTTATACTCAAATGCTAGGCACAGATCAAAGCCATTGGTAAACTGGATGTCTCCTAAGCCCACAAAACCCACAGTCAATCTACTTTACATTGTATTCTGCGCAGCGTTTTGAGACGTCTCGATGACGCGATAAGGCGCTGTATCAAATGCATGGATCATTATTGTGAAGCAGGCAAAGGCACGATGGCTTCTGAGAAGACGAAACCCCATCAGTAATTCAATAAGTATTAACAAAAACTGACTTGTGGCGTCTAGGGAGCTTCCAATGGAGACCGAAATAAATAGGTTATTTCGAGAAAATTTGGAGAGGATTTAAAAAAAAACCAGAATAGAACCTTCCCTCCCAAACAAACTAACATTGTATTTCATTTAAGTGTTGTATATTTTGGCCTAATTTGGCTGATCAGATCTGTCTCCTCTATTACGACTATTTTCTCGTCGTTTCTTTGTGCAACTCCAAAGCAGGTTACATTTTGCTTGCTTCAAAAACGATGGAGCTATTTAACTTTTTGTTCACACCAAAACCTCGACAGCATCGCTTAGCTCACTGAGTGCTCCCGAGGCGTCTCAACGACGCGGTGAGGCGATGTATCAACTGCGAGAATTATTATCATCGTCGATATTAATATTATTATGATTACTGTTGCACGTTCTTGAAGGCTTGTTATTTTGTTTTGCCACGTCAGCGTATTTCCTTTTGTCACAATCCATCGGCAAAATGCAATTTTGCCATAATTGTTAAGAGCGTTAACAATTTCTCTCCCCTCGTCCACTTTCCGATTTCCACCCTCGAGTTTTTTTTTAACAAAATTAACCCGTTTCAATCCAAGACTTTCCCCCCTTTTCCGTTTATACCATTTGCAATGCAGGAAATGCTTAACTATACAGTGTACAGAATGTTCGATTGACAGTAGGAAATCTCTAAATTGTTTTGATACCTGAGAATAACGGAAGCCTTAGTGCTCTTTTGTAATGAACTTTATTTATTTGATAAGAAATTTTGCGACTTGCGCACCCGGCCCGCGATTTGACAGTCGGCCGAAAGAGCGAATGTTAGTGTCCGCCTTACTGCCTTTCCATTGCTCGGGTTGTCACCTTTCACCACACTGAAATCATTGCTTGTCTCAACTTGGGCACATCCGATAGAACACATCTCACATTGCTAAGGCAATTTTCGCGAAGAGAACAGGAAATCCATAGACACAATGAAAACTTGGTAGTCGCCTGCTGTTTCTGAAGGGCTGTTGTGGTCCTAATTGCTTTGTAATATTATCACTCGTGATTCACGGAGAGTGTGGGGTGTTTTTTAACTCTGAAAGGTTACTAGAGGTGATATATTTTACTTTTGCAAAGGGAAAGAGAAAGAGATGGGTAATCAGATATTAATTCCAGTGGTGCAGTATTCTTCACACCTGTACTATTCGGAGTCAAACTAAACGAGTGAAATTGCCATTGGGGGATTCATTCGGTTGAGAAAATCTTTCTCGAGCGAGGCAGCTCTGAGCCATTCACTTCCTGACAAGATTGGGTCTTGAGAAACTAATCAAGACAATCCGTGTTCAATTTGGAGATTAATGTTCGCACTGAACACTTCCATCCAACCCGATCAGATAAAATAATGGCCAATAAATTCAAAGATGATTGGCAGAGACACGAAGGGACTTTCTCCCTGTGTTCTGGCCACCAATTCCTCCCCTTTCACCCCGATAAAATTGGTTGTGGCTGTTGAGGGACATTTACAGCGTGCAATTTGGGTACCCTGTAAATACACAGTCACCACACTTCCCACTACAATCCCACCAAGCGCTTTGAGATGTTTCGTTGACCTGGCGCTGTATCAAACGTAAGGAGATGAAAATAATGTAATTTGAAAATAGGCGACTCGCACTGTCTGAAGACTGTTTCGATCATCATAATTGGTAGCAATGAATGTATCCCTCACACACACACTCATTCACAACCACACTCGGGCACACACTCGCGCGCACACACTCACACAAGCACTCATGTACAACCACACTCACTCTCATACATACTCACACACAACCACACCCTTAACTTATACCTGTTTTATAGAGATATCGGCCAGTAGTCTTTTGCATGGAATTATGTAACATTACATAACGGAAGCAGGCCAATTAGTCTAACTAGTGCTTCCATCCATCCAGCCACCCCCTTGCATTTAACTATTGGGTAACCGCCCTCCCCCACCCACCCCCCACCTCCCCCCATTTGTTTGGGGACTTTATTGACTCGATGGGAGGAGTGAGGGGGGGGGCAAGGATGCAATTTGTAAAAGTGAATCTGTTTGGTAACAAATGAACTCTTGGCAAACAGGTGAGAAGAATGTGTGTCGCGTTGCGCCCTTACCTCTTTTCATTCTCACTCGAATTATTTCCGCCCACAAAATTTACAGTATATCCTACGAAGCGCTTTGAGACGTACCGATGATGTGGGAAGGCGCTGTCTCAAACACAAAGATTATTAGTATTATTATTCCTATGTATTATTCTTATTAGTTCAGTGATGGCTTTGTTACTCCTGAGAACTGTTTAACTGTAGAGCTGCGGTCAAACTTGAGGTTATTTGGCCGTGAGATGCAAAGACGAAAAGGTAGAATAGCCTTCAACGATGAATTAGAGAGCCTTTGTGAGATAGGTACTGGTTCAACCAGTAGCAAATCTGCCACTGGAAACCCAGCCGTCACAAACACATTCGAACCACCCCCCCCCCACCGTGAAAACCTTCCTTTCTGCAAAGTCACTTCCTTTCCAAGATGGTGTCTGAATCACTTCAGCTTTCCTTTTTTGTAAATACCGCACAATGTTGTGTCCTTATGTCGCATTCAACATTCACGGCACCCAACACCAATGCGTTTTGTCATTTATCTCTGAATGGGAAAAGAACGCCTCCTCATCAATGCAAGGTTTAAGAGTACAAATGTTTCCTTTATGTTCATTTTAAACTTATTTGACTAACGTTTTTATGTTTTTTTTTAAAAAAAGAATGTAGTATTTTAACGTTCGCTGTGTTGCTTTACGCTGTCGCTGTCAGCGAGAGTAGAAACATGTTTGTTTTTTTATCCTCACCTTGACCCAAGGTTCTTGGGTTCGAAATCAAGTCTCTTTTTTTTTTACCAAAATATCCCTGTGAACTTTCCTTTACTGTGTACTGTCAACATTAAATGCAGACTAAGTAAGTATGGTCACGCTTGTGGTGTGGTTTTTTTTTGCGTTAAGTTACGAAAATGCGTATGGTTTCGTATTGAGTTCAGGAAACATCCTCGCAGATCACCTTTGTGCCTTCGGTTCAGAGTCAGTTAAGAATCAGTTAAGAGTCAGTTAAAAGTCTGCCTCAGTTGGCTTGTGATTGATTCAGAAGGTTGGTGTGTTGGTGTCAGAAGATTTGTGTTGTTGGTGTTTCGTTGATTGTTTTCTTTAGGGCAGGGAGGGCACGGGGACGGGGTCAAAAGGAATGTATCTGAATGTACAGCAACACTTTAGGTTGTCAGCCTGGCTCAGTTGGCAAGTGCTCTTACCTCGGACGTTTGTGGGTTCAAGCCTCACGTCAGTACTTCGTACTCTCTCAGTCTAGGCTGATACCAGCAGCGTGTGCTTGAGGAAATGTTACATGGTTGCAGGATGAGACTCTAAACCCGAGAACCGGCATTACAAGCGAGAGACCCGGGTTCAATTCTAGGCAGGTCAGAATGAGACCTTGGGCAAAGTTTCCCTCCTCCACACACGCTCCTAATAATAATCCCTCAAGAAAAAAACCAATTATAAATTGTTCATTTTCAATCCACGAGTGTTTGTGGGGACGCTGCTGTGCGCCATTAGCTGTCCTGTTTCGCCCACAAATATACAGTCAATTCGCTTCACAGTATATTCTGCGAATAGCTTTGAGACGTCTTGAAGATGTGAAAAGCTACTATATCAAATTCAAGGATTATGATTATTATTATTAAGTAGAGGTTAATACTCCCAGGTTTGAGATGTCCCCATGACCTGAAAGGCGGAAGCAAGGATTGATATTGAAAAGCCCAGAGTTTTGTGACTCAACTCTTTTTGCCAAGTGTCCCAGGACACTCCTTTCGCATGAAAGCAAGTTGCTGCTTTATTTCCTTTCGCAGATTGCAGCGAGATCCTGTACAGGTCGAACGGATGCTTTGCTGTATTTTGCGAGCATTCGAGTGAGGTAACCATCCTTAATACTATCATTATTTAACTTGGGGGTGAAACACGGCAGCCAATTCCACACGTCAGTGTCCTTTACGAACAGTCGTTGGTTGAGTGACCAAATTATTATTTGGCAGTCTTATTTTTTAAAAGGGATTTTTATAAATCAGGTCAGAGTGACTAGTGATGACCATTCTTTTCAAGTGTCGGAACTGTTAAAGAGTTTTATCCTTGGACAACGCAGCTAGCAAGTGCATGCTTCCCAAGCCCTTAGGTAATGTGGACCTGTTTGGGCTGACTGGCTGACATTCCTCAAATACTTTGCTCATAATGAAACATTTCGATTGTCGGAATAACATGTTCCCACTTTTAACTGTGGATAATTATTGTGTGGCTTGTTATTTTATTAGACCTTTGAACCGGACATCTGCAACACATTTATTTACATAGCACTGAAACAAGCCATTTAGTCCATCCTTATCGACATCTCAAAGCGCTTCACAGAATATATTGTAAAATGAATTGACTGTATATTTGGGGACGAAACGCGGTTGCGCACAGCAGTATCCCACAAACAGTCGTGGATTGAAAATGACCAATTTTTATTGTTGTGGTTTATTTTTTGGGACGGATTATTATTAGGTGTGTGTGTGGAGTAAGGAAACTTGCCTACGGTTTCGCCCTGAACTGCCTGGATTCGAACACAGGTCTCACGCTTGTGAGGCGAGCGCTCTAACCACTGAGCTACATTGACGGTTTGAGATGTCCTGTCGACGTGAAAGGTGCAACGCATCAAATGGTGTTGTCTCGAATGCAGGAATTATTATTATGATGAGCGGGAAAAAGGTTGATGACTGACCTCCTTATTGACACCTACCCCCCTCCCCCACTTCTTCCTTACTGTCTAACAACCCTGTTTACCCAGAGGCTAAATCAGTGGAGACAGGAGGCGGTTCTGGGCTTGAAAGCAATAACATTTGATTGGCAGAATTCTGGTCAAACTATTTGCCTGAGGTGTTACACCTGGCATCACAGTATTCTCACTAATCCAATAATCAACTCATGTGCTTTTCACCCAAGGTATGACATTGTCCTGTAGCTCAGTGGTTAGAGCGCTCGCCTTACAAGCGTGATACAGACCGATGTTCAAACCCAGGCAGGTCAGGGCGAAACCATGGGCAAGTTTCCTTCCGCACACACGCGCATACTAATAATCCCTCCCCACAAAAAACACAATGTTAAAATTGGTCATTTCAATCCACGACTGTTTGTAGGGGGGATGTTGCGGTGCGCAATTGGCTGCCGCGTTTCGCCCACAAATATATACAGTCAATTCACTTTGCAGTCCTTTCTGTGAAGCGCTTTGAGACGTCGAGAGAAGACGTGAAGAGCGCTATATCAAATGCAAGGATTATTATTACAGTTATGGCAGTTACAGGAAAGACGCAGCAAATTAAGATGAATTGATGAACACTGTCCCTCACTTTCTGAAAAACCTTGTTAGATTGTAAGACAAAAAAAATAATGCTAATGATCCTTGCGTTGGAACCCAGCGCCTTATCGTGTTATCAAAGACTCGCGGGATTTTAACCTGAAGTGTGGTGGCTGAGCACTTGATGGGCAAACGCCCAGCCGTAACAGGTGGGGGAAGTGAGGGCAACATGGCCACTTATCAATGGCTCCAGGGCAGGGATTGGAAATCCTGCGGGGAGTGAAAGAATAATATCCTAATAGCCCATCAGTGACGCCATTGCTTTGTACGTCTGTGGATGATTAACAGTTACTTACTTTTAAGGTTCCTTCTCCCCCAGTGAACAGTTCCGTTTGGTGTGTCACAGAAACTTCAGGGCAAATGTTTGGATTCGTAATAATACATAATAATAATAATCCTCGTATTTGATACAGCGCCTTATCACGTCATTGAGACATCTCAAAATCGCTTCGCAAGATACACCATATAAATGGACCGACTGTGTAGTGTATGTTGTTTGATGTTGTTGAAGGGATTTTTATCAGTTGTTGTGAGTGTGTAAGATTGTCTCACAACCGTAACGATCCCTTTTCTGCAAGGTTTTCTCTTTTCTTGGAAGGTGGGGGTAGGTCAGTGGGTGGGAGGGAGGTGGGACGAGCACGGAATACAGGAATCGAGAAGGAGACCGACTACGTTGCAGTCGCGCGGGAGCCACGACTGTGGTTTAAATCTACTGACGTAATGCTCGTTAGTTAGTCAGCAGGCGGGCAAGCTCTAAGGACATCGAGCCAGTTTGATGGCCATAACAGCGTTTGCACTGGGAGAAAGGCTTGCACACAAGTGCTGTCTGTGCTTGCGGTGAGTATGCTTCTGCTGTAATCACTTGACTGTAGCTTGATATTAAACAGTTCATTGGAATTCGAATTTTAAGGGCTCGAATGGATTCGCGATTTAATTGCACCGATTTCCAGCGTCGTTTTGAAGTTTTATTCGAGCATCTTTGTCGCAACAAGCTGCGCCGCCAAGCGAGGGGGGGCCCCGGGTTCGAGTCCGGGACAGGCTGAAACCTTAGACAAGCTTGCGCAACTGTTTGTGGCACACTGCTGTGCGCAGTTGGCAGCTGCATTTCGTCCACACACGAAAAAAAACACAGCCAATCCACTTTACGACATGCAAAACAAAAACAGAAGTTGCTGGGAACACTCGAACCGTCTCAAACCGTCTTCACAGAATATACTGTAAAGTGAATTGACTGTATATTTGTGGGCGAAATGCGGCAGCCAATTCATAACTATTTTTTTCCCCCCAGGGATTATTATCAGGCGTGCGGAGTAAGGAAACCTGGCCAAGGTTTCGCCCTGACCTGCCGGGAATCACTGAGGCTACAGGACTCCAACAATGATCACAATACTATATAATGACCCGGTCACCTAGGAGCGGTAATGGGGCATCTCGTGGTGGATGTGACGCATTATGAGAACAATCTCGTTGGGAGTGAAACCGTCAAAGGTAACAGAGCTCGGAACCTGTTGGGACCCAGTCTGTTGAGGCAACGGTTGGCTGATTCAGCCACGGTCAGTACACTGTATAGACTTGTCAGTCAGTCAGTGATTGATTCCGAACTGAAAGGCCTTCCACTCAAGCACTGGTTCTGAAAACAATAGCGCGAGCGCTCGCCAACGAGCAAATTCTTTGTAGAAAACATTGAAACTCATCAAGGAGACCACTGAAATGGGAAGGCGAAGGTTAATATACTGTTACTACCTACACACTATATATATATCCTGTGCAGTGCTTTGAGACATGAAAGGCAGATGCGAGGATTATTATTATTAGTATGAGTAATAGTGGTAACAGCTTAGAAACAATACCTTAAAAGTATCTTATAAATAATATATTTTGCACACACAAAATATACAGTTGATTGACTTTACAGTTGATTGACTTTACAAACCATTACATCAAATGACGTGACGTGAAAGGCGCCGTAACAAGTACCATTTTGTGGTTGTGTGGACGGGAAAGCAAATAGCGGGGCTGAAAGTTCACAGTACAGCCATGGTTTGGGTTGACAGCCTTCTGTGATGGAGAAAAGTGAAAGCCTAAGATGTACAATGTAGACAAAGGAAGGGCGAGGAAACGGCTTTGTGAACACTGGCGAGGAACAAGTCCAGAGATCCAGGTCATCTGAAGTTCCCAACCAATGGGAAGCTTCATCCCTGGATCGAGCCAGTGGGAATATGGTATATCTGTATGGAGTCCTGGAGCTCGGTGGTTTAGAGCACTCGGCTTACAAGCCAAGAGACAATGAGACCTGTGTTCGAATCCAGGCAGGTCAGGGCGAAACCTTGGGCACACATACGCCTAATAATAATCCGTCAAAAAAAAAACCCACAATAATAAAATTGGTCATTTCAATCCACGACTGTTTGTGGGGGACGCTGCTGTGCGCAATCGGCTGCCGCGTTTTGCCCACAAATATATTCAGCCAATTCACTTTACAGTCTATTCTGTGAAGCGCTTTGGGACGTCGATAAGATATGAAAAGCGCGATATCAAATGCAAGGATTATTATAATTATTGTGAGTCGAGCTGTTTGTGACAGTGAGTTCCACGCCATACTATTTCTCCAGGAGACTTTGATGCTCTGACTAACAGCCCTGCTCTGTTGAGCACTGAATAACAAGGCGCACGCCATTCCATCCCAAGTTATTTCCATATCGTCAAACCCTTGTTTTTACACAAATTGTGTGCATTGCTGAACTGAAAGTTTCACTCTAAATGCTGGCACAACACTTTGCGCTATCCTCGGGTGTCATTTGTAACAGCGCTTCATGTTACGGCAATAATTATGTTGTCTTTGCACCTGGAAATCTGACAGAATGTCTATATACAATAATAGGAGTGTATGCCAGGGAGAATGTGTATCATACCATGACCCCAATTTATCTTACTATGTTACCATATGCAATCCATGAAAACCTGAAATAGCGGTTTCATTAGTCACACAGCGAAGTATTGTTAAAACTCGGTG
The DNA here is from genome assembly GCA_035084275.1 of Hydrolagus colliei. Taxonomy (NCBI): domain Eukaryota; kingdom Metazoa; phylum Chordata; class Chondrichthyes; order Chimaeriformes; family Chimaeridae; genus Hydrolagus; species Hydrolagus colliei. The sequence goes on along the minus strand of CM068763.1, from coordinate 10,657,165 downwards.
AATTTCATTATAGGCTTAGAATGGTTTACTACAGCCGGAGACTGTTATCCCATCTCAGTGAAGCATCAATGGCTTGAGAGAGATACTGTATTAATTCATATTACAGTACTACCTACATTGGTTGAAGCTTATTTTAATAATGCGTGTGTTTGATACAGTGTGCTATCGTGCCAAATGCTTCAGTGTTTGACATGAGTTATTTGAGGTGCAGTGATTATGATATTAGCGCACGCGGCAGCTAAACAGCGGTAAGATTCAACGACAGCAACGTGCGCTTGCACAGCGCCCTCAACGCAAGGTAGCGTCTCAGAGCGCTTAACAGTGGCGGACTCCGACTCGTTCGTGACTAATGACCAATTATTCTCTCTCTGCGGGCACCAAATGTTGCGTTCGGAGGTTGTACGTTGGATTTATCTCGTTTGCTGTTTGCAGGAGGTCCTGTGCGGGATTAGCTTCCGCATTTATCTACCTTTAAAGGCCACCTTAAAACCTCTCACTCCTCTAGTCACACTCCTCTTCCACCTTGTTCGACATCCATCCCCGTGACTGTGAAAGAGACAAGTCAGCAAGAAAGTCTAACGTGTGAGTGGTGGTGTCACAGATAACTTGAACGAACCGGGCATTCATAAAGGTACCAATGATTAATTTATATATATATCTATATATATCTATATATACATAGATATATATAGAGCGCCTTTCATATCAGGAAGACATCACAAAGCACTTTACAGGATTTACGGAGTGCAGTGTATTTTGTGGCTGAAAGCAGCAGCTGATTTACACGCAGCATTGTGCAGCAAAGTACATTCTCTTTTCGAAAAGTATTGCGTGATCCTAACAACAATAAGAACAACAACAAACATCCACCCCAACAGGCAGACGGGACTTCGGTTTAATATCTAAAGCCTAAAGGACGGAATGGGAAGATGGTGACAGCCTTGACTGATTTTGTTTCGTCGAACAAAACACACCGTCGAGTCACTTTACGATACAGTATATTGTGCGAAGCGCTTTGCAACGTCTCGAAGATGTGCTAAAGGGCGCTACATCAAACGCAAGGATTAGTATTATCCCTCCAGTATCGGCGGCCGTGTCTTCAGCCACACTACGCCCCGAAGCTCTGGACCTCCCTTCTTCACTCCCCCCCCCCGCCTCCCCCCACCCCTCTTTTCCTCTTTCAGGTCTCGGCTAAAGACCTTTCTTTTCGGTCAGCTCTATCCCCCCCCCCAACCCCCCCCCCCGGCTCGACCCCCGGGATCCGTTATCGGGAAGCGCTCTAATGACGCCGTCCGGCGTGGAGTGAGTGAGGGGCGCGATATCAATCCGAGTGGTTGTTGTTGTTTGGGAGAAGGTGCTTGATTAAAGACTAACCAGCATTAAAGCGTATCAGACAATTACACGTAATATGTTTCTCATCTTTAGGGAAAAAAAAGGGCAAAGGGCTTGGACAAGAATATTCACCAAAACCTCAGTGGTAAATGAGTTACCAGGGTGGTGGGGGAGGGTGGGTGGGGGGGAAACCTGTTTCTGAAAATGAAAACCGTGACATTCATTTGATGCTAAAGATAAAAGGCTCTCGGGAGTTGCGAGGGCAATTTTCACTCTGGAACAAGGCAGTTAGTTGTGTGCTTGCGGTGTCATTATTTCTGACAATTCACGGCTTATTCTTTCGTTAAAAAATTCAGTGTGTGGGGGGGGTGGGGGGGGTTGGCGTTGGGGGGAGGTGGGCGGGGGGGAGGAAGGGGTTTCCAGGAGTTTCCGCACTGCAGAGTTCACGGTGAACGAATAGGAGGCAAACAATGCCTCCGTTTGAAATTATCTTTGTTTTACAGCGTATTCCAACAGGATTTGAACTTTGGAAACCACAGCGTCCTGGCCTCGCATTGTCTGTTAACAGTTAACTCTCACAGGGAACCATATGGAACTGTATTCAGTGTGATTGCCCGCACCAGCGGTTTGTAACCTTTGAATCTTTGACCTCTTCAAACCAAAACGACTAAGACAAGGGTAAGGTGGGTGGGGGGGGGCGGGGTCGTCCTGACTTCATCAACAGTGAGTGTTCACTTGGCTTGATCAAGATTTAGCAAAGCCTTTCAATAGCCTAGAGATACCAGAGCTGGAGGGGATGAACAGTTATGTAATGACGTACAGTAATACTATTCCTTTCATTTCATTTCACACCTTGTTATGTCTTCGAGCCGTCTCAAAGGATACACTGTGCCGTGAAGCGAATTGACCGCGTGTGTACTGGTGGGCCAAACACGGCGGCCGGTTGCTCACCGCGGTCTCCCACAAACAATCGCGGATTGAGTGAACGACCACATTATTTTTCAGAATATCGCGCGCACTGTCTTCTTCGTGGTTAACGGGAAAGGTTTTTTTTCCCCCCCCCTCTCGTATCAATTCCGAGATTCGCGTTCGAGAGAAAGTTAGCTCTGTATCTGCGGCTTGATGTCTTCTTCTGTTGTTGTTGTTGTTGTTGCGTTGCCTTGTTAATAGTTAAGCCAAGAAACCCAGACTTGTGGAGCCGCTGTTGCGTTGGGGGAAAGATGGGAGAAGGACGTTCATTGCTTGGTTTGACAGCTCCGGGTGCCGCAGCCTGTCCGACATTTATCAGTGTACCTTAAAAGCTATTATAGTTTGACATCTGGCCTTCAGGATTTATCACAGTTGGGTTCGATCGCGCTGTTCAACCAGCGACTTGGTTACACTGGATTCTGCAAGGGAACAGAAACAAAGGACCCACCATCCACTTTGCATCTCTTACCACCGACGTTCCCCATTAAAAGGAATGTACCATTGCTTGAAGCAAATTACCGACGGCCGTCAAGTTGCCTGTGGAGTTTTGGGAGTCCTGTAGGGCAGAGGTTAGAGCACTCGCCTCGCAAACGAGTGGACCCATGTTTGATTCCCGTCGGGCAAGTTTACTTACTCTGCACGCCTCTGTTTACCTAAAGGGAATAATGATAATGATCCTTGCATTTGATATAGCACTTTTCACATCTTCTAGACGTCTCAAAGCGCTTTGCAGAATATACTGTAGTATGTTCTGCAATGCTATTACTTTCACCCCCATTGCTTACTGACATCTGAGCTTGTTTGCTTCCTCCAGCCAGTTGGCTGGGTAAACCGGTTTAATTTTTGCTCCTCACTTCACTGGCTCAAATCTAGTCAAGAAACAGTAGACTTGGAAATGATGGGAAAACCTGGAATCAGAAAAAAAGCCAACAAAGCAGGAAGTCGATGAATCTTTTGTTCACCCCCCACTCCTTCCCTTCTCCCCCCTCCCCCCCTACCCTCCCATGTTGCTGGACTGAGAGCAAAGAGAAGTGAATTCACATGTATATATTTTCAAGGAAATGGTCTAGACATTTAGTGTGAGCCTCTGTGAGAAGCATCTTGTGAGCTTGCGTTATTTAAAGGCAGACAGCTGCTTTCATTGCTTCAACCAGATTGACATTTCGATCCAGCCACATACATAGATCAAAACAAATGTGGGGTGGGGGGTGGGGTGTGGTGGGGAGGGATTTTCTCTCTCTCTCAACGAAACTATCTCGCGCCACTAGAAACCCACTGGGTACTTAACATTTTAGATTCAGTGGTTCTCATTGGCTGTTCTAACCAGATTAATACAACAACAACTTGCAGTTATATAGAACCTCTTCCACGGGTAGCGTCCCAGAGCGCTTGACAGTGACAGAGCGTGACACGGAGACGTCGGTAAGGGGGCGGTCGGTGACGGTTAAATAAGGAAGGTCTTCTGGCGGGACTTGACGATGGGGAAGGAAGGGGCACGTCTGAGGGTTAGAGGAAGAGTATTCCAGAGTTTGGGGGCTGAAAGCGCTGTATCAAGACGCAAGGATTATTATTATTTTTTATTATAACGACTGCGTTGCATTGGAAGCGGCATTGCCTCCTGCAGTCTGAAATGGAGCCCTGTGATTTCGCTTGCTCGTCGATGAAGAGAGTTGCAATGTAACCTGCATTGTGTCGATGTTTTTTGCCTTCCATGCAATCTAATTTGCAAACATCTTCTTCATCTCCCCCCCGCCCCACTCAGCCCAGTCATTATTCCATGAATGTCGATGACTGACTGAAGGAATATTAGGGAGTCGCCACTCTTGTGTGTGATTTTTTTTTAGTACTTTGCGATGTACTCTACTACACATGACAAATCTTTCAGGGAATTGGCGTTTATGTTTGAAGGCTGTGGTTGGATTTTTTTTCGTTCCTTTGATGGGTGTAAATTTACAACCCCCGCTGGAATAAATTCGAGCGCGTTTTGTTTGCAAAGACAAGTGGGCTTCAGTCTTGCGGAGGTGAACCTGTTGTGCTCTCTATGTATTCAGCGCCGGGGCAATTTCATCGGCTTTGATGTGTTGGCCGACAAGGCAGGGATCGAAACGTGAAAATCGTACCGTCTCACCGAATACGGTAATCCACGTGAGTTCTGAAGGAAGTTGAATAAATTGGCATGTTTCTGTTACGTGCCAACACACCGTATCAAATAGCTTTCTTCTAACCGTTTTGATCAAAGGCGTTTTGATTGGCGCCTCGCTTTAATAACCCCTCAGAAATTATCGCTGGATGTTTGTGTTTGACGCTGCTGTAGGTCGGAACCTTTTTCAAATCACGGCCGACCCTGAGAAGTGCTTCACTCGATGGAAATGATGCATTCGTATTGAGGGCGACCATCGGCGCAAGTTTTATCAAGAGATTCTCAACGTCTCCTGACGTACACCAAGAGATTAGATCAGATGAAGAGTCCCAACATGCTGGCTTCGACCTCCCTTCCTTGGCAACCTGTTTGTTTCATTAATTGCCCACTGGGGGGGGGGGGGGGCTAAAGGAAAACTTCCTGGTCTCCGTGCTGAAACCGCCCTTTGCATCTCTAACCCCTTGCCCCCCCACCATGTTCTGGTGGTGCCTTGGTACATCAAAGGCACCATAGCTCTCCATTTACCTTCCCAATCCAACAGAAAAAAATAAATGAACTCACAACCAAACAGCAAGGTCCCACTCTGAGATGTATTCTAATACAATATTTAATGAACGCGTTAAAGTGAAATGAACCGGTAGAGAAGTCGTTTAACAGAAGTAGTTTCTTTCCCAGACAGAACTTCTAGAGTTGGAAGAAGGCGTTTATTGGCCAGCTCTCCGTGTCACCCACATCTATCTGTTCTAAGCCTTGACTCTTGGCAATCTGTACCTAATACTTTCTGTAATTAGATAAGCTGGATGCGTCCCTCCGAGGAGAGAGCGAGACAGAGAGAGAGAGAGGGAGAGAGAGCATTCCCTTCCAAGAGTCCATCTCTGGAATTCCCATGTGTGGGTGGGAATAGAATGGAATTCTCAGTTTGGTTTAGCAACTCTTAGACACGCGTGCGTCAGATACTCGTCTGTCCAAAAAAAACCAACAAGAGACATCTTGTTTTAGGAGCCAGTCAATCTGACCCTTTTCCCTCCTCTTTCTACGCTTCTCATGAAACTCCTTGCTCAGTCAGCGATTGATTTAATCCTCTGTTGAATGCCGCAGCTAAGCCAATATTTACTACACTAGGTGGCACTCTATTCATAAGTCTATTCATAACTCAACAAAAGCTTGTGGCTAGTTTGGTTTATAATTGTGTCCTGATTCGAGGCGGAAAAAAAACACCCTCCGCGAGTGTATTCCCACACCACATTCTGCTACAATGTAAGAACGAACTCCTCCAATGAGTTTATAAATGATAAATCTTTAAGCATTAGAGCAAATATTGACTTTGACAGTGCCAATTGCATTCTAAATTAACAATGCTGACAGAGTCTAAGTGAGAGAGAGAGAGAAAAAAATCCAATACAGTACTTTAGGAATTGCTCCACATTAGTAAGAGCATTTGGTTTACCAAATGGATTTTTTCTTCTTGTATGTACAGTACTATATTCATGCGTGTTTTGTTAAGCAATGTTGCAGTGTTTACCTCGGAAGACTTGTAAATTCCTTCGTTGCATGTCAATTATGAACACAGTGTCTCGCGCACGGAGTTTGGGCTCGCAGCTGACTGCAGTCCTTCAGCGGAGATGCTGTACTGAGAAAGGAGATGAATTGAAGACCGAATCATCCAGGGATAATGCTTCGGTCCCTTGGGCCTACACAGTGCTATTGGAAAATGTTTCATAACAGGGTCCATCTGTCCACCTTCTTCAACTTTTAACGTTGGACTTTTATTAGTGGTTAGAGCACTCGCTTTACAAGCGTGAGACTTGTGTTTGAATCCAGGCAGGTCAGGGCGAAACCTTGGGCGAGTTTCCTTACTCCACACACACCTAATAATAATCCCTCCAAAATAAAAAACCACAATAATAAAATTGGTCATTTCAATCCACAACTGTTTGTGGGGGACGCTGCTGTGCGCCATTGTCTGCCGTGTTTCGCCCACAAATACACTGTGAATTCACTTTACAGTATGTTCTGTGAAGCGCTTTGAGGCGTCGATAAGATGTGAAAAGCCCTCTATCAAATGCAAGGATTATTATTATTATTTTTCATTCTTCTTTAAAAGAAAGAGTGGAACTTACATTAAACAAAATTGCGCTGAACTTGTAAGGAATACAGCAGCAACAGTAAATACCTTTTACCGTCAGTCGGACGTCCCAAGGTGCTGAACAGTTAGCACCCGAGCTGGGGTGGGGGGGTTGGTGTCAAAAATGATGGATTATTTGTGGGGAAAGTAGCCTTGAAAGACCTACGGAAGGTGGGATGGCAAATATACTTACAATAACCGAAGTCCCTGGGCAAAAGTGTGAAAATTCAACCCCTGAGGTTTATTATGTACATGATTAGGTAAACTTTGATTCATTGCTCCATTCGTATTGATAGCTTTTCTCTGGTTCTTACACATATAAAGTGATGATTTAGCTTATTGGGTGGAGTACTCGACTCGCCAGCCAAAGGGCCTTGGGCCTTTCTCAGGCAGGGCGAAATGTTGAGCAAGTTTCCTTACTGCACCCGCCTCTGTTTACCTGGCAGTAAACAGGTCGATTGGCGGATCGGTTTTCCAGGGGTAATAAAAATAAATAAGTGAATAAAATAATACTAATAACTTGGTCACTCAATCCACAACTGTTGGCAATTGGCTGCCGCGTTTCGCCCACAAAGTTATACCATCAATTCACTTCACAGCGCATTCTGTGAAGTGTTTTGAGACATCTCAAAGATGCGATAAGGTACTATTTCTTTCTTTTTATCAAATGCAAGCATTATTCTGATTATTGGTGTAAAAAAGATACATATCCGTCTTTTATGCCTTTCTTCCTTTGCGTTTCCTTTTTGCAGTTAATCTCATTCCGTGCTATTCTGGATGGAAGTGGCTATAACTCCCATTGTTGTTGTTTTTTGGCACATTTCAGATTCGAGTACTTAGAGGTTATTGTGCTCTGTTCGTTCAAGGAGCAAATTTATTGTTGTGGGCTTTTCTGCTAACAAATATGTACACAAACTCACACACACATATATTGAAAAAAACAGTACAGGTAATGTGTCATTTTAAAATTCCGAAATGAAATTGGATTAAATGTAAAATTAAACTCAACAATAACATTCTCGGCCTCCCTAACTCCAAGTCAAATCTTCGCGTCTCCTCTGACTCTAAAGCACCAGAATATATACTTATACATAATTTTACGTGCATACAATTATTACCACATAATGATAATGTTGAAATCAAAACCCATCCAACATATGTTTCCTACTCTAACTCTCCCACCCGCCCATTACCCCCTAGTACCTCTAGATTGTGCAATTGTTTGACTCTTTTCCACTTTCCACCCTCAAACAATCTCTAGCCTTTGATGTCCAAACTTACTGTTACCCAACATACTGCTTGTTGACTTACCGGTATCTTATTTCACTGCAACTCTTTGTTCAGCCTTACTGCGCCTTGGGACGTTCTCCCAACATGAAAGGCTCTCTCCATAAATATAATTTTGTTGCTGTTGTTACTGAAGCACTGCTATGAACCGCACTCTTTGCCTTTGAACTGAGCAACATGAATCCAAGTGGTTCTCTGATTGCGCTAATCGTTAAATCATTTACAACCCGGTTCTCTCAAAGACAATTCATCAACAACAACAACAACAACAACAAGTTGCGTTTATTATAGCGTCTTTCGCTGATTCCAGAACCATTCCTGCTGGGGTTGGCAACTCTGGATGGACGCATCGTATTCTAGGAGGTTTCATAGGACGACTGCTAAATTCCGAGTTATTCCGAAACAAATTGACTGCGGAGCGATTCCGAACTCATCCATTTTGAAAAATGGTTCCCTGTATTTGAGAGGGCAAAACGCTGGTGATCGGTTGCCCATGAGCCGGGGTCACTATCATAAAGTGAGAGATGTCGCTGGTACTTTAAGGTTCTTAGATCTAAGTTGCAGAACTAATTGACCGACATGATGATTGAGAGAGTGCCCATTTCAAACGCGTTTCGAACACAGGATGGTAGAATTTCCAAATGTGGATGAATAACAATAACAAGCCTTGCATTCGATACAGCGCCTTATCATATCTTCGAGACGTCTCAAAGCGCTTCACTGGCTATACTGCAAAGTGCATTGACTGTACATTTTGTGGGCGAAACAAACGAGAAGCTGAAACAGTTGAATCTGATTCACGGTTGGATATTCATTTGGAGAGTCCCCTATGATTGTTCAGCCGGTTCGCTCACAGCAGGCGTCTGTGCCATTAATCCCCTAATTCCTCGAGACACCACGACAATGCCCGAAGGCCGGCCACGCTAATTTCAGGCCCTGTCGATGGAATCGTGTGACAAGCACTCCACAGTGGCTTTGCAAGTCAGCTCCGGGAGTGACTCGGAATTCAACCACTGGGAATTCAAACGCTCCGAGACCCTGCCCCGTGTGAAAGCACCGATCTGTATAAATGCAAGTTGTCATCGTGGTTGACTCACTTGAGTATGTGTGTGTGGGGGGGGGGGTGGGGGGTGGAACTCCGTAGCATTCATTCTTCCATACCCCCCCCCCCCACCCACCCCACTCCCCAATGTTTAATTCCATGTGGTTTAGAATTACTCGCGACCAAAAAATATAGGGGGGAATTTGATAGTAATCCTTGCGTTTGACATAGTGCTTTTAACGTCTTCTAGACATCTTCTCGAATATACTGCAAAGTGAATTGACTGTATATTTGTGGGCGAAACGCGGCAGCCAATTGCGAACTTGCGTCCCCCCCATAAACAGTCGTGGATTGAAATGACCAATTTACTATAGTTTTTTTTTAACGGATCATTATCAGGCATGTGTGTGTGTGTGTGTGTGTGTAGTAAGGAAACTCGCCCAAGGTTTCGCCCTGACCCGGCTGGATCCGAACACAGGTCTCACGCTCGTAAGGCGAGCGCTCTAACCACTGAGCTACAGGAGCTCCAATATGCAGGAATGATTAGGATCATTCGGGAGTCGTCTGCTGAACAGGGAGGCGAATAAACCTGAAGTTTTGCATAACACTTAGAGAAAAACAATGCTCGCGGGCGTAAAGCCGCCAATTAATTCTCATTCTCCCCCA